>VWZZ01001863.1:191490-256067 GCA_013399095.1 Psophia crepitans
CAGCCGGCAGCGCGCTGACGGGACGTGCCGGGCAGAGGCTGCCCGCGGCTGGGCGCACGGCCCCGCTGCCCGCCCTCCAGCCACCGGTGCGAGCCTAACGGTGCGGGCCGGGCTGCCCCGGGGGGCTCTGCCCGCACACAAATGCCCGCCGGGGCGTTGCACGGCCATGACCGCTGCCCGTGTGCCCGGGCAGGCAGCCGGACTTTGCTGCCTCCCCTCCTCTGCGGGCACTGCCCAAGCGACCCTGCCGTGCTGCTGCCAGGGAGCCGCAGTGCCAGGGGCGGAAAGGGCCCGTGACCGCACGGCACAGCACACAGAAATGCCCGCACCTCACCCCGCACCCGGGCTGGCTGCGACAGGCTCACGCCACATTGCCCCTCCAGCCCTCGGCCTCCTCGCACGGGCAGTCCCTGCTACCAACGCAGCTTTCAGCTCCTTAGCAGTCAACTAGTCACCACTACTTCTAAAACAATTGCTTTCAAGCATCTGGTTGAAATCCACGCGCACGCTGTCACTGCGCTAGGCAGGGCCTCGCTGGGCATTTCCATCCCATCATCAGACAGCTGAGCCGTACCACACCCCCAAATCCCCACTGCACGCGTTTGCCCGAAACACAAACCGTGTCTTATCTACACGCGCTGCTCAGCAATGGCGGTTATTTCTTTTCCTTTTAAAGCAGAACACTTCTTCCTCTGCCTTACCGCTTTCCATCGTCAAAAAAGGCGAGGTGGTAACCATTTACCGCAGAACTGATAAGCCTGTCTCACAGCGCGAGGAATTTCAGTATTGATAGTGAGGAGCAGTTTAAAAGCTGATGACTCAAGTATCTACAGTTTGTCCATTTTATAAGCAGTTACTGATACAAGGGAGTTAGCTGTAGAAGGTACTGCAGAATATAACATACTACATCTCCACGCTCAGATTGCAATTACAATTAATGAACACATTAATTCAGGGAGCTGGAGTAGATCTGGTACTTACAAGCCACAGTCGTCCTGATTTTGGGAGCGCTTTCTTAGGTCTACAGAAGCGACGAGGTGCTGAAATTCAAGAGAGCAATGTGTCACTATGGAATGGTATATCAGCACCTTTTATTAATTATCCAAATACTGTGAGAGTTGGCAAGATAAAATTAATAAAGATCAGTGTCAAAGTAGCCTTCAGAAGTTGGTCCTCAACACGTAAGTGGGACACGATAGAGCCGGAACATTTTTCTGAGTCCCTTTCCTCCCCCGAACTCCCAGCACCAGGATCATGGCTTACCCCCCCCCCCCAATCAGTATACCGCTTTAAGTTTAGCAGACAGTAGCTTTTTTTGATCCCCCACGACTGTTTTCATTGCTGCTTTAATATGGGCTGATCCCCCTTATTAAGGATTTTATTGTCTGCTCTTTCAGGGATCACAATGAGTAAAGGAAGGAATTGCAATGATTAGTAAAGCATTTCTCTGTCTGTGGGCATACAGATGCCTTAAAAAGCAGCATCACTGTAGAACTTCCACTTTATAATTAATTTCACCCTTAAATTCCTGCATGATTTATCCTCTGAAAGAGAGCATTTAATTATAGTCTTGTACCGGTATCCAGATACCGAGTAATGCTGACACAATTGGAGCAATTCATTGGAATTTCCTCTTTCAGATTTGAATACATGGAAAACAAGTATCATGCACGCATCTTTGCTTCATCTTTCCGTAATGTCCCTTGTCTCGCGGTATGCGATTCCACACCTGGCATCCCCGCTCGCGGCTTTCACCATCCTGTCCTCCACGTGGAGGCTGCCTCTTGGAATAACGTTGGCACACGCCCCAAGAGCCAATTTTCCAAGCGGCTGCTCACGCTGAGCAGCGCCTTCCTGCACCAATAGGTTTGCTGTAAGGCAGATTCACTGCATCCCACGGATCCGAGTACGGAGTGACATGTCTGTACAGCGCTGAGAGCTAGCACTGGTTGGGCAACAGAGCTCGGCGGGAGCATTTCAGCCAGTGGCCTCAATTCCAGCGGGGGTGAACTGGCACACCCCACTCCAGTCCAAGATGGATTTATGGCATCCAACCAGTGAGGAGCCCCCGGAACGCTTTGACCTTTCAGGGTTCTCTTCCTTACAAAGCATAACAAGTAGACAAGGAAATACCTTAAGAGCTTGTGTAGAAGACTTGCTTTTATTGCCTTGCAATGACTTAATAACCAACTTTCAAGATAACCTCTATTTATAAAGTACATGCGCTCAACTCATGTCCATGTTGGGCCTAACCCCCTTCCCATGTCACAAGTACTCAGACACAGCAGCAGATTCATAACAGTGATTAATTCAAGGGTTTGGATGGAGCATCGTCAGAGGATTTTCTATGAACAACGTGCTCTTTTCAACTCAGGCAGGAAAAAACACACATTAAATGTACATTTTTTTTTGTGCTTGAAAATACTTTTCCTCCTGGCGATTTGCTGGAGAGGAACACACGTGTGTTCACGGCTGCGGACTGCCGCTTTACGGATGTGTTTTTACATAACTCAAGCCATACACGGCGAGTGACTGCGCTACTTACTTCAGCTGCTTTCTGTAGGACTTGCATCCAGTTTCACATGTTGCCGTTCTGGGGATGGATCTGCATTGTTTCTGTCCAGAGTAAGACCTGTTTCCAAAATCAACATTTTTTAGTTAGAAGGTATTTTTGAAACTGGAAGAAAATCATTCCGAGTCTTGCACTGAAGCACTAGGCACTGTTACACACACAAAGTAACAAAAAGCAGAATTTTCATAAATTCCTGGGGAAAAAAACAAATCAGCCAGCATTTTTGAAGAAAGCATGAGGGCGTACGTCAGTAGGTGTGTAAGAAAACTTTATACACAGCGAGCTTTCATTGCACAGCAAGAGACACCCTCAGGAAACACTCTCGAGAGATGAGACGGCTAATTGGAGTGCAGCTCACTTGACAGCATTTTCATTTGAACTACAGAAGATGAATATTCAAGTGTGAAAATCCTCAGCGGTAAAAAGCACGAGGCTCAAAGGCGAGCACACGCGCGCTAGCAAGGGACCATGTTTGACTGGGATGCACAGACCAGACAGTCTGGATGAAAAGGAGTAAGGAAAAACCTTGAGCCAAACTTGCTCCATCTAAAGGTCAGTTCCCAATCTGCCATTTATATGAGAGATGAATTAGGTCAGATGTTCTTAAACAACCAGGCTTTCCTATAAACTATGAGAGTTCAAAACGCTGCCCCCAAGGCTGAAAGCGGCTGATGCCTCTTCCTGTAACTGCAGGGACACCACAGATGTTTTGCTGCTTTAAAAAAAACAATCCCTCAAACTCACTGATTTCTGAGCCAACTTCTGGGGTCAGCACTAACCAGCAGTTTAAAAAAAGAAAGAAGAAAGACCCAAACAGCTGACTCCCATCCATCTCAGCGCGTCTCGGAAGATGGAGATGCAAAGGCAGACAGATCCCCCAGTTCAAGCTGGATTGCTCCCTACAGGGCAGTTGTTAAAGCTTCATTCTTCTGGCTTGTGTGAAACGTCCATTACTCTCCCCGGGCAAGTCCGGAATGGCTCAACACATCTCACTGGCAGGCAGAGCTTCGTAACGCTCGGCTGGTGTTTTCCCTTTCCTAATTACAGCTCAGTGTTCCATGCTAAGCGATTTCTTAGCCTCCGAGGGGTTTGCAGCTTTTTACATTTGTGGGGTGTTTTCACGGCTTCTGCCTTTACTTGCTGCTAAGCAAACCTGTGTAAGTGTTTTATTCGTACCCGTGCAAAGGCTGTTGTCGTACCAAGTCCCTCCCGAATCACTGCCCACATATTTAGTAATTGCGTCTCCTTGCTCTAGATCATTTGTGAAGAATATGAGAAAGACCAAGGTGGAAGAAAAGCGGTTTACCCCACAGGATGGAGCAGGTCACGAGCAAGCTGGGAGAACGCCATCAGCCCCTTACCCACCAGTCCCGTGTGCCGTTCTGTCCAGCAGCATCTCTTCTGAGTTCATAAAGTCATCTCTTCAACAGCAGTCTTCATTCTCCAGGCAGACAAGAGTTAACCACTGAGAGAGAGAGAGCACATGCAAAGATGACGACTGCCCGCTGCGATGGTTCACCGCCTGTACACGTGGGTGCAGGTTTAGACCCCGACCAGCGGCCAATATAACCGAAATCGTTACATGGAAGCATGTTCCTGGCGGCTGACCGTGTGTGTGGCCCATCTGCTTGACAGCTCTGCCCTGTCTCGGGACAGGGACATGACAGCTGGAACCACCACGGTGGGACCAGTATGGCTCAGCAGGCACTCACCAGCTCCCATCAGGCTTTCACCACAGCAGTCAGTCCCAGTTGTGGGCTCCCCACCGCAACGCCCATCCCTCCCCGCTATCTTCCACCCGGACAGCCAGCGCGAACATGGGGAAGAGGAGAGGAGGACGTGCTATATACGAGTGCCCCTGCCAGAGGAAAGGGAAGACCTGCCTTGGGCTGGAGCAGGGGCAGCTCTAAGGCCCGCGCTGAAGCCTGAACAGCACGTGATGCACACACGTGATCGGCGGAGCCCTCTGCTTCTCCCCTGCGCTATTTGGGAACCGTGGCTATCAGCCGAGCCAGAACGCCGGCCTCAGCTACAGCGGCTTCAGCCCCTCTGGTCAGCACATTCTGTCCCTTTCAGTTCTGCAGGGGCTGAGGGGATAAGAGCAGGGCAAGAGCAGAGCAGAGGCTGCCTGGTGGGTAGCTCCCAGACCCAGAGCTCCTGTGCTTGCCCTGCTGAATGGGAGGCGGCAGCACCGAGCTGTGCCTCGCCCCGTGCTCCGGGCCCCGCGCTGCCAGCGGGACCGCAGCCATCCACAGACGCCACGTTTTGGCTGCACCTCAGCAGTGACTGTCATCTGCATGCCAGCCATGCGCACGGGCAGCTGGGGCACCCCGGCACGGCAATGTGTCATTAGGGATGATGGAGTAAACAGCAATTCACCTGAAACCAGCTTAGCCAGCACACATTCCAGAAACCAAATCTAGGAAAGAGGCACGGGTCCATGGTGTATTTGTTTGGCCTGGCAACTAGCGCTAGGCACGGAGCAGATGCGCTTAGTGGAATTCCCCCATCCACTAGCATTATGGGACACTCCCATTACTGTTCTGATAATTACTGTTAATCATTACTATTACCAAAGTGACCAAAAAAAAAAAAAAAAAAAGGCTGTCAGGATCAGGCCTTTATTGTGCTGGCTGTTGTCATGCAGAGGTGATGAGACAGCCTGCCCCGGGGAACCTATAAACATGGGTGCCCAGGCCATCGCTACAGTCCTACTCCAAACTAGGACACTGTGGTCTGCAATGAAGCTCCCCTACAACCCCAGCAAAAATTAGCCACGGCACTCCCTCCAGCTCGCATCGGCTCGGAGCCAGGCTGCATGCATCATGGTCTCCGTCTGCCGAGATGCAGCTAGAAGGGCAAAGAGCTGATGAGGAATCCTTTGGGGTCACCACAACGCTTGACAAGATGCTCCCATTCCGTGTTTTCCCTGTCTGGGCCCAACCTGCTATAAAAGCCTGTAGTCTTTGATCTCCAGTGAATTTAGTACCAACTCCCGAGAGCCAACCGTTGAGTCACATGGCATGCGGAAACCTCCAGGGTTTGGTTGGGGAATGACCAAGATTACGTGAAATCACCTTCTAGTCACCTTCTCCTCCCATCCATGCTCTGAACGTCACCTCAGGTATCCAAGCCTCCCCAGACACTCTTCCAAGGCTACAGGCTGAAGAAGTGGATTAGCCAGCTTAGCCACAGACCGGGTACCCACCGGGAGCCCTGGGGAAAGGCTGTAGCCTCTGTGGGGCAGAGAGCCCCAGCACAGGTGGAAGCCATCTGCCTGCAACATTGATTGTTCCTCCTACACAGGCAGGTCCGGCTGCTGTCAGGCACGGGGAAAGCAGACAGACCCCGGCTTTCTAATCAAAGCCAGTTGCTCCCCAAGCCGTCTCGGGAGCGCGGCTAGATTCCTCTAAAAAGACTACAAAGCCAAGCAAAGCAAACCCAAACATGTTCACCCCTGCACGCTTCTCTGAGCTCTCAGCAAGGAGCTGTGGCTTTGCCCAACGGGAGGCAAAGGCCTAGGCCTCCCCCCAGGCCAATTTTCCCCTGGGAACTCGTCCCTACCTCTCCACCCATGGGTGGGGAGGGTGCTGGTCACCCGCTGTGTGCATGGGAGATGGGATGAGCAGAGGGATCTGCAGCCACATGTCCTGGGGGAGAGGTGCCAGCAGCCAGTCGGCTGACGGTGACGCTTCGATGGATAACACCTCTGCATGGTATCTACACATCCACCCCCTCATCCTCGTTCCTGCAGCTTGGTGTTATTTAAGAGATGAGGGAGATTTCCTTTATGACACTCAGAGTGCATGCGTGTAAATCAAGTGGGACAGGACAAAGGCCAGGGCTGGGTTTGATTAGATTGGTGGTGGTTATTAAATTAAGAACAGCGTCAGCTCGGGCTGGCAGTACTTGGTCAGTGCTCCTGCAGCTGGGGTCTTTGTCCTTCGTACCTGGATAAAAAGGGCTACGGTTAAGGGTCAGTTAGCCAAAGCTGCCAAACACAGGGTAGGTCTCTGAATCTAGTTCAACTCCCCGGTAACAATCATCCCTCTACAGGACTTTCCAAGGGAACGGGCATCCCTGAGAACTACTTTTCCGTACGCCTCCGCAGAGAGCCTGTACGTTCGATGCTCGGGACGAGGCACTTTTGGCCACTGAGTTGCAGCATGCCTACAGCAGAGGTCACCCCTTCATACATAACACACTCACGTTCCAGCTCCACACCCAGATTAATCCACCCTACCCAAACCAAGCACACGAGCAACCCGGCAGCAACCAAAACAGAGACCATGGAGCTCGCACAGGAGATGGCCTGTCGTAGGGGCTGTGCAGAACACGGTCCCATTCTTTTGCCGCCATCCCAGCTTCACAACCCTTCCCCCTGATCTGTTCTTGTAACATTCCACTTTGTGAACCAGGAGAGAGATTTCCAGGAAAGGCTAGCTGTACACAAAGCTAATTACCCATCTTTCCAAATCAGCCACTTTAAAGGGCACACAGGTTAACTAAACTAAAAAAGAAGAGGTCTCTATGCAAGTCTCTCTCCCCTCTCTCCCAGAGCTTTCTTGTGCAAGCGCTGCTGCGTGCGTTGGATTATGCTGGGGCAACTTTGATCACCATGTCACGTACCATCAGAGTTGCCGACTGTATTGCAAATGTGGGAATTGTCTTTTACGTAGATCTAAATAACATCGGAGCCTTTGGGCAATGGCCTTCGATTGTTTACACGGTTTTCATAAACAGGATACTAACGATTTGTAAATATCCTGTTGGAAATCCCTCAGCTGTACTTGCAAGCTCACAATAGACCAGTTTGATCTATGCCCATTGGCAACAAGCGTCTCTCTCTCTGCTAAAACTTCACTGGTAATGCTGCAGAACCTACTGACCACAGCAATTGCTGCTAGTTGTACGTACCAATGCTTCTGCTTCACAGCTTCTACGAATTCTTTCTGCAGTTCATACATTCTTCACAGCGTTTGCTCCGGGACTATAAACCAAAGGAATAACGCATTATTACTGTCATCGTTTTCCAGAGGTTTATGCTGTGTACTTCTCATTCAGGTAGAGAAAGCAAGGCAATTACACTGCTCTGAATCCTTGTTGCTACATCTTACCTAGAGGTACGGGGGTTTTCCCCTCCATATAAACTTCCACTCCAGCTGAACAAAGGGAATGACACACACGTGTATACACAGCCACACGCACACAGAGAAACCTCCAGTGTTCTTGGGAAGTCTTTAGGCGTTGCAAAATAGGGCATTTCGACGGGCAAGAATTAGACACCTGTCCACAATCCTGCAAATTTTCCACAGGAAATCTAAATATACCTTTCAAAAAGAAGTCGTAACACCAACCTCTCGTGTTCTAGCAGTGCACCTCAGGACATATCCTCTCAGCAGAGTTAGAGAGAGGCCGAAAGCTCCTGCTAAGCTAAACACGGTATTAAAAGCAATGCACGCCTACCCCGGTTGGCACATATTTACCTGACTAGGTAGCTAACTCTGGGGGACGGAGAAGTCGCCGTCACGCAGAGGGAAGCTCCAGCGTGGAAGCTAACAGAAGAACAGCAGTAAGAACCCTTGGTGTAGAAGCACCAAATTGTGTTACCACTAATCCACATGTGAATAACTCACTACTGAGAGCACCTGACAGCACGTCCTTAGCTCCAAAAGAAGTACCATAAAAAACTAACTCCAGGCTACAACTGTGCTAGCATGAGGTCTGATACCAGTAAAGCATTCAAGAAATACTAGTTGACCCAACCTTAAATACTATTTGGGTAGGTGAGGAAGTCCTTGTAAAAATGTATATCGTTGCTGTCTCCACATTGCATCTAAAAGAGACCTTGTCTCAGTTACCTGGTCTCCCTTGAAGTTCAGAGCTATTTCTTACCAAACTCCTGGGGTCTGAACATTACACAGACACTAACGCTGTCCCCAAGGACCTTTCTGCTTCTCCGAGTCAAACCCGCTTCTCCCAGCTCCCACATCCCTATCTCTGTCATATCCTGGACCAGAAAACACACACGGCCTCGCATCCCAGGTGCCATCTCCCCCACAGAGACAGTCAAGCCGTGCACTGCAGTAAAAGCTGGTCTGTCCCAGCCAGTCCAGCTTACTGTCCTCGCTGAAGATAGTTCTGCAGGTAAAGAGGGTGCAGGTTGCTATCCTGGCCTCTTTGGAAGGGCCAGGACAGCCCCTTAGCTGTATCCCTGTCCCCAAACTGCAGCTGTATTATACTCTCAAGCATCGCGGGCTCTTCTCTCACAAAGCAGTCCTGTTCCTCTAGCAGCGTGTGTGGCATGCAGCAGTCCTCGTTGGCTACCAGCTGGGCCCACCCTAACACCCAGCCCTTCTCCTCCCCTTGCTCCCAGCGGGACGCCGCATAGCTCATCTCCTAGCCATGTCTTCTCTGTCACTGGCACATTTCTATCCTCTCCTATCTCCCTGTTCCAAACCCCTACAGCCATCACCCTGCTGCTTTATCTGATCACAGTCCTGAACAGCAACAGGGCAGAAGGGCAGTGCCTGAGGCCAAGATATTCTGGCACAAAAGACACCCTGGCACCTGGTGGTCTTCGATGACTTTTCTTCCCAACAGCCCTCACTCAGCGTGTACTAGACTTGAGGGTCTTGTTCAACCTGCACGCAACTCCAAGCAGACAGAGATAAGCTTTCCTACGTTTCATGATCTCCCAATTCCACATATCCTCCCCCCTGCACACACACTTCCCCCAGACTTGGGTAAAAAGGACATGAGTCATACGCTGCGTCACAAGCCATAAAACACTGGAAGATGCCTCATTTCAGTCTTATTCCCAGAATAACCTCAGTTGGGCCACTGCCACCAAAACCTTCTTAGACAGGACCCGTTTTCTTCTCCTCTCCTCCTATGCCAGTCACTTAGGTGAAAGAAACAGGAGAGCAGGAGAGACAGCTCTTGAGGTTCTCTGGGCCACTCAGAGCACCCTTTGCCCTGGCCCCAAGAACTGCCTTGGCTGCACCGATGTGGGGCACAGATGGCTCTGGTGTCATTCCTGCTGCCACCACAAGTGGGAAATGTCGGGCCTGTTTTTCACACCTCTAAACCATCACTGGCACTACCTGAACACAGGCAACAAGGTGCTTGCTGTAAGGGATGCGTTCATAAACTTTTTCTTTCATCTAAAACAATGAGGAACAGGCAGTGGTGTGAAGTCCTGACGCTACTCGTTCCAAGGTAGATCACTGTGTACTGCACTATGAACTCAGCTGGGCTTCAGATTGCTTTGGAGATAAAGTAGGAGGAAACTGTAACTTACACCCACTACAAGTGTATCTACAGCTAAGGAACGAGATAACTAAATGCCCTCAGGGAGATACGAGAGGCATTTCAAGCATAAAAATTGCTTACCTTTCCCTTACCAGGTAGGCAGATAAACACAAATGTTTCTGTTCAATAGTGCCTGAAAGTCTGATGCAAGCCCTCAAAAGCAAAGGAAATTAAGGCCGAGAAGCAACCACAGTGCAAGGATGGGCAGCCCCAATGCCAGAACATTCCCTTTCAGCTCAAAAGTAAGCGGCTCCAGAGAACTGCCGGATTGGCAGAGATGATGGGCAAAGCGGGCGTGGGAGGGCAGAGGCGCTTCTGTGCCGGACAGGGAGCCCTGGGTGTTTCACAAGGGCACTGCCACCTTACCGCTGCTGCGCGGCTTTCAGACTTTCAGTCACGTGGCTGCTGGGACAGACGCTGCTCACCGCATGCTAAGAGAGGGTGGGAGCAACTCCCTTTGCTGTTCTTGCCAAAAGCCTCTATTAGTGTATATTATGAAAGCTCCAGAGAGGCAAAACATTCCTAAAACCACTTTATTAAAATTAGTAACACCCGAAACTCCCCCCAAGCACCAGTTGTTTATGGATGGCAGGGCTGAAGGAGGCAAGCAACAAAAACAAAGGCAGAGAAGCCTTCGCTTTCTCTGCAGTGCAATGGGCCGGGGGAGCCCCCATATCCTTTCTGCTGCTAAACCGCTGCTGATTCCCCCACCCGTTCTCCATCTACGGATGCCAAGCTTAACTCAAGGACAAAGTATTGGTTTACCATCTCCCAGCACCTATGAACTACCGTCACAGCCTGTAATACTTTCATCCCTGCGGCGTCCCCCTGCAGCTATTTTGATAGTTCTCTGATGGTAGCACAGAGGCAGCACCTGCCACTTACCGAACGCACACGCAGAGGCAGAGACTTGAATCCACGTCTCCCGTGATCTGGACTCCTGCCCTGCTCCCAAATCGCTTCCTGCGTGGATAGTGAGCTGGCGTAGCACTGGCTGCCTCCCCGGCTCCTCTTCCTGCTGCTCCAGCCCAGGTCCGTGCTGCAGGAGAAAGAAAATTTAAAGCTGACCAAGGAGAGATTTAGGAGTGGCAGAACTGTCTGGTCATTCTATGCAAATGTGACAACTACTCTGTCCCTTGGGCCAATTTATTCTGCAGACTGGGACACGTCAGACCCTGTGCACGGCGGCCTCAGCAAACCAACCCACGCTGCTTTCCCCTCGCTGCTTCCTCACCCTTAGCACAGGACAAACGAACTTTCAGCTCCCATCTGGTACCCAGGTAGCCTGCTGCTCTGCAAAAGAGACAGGAGATTTACAAGGCCCACTGTCTGAGACAGAGCCGTGTTTGAGCTCGAGGTTCTGAACAGGTCTGCTGAAGCAGATACAAGTTGCTCTGGTGCCATCTAATTTCTCACGATAAGCGGAAACCTTCGCTTGGATTTATTTGGCAGTGACTTGCCTTAAATCATCTGGAATTGTAACTTTGTATTATTTCTATTAAGCTTGCAATCTGCATAAACCTTGGGGGAATTTAACGCGTGGCAAGGACTGGACTAATGATTTTGTGCAGAATACGAAGAAAATCCTGTCAGTGTCACTAACTTCCACGCTGTCTGGAAAGAGAAAAGGCTGTACCTCCCCGCCAGCCGCGATGAGCCACCCATCATAACCAGTCTCTGACAGCTTCTCCGCACGCTCTGGGCCATACAGCTGCCTGCTCCCGTGTCCAGCATCCCCAAATCTCTGCGCTGTTTCACCCTTCATCCCTTACCACCACCTCGACACGTCCGAGCTCAGAGCTGCTGCGCGCTGACGGGGCCAAGCCACCCCGCAGCCACAGAAGGCTGTAACCAGCCTCACGCGTGTACAAAACACGCGGGGCCACCGTCTGCCCAGCGGTGCTTCACACGCAGGCCCTGGTCTGCAGCTTTTCCAGCTCTCCCCCGTATTGCTGAGGTTTGGGTTTGGCGTTTTTTTTTCCCCTAACCGAGTTCTTCCGAGGAAAACGTGATTATTTTCTGCACACGTGCTTATCTGCATGAACTTGAGTTCCAGGCTAACAAAGATTATTTTTATGAGAAATAAAAGACAAACTTGCTGTTCAACATGACCAAAACACCTGAAGTCTAAGTCAGAGCCTCAGCTCTGCATCAGCACAAGGTACAGTATGCACATTAAAGTTAGAGATCTTCTATCACACGCACAGGGCATCCCCTGGGCAAGGGCTGACATGTCCATGCCAGCTAGGCACAGATCACAAAGTGTCATTTCTGTTACAATTTCATCTGCACCAACAGGAGCGGCAGAATCAGCCCAGCCACGACAGACGTCCCTGGTGTCACCGGACCCACGAGGCCCTTGCACCCTGCTCCAGGGCCGAACGATGTTGATGGGAAAATACCCAGGATTGCAACAGGCGCTGTCCGAACCGTGCCCAAATCTTGTCAGGTGCCCCCGAGCTTTCTCTGCCACCCAGGGTTTCTTCATCTTCTAGTAATACTCAAAGCACGCTCGCGTTTATGAGTTGCTGCTACCGAACAGCATGGTGGCTTCTATCTCTCACCTTGCTCTTCTTACGTCTCGTAGTACTACTTAGTAAAGGAAACACCCCAAAACAAATGGGAACCTTTAAAGGATCCTATGACACTCGAAAGACATAAAAACCTAAATACCCCAGGACTCGGATGGTGCAGGTAGCCTGAAGTCAGCCAATGTTTTACTATAGCCTGCAGCAGGGCTGGGGGTTAGGCCAGAGCTAACCGGGAAAACCACAGATCCCTACTTCAGGATTAATTCTCTCAAAAAGCCTTCAGAGGAGATATTCGGTTGCTACATTTCACCCATACCTAATGGTTTACAAACCAAACTAAGTCTGCTTGGAATCATCTGAAATATTCCTTTAAGACTTTCCAGGCTGCAGTTTGAATACGGCACCTGAATTACCAGAGGGCTCCAGACAAGTTTATAGCGATACCCCTCACAGGGGGTATCCGCCCTCGGCCTGAACGAGCCGAGGAGGTCAAACAGTGTGAACGTGTCCTGAGTCACGGGAGAGCAAAGCAAGGACAGAAGGCTGCATCCTTCTTCCCAACCCTGTGAGAGCTCTCGCAGTTTCTTCTCAGTGGGGTGCAGCTCGTCCCTTGGAGCCTTCTAACTCCAGTTCTGAGCCTTTGCGGCTCTCCCCTGCGGCCTCTTCAAGGAAAAAGGCTCTACACGGAGTAAACCGCGGTGTTGGCACTTGTTTTTGGGGACACTTGCTTTGGGTAGGCCAGGGGGGATGAATCTGGAAGGAACCAAGCTGGACCAGAAGAAATGGGTCAGGGAGGAACGTGAGGGGCCCCACAGTTCTGTCTGACTACCCCCAAACTCCTTACGGCTTCGCTGAGGTCATGCCCCTTTCTGTGCAGACCTCCGAGCGTGTGTGCGTTGGTGCAAGGTCATGCCCTTTGCCTGCGTCACTCCCCATTCTCCTGGGGAACAACCAGGAAGAAACTCCTGGTGTTTCTTGG
Organism: Psophia crepitans; assembly: GCA_013399095.1. Taxonomy (NCBI): domain Eukaryota; kingdom Metazoa; phylum Chordata; class Aves; order Gruiformes; family Psophiidae; genus Psophia; species Psophia crepitans. Next base: position 204,887 of record VWZZ01001863.1, read on the forward strand.
CTCCTGCACACATTTTTCATGCACAAGGGAGCACCTAGCCCATAGAGAACATTTTTTTGCTGCTGTAATCTTGATGGAAAAAGTAGTTAGTGATGGAGGATGGAATTCAGGGGATGGCTGAGAAGTGCTTGAGGGAGAGCTTTCAAATACATTTGCACATGAGAAGTTCATGAACATGCCACCAAAAAAAGTGAAGTATTAACAAGGCAAAGGGAAAGGGCAAAAGAACTTCCTGTCCTTGAGCTCCTTGGGAGCCCTGCCTGCATTTCAGTGGGCCAGTTCGCTCCGGTAAACCCGGGCAGCCTGAAAGGGCAGCACTCTGAGAACGACAGCAGACACCACAGAAGTCATCCATGGGCAGCAAGAGCTACCACACGAGCAAACACCCCACTGTAACTGCTAGCTGTTGGACACAGACGGGAGCCCACGCAGCGATACCCAGTTAGGAGAGGCCACAGCAGGCTGCAGGCACAGCTAACAGGACTAACTTTCTGCCTGCTTGGTGACCACAGCAAAATTGGATGTGCCGGTGTTCCATCTGATCCTTTATAGCACCAGCCCATGAACTACTGAAACGGGGTTTGCGACACAAGCACCAAAGCCAGCTCTACTGCTGGCACCTGCATTCATTTAACAGGGGTCCACGCATCCAGCGGGGAAAGTTAAGAGCTGGTGTTTTAGGCTATGGAAGCCGAGCTGTGCATGCTCACACTCGCCCAGGGGCTGCAATGAGCTGTTTGGCTGTAAAAACATAAGCGGGAAACCAGAACGCAGCTGAATCAGAGACCGCTGCAGTGAGATACCCATCTCCTGTGACTTTCCACAGATCTTACTCTGCCATCCGTGGAAGCAGTCAGCTGGCCCCACACTTAGTTCTGGGTCCTGAACTTGGTTTTGCTTTGCAATGCTCCGTGTCCTGTTTCTTTTTCCTTGTTTTATGGGATTAGGGTGGAAATGTCTGATTTTACAGGGTCATTAAGCACAGTGCCTGTTGCCAGGCTCAACTTGCCTTCGTCTTCTTGTTACACTTATCTTGAAATTCCAGGTTACGCACCTCACTGCCACCTCGAGAACAAGGCAGAAAGAGAAATTAGCAGAAACTCCTACTTGAAGGTTTTCACAGCCACCACTCCGTTTCAGCCATCAGGTATCCAAGGATTTGCTCCTTTGTGTGGGACTCCAGCCTGACCTCAAGTCAAACAGAAAGACCAAGCCCCCTGTCTAATCGAATGGGAATTGCGCGTTCAATTATTTCCCTTGCCGGAAAAGAACACGAGTGGTATAGAGAGAGGCCAGCTATTCCTCTGGACCCGCACCATCCGTTGCAAGGGAAATCCTCAGCACCCACAGCTCAGCACCAACGCTGCATCCTTCAGAAGCAGCCAAGATTGGGACCAACACATACCTAAGTCCTGCTCACCTGGGCAGAGCAGACACCATGTCCTGCTCACAAGTCCAGTCGCAGCACCTGCTTTCCCACCCTTGCCAGCAGCTCCTCTCCCTCCCCTGCCCATGCCTACACCTGTGATAAATCCAGCTCGCCAAGCTTCAGTGTTGGCACTGCTAGAGACAGAAGGCAGATTACGCTACCAAAGTCCACCCAGTGTCATGCCAGAGCTACAAGGACTTTTACCCAACAAACCTTTAGGTATGAAGAGTTTCCAAAGACCACACAGACAGATAAGGCTCCTGGGAGCCCTCATGGCGTTGCGCTTCCTGAGCAGCGCCGCTCCAAGACACACACGCGGACGTGTGATGTTGTAGCCTTGAAAAGAGGGGAGAAGGCACAAAGCTACTGGCCAAATCCCGCACGTTCTGGTTACACAGCCTCTAACTCAAGGCCCCCTCGCTGTCCCTGCCTGCCACTGACTCATCTCAGCCGGCTTCACCCACCCCGTGGGTGGCTGCTGGGCTGCCTGGCTCACAAAGCAGGGATGTACCGAAGTGCCCAGGTCCTCCCTGTTACGTAAAGCTGTCACGGCTACCTGCAAGGCCGATCTGTTGCCCCGCAATCTTTAAATTCTGAATTAGTATCTATTAAGACAGCTTCCTGGAACAGTGCTCATATTCAAATCTGCGGCCGGGCTCTGTCAAATGGCTGGCAGAAGTCAATAAAATGCAGTTCATCATGGGATTTGCCATAACAATGGGACACAAACAGACTTAGTCTTACGTATAGAAATGATGTCAAACAAATTAGCTTTGCCCGAGTTAGTCAGACGCTCTTGCAAAGCACGGCCCTGTCCTCTCATGTCTCAACCCTGGTTGTGCTATTTGTTGGATGGAGCTGGGGAGAGGCATCTTTGCACATACCAGTCTTGAACATGGAAGAAGGGGAAGGGTTCTTGTATTACAACCACCCCCCAAAACAACCCCCACCCACCCAAAAACCCAAACAACTACCCAAAAAAAGAGCAGAGAGCGTAACATGTTTCAGGGAGTGACAATGACAAAGCTCCAGCACTCCCGTCCCTGGGGCGGACGGCTCCTCGCCTTGGGAAGCTGAAGGTGATTGCAGATGAGTCTGCAAACAGCAACAGCTACTCCAAAGACTGGGCTTCCAGGAGCACTTGGGGTCGGTGGCAGCGGGTGTGGGCACACGACTCTGGGCTGCCAGACATACCCTGCCTAGAAAGCTTCCCCCCCATGGCCACCTCAGGCTGGCTCTCCGTCAGCCCGCCTCCGAACAGTCAACGGCAGTGCCGTCGTGCCGCGTTTTGGGTGGTCACGACCAGGAAACACATCTGGACATTTGAATATTGGGTAATCCGAGTACAGCACACAGTATTGTTGCTTAGAAAAGTACAAAATACTGTTTTAAAAAAAGCCACCACTAGGGAACCTTTACAAGGAAACTTGTTTGCCAACATTCAGCTGACAAACCCTAAGTTTTAATGAAAGCTTCACGCTGAATTCAAGTGACTCAGTGTTAGACATGGAATCAAAACCTCGCATTTGGACACCTCTGACCTTTTTATGAGTTGGAAAACTGAGCCCAGAGCTTCAGCTCAAGCTCACATGTGGCCTTGTTTCCACAATATGGCAAAACACCCCCAAGCCATCAGATGGAAAACTCCTCCAAAATGGCAATGCAAGACACGCCTCAACTCCCAAGTTCAGCTCATCTTGAACTGCTGCAGAGAATGAGCATTTAAAACTTTTACCCTAATTTGTCTGTCAAATTTTGTCTCACAGACTATTTTTATCTTTATATTTAAAAAAAAATAATATTAGAACTTTAATTTGACTCCAACAACTTAACAATCAGTTTGGACCGGCTATACAACAGCTTCTACCTTGTGACGTGAACTGTTGCTTCCACGTGGATTTAATAGCAGGATGCGGAACATAACTCATCTTTAGAAATCAGCTACATGGAAAAGTCCATGGCAGAAGTCTTCTGAGTATTAGGCTTATCTTTGTGTGCCACCTACTGCTTGCTTTTTTACTTCTCTTTCTATGTGAACGTTTATCAATTTGAAGCCCCAGCAAGATGGAAAAAAAGATGGAGACTTTGGCACAACCAATTTCTATCCTTCCACTAACAAGCTATCCAGCAGACAGCAACTTGGCTCTCTTTCCAGCTCTTGGGCTTCTGCTGTCGCCCTTAAGGATCAAGGCAGGATGCTGGCCTGCAAACAGGAGAGAAGCACTCGCCTGGATCCTGGCTGGGTAGGCCAGGGGCTACGCCCACGTCTGCCTTCTTGCAACTCAGAGAGAGAAACCTGCTCTTTTCCGTGCCTCTGTTTGCTCTTGCATCGCTTCATCTGGCCTCCTAGAAAAGGGGCATTCACCTCTCCTCCCTGCAGTTACCCAGCCTCTCTCCGAGGGGGTCTGCCTGCTCGCAGCAGCAAAGGGCTCGCACACCAAGCCGAACTACGCTCCCAGCCCAAACCAGCCTGTGCCCCAGCCGCTAACCCAGCAGCGGCATGAGAGGGTGCTCTTCCCCTCCCCACTGCAACTAGCAGAAGGGGCCTGGCACAGCCATAGGACAATAAACCTTCTCCTTGGCACAAATCAGCCGCGTGGGCTGCACTGTGACACCTCCTCCTCCAGCTTGCCAAGAGCTGCTTCTTCCAGAGCCTGCTCTTGCTCCCATCGAATTCAGCGAGAGTAGGTGCAGTCCAAAGTCTAGTCATAGTACAAGATTTTATTGCTGTCATGATAATTAATGACTACTTACACTGAGCTTTTAATGAGTACCTGCACTTTTGTTCGTTAACTAGGTCGTAAAGAAGGAGTCCCAAATGATTTCCTGGATTTATAGTACAATAGGGACCTCTACAGGCGTTTCGCCCTTCAGAGCAAGGCTAAGGACAGAACGTCACTGCAGATACCCCCAGAGCTCTGCGGCGCAGCCAGGCCACAGAGCGCCGAGCTGCGCAGACAGCGCTTTCAGTCTCCGTCAGCAGGTCAAGTTGCTCACTGGTACCTTCGGGCCACCTAAGCGACACCTTGAAACGCAAGCCATAACCAGAGCATTTGGTTGGAACCAGATGATCTTTAAGGTCCCTTCCAACCCAAGCCATTCTACGATACTATGATTCCCACTCCTCATTTCTCACGCTTATTTCCCCAGAGGCTGGATCCAGCTACTTCACTGCCATGAAGCTGTGCCGTTCCACACCAGCAGCTACAGAAATAAGCGGGGCTACTGAAGACCCTGCCTATGATGGGCTGGAGCTGACTCAATACAGCCTTCAGATTTTTTGTCTGCATCATGCAAATGGTCTTATTTTGAACACTTAGACACTAGATACACTGTACTTCTCTGAATAGCTCCAAAAGATCAAACACAAACAAAAAAAATCTGTTCTCGTGTCACGCAGGACGGAATTGAAATGAATATTCAAAAAGAAACTCTTGCTGTTTGCCATCAAACTTTCCTCCTAGCAAGGCTGACCCCTCTTTCCCTCTCTGAAAACTGGCAGCGCGTTATCAATCTACTACAGAACCACTGCTGACAAGAACTCAAAGCAGCAGAAGGATGATCTACCGGCCGCAGCACTGGGAGCCGCTTTGCAAACTGTGATGCCTCTCTCTCCTTCATGCACCTTTAACCCCTCCCGGCCTTAGCTCTCCGCAGCACATCACCCCCACAGCACCGCCCTGCTTCACAGAGCTGCTCTGCAGACAAATCCATTAAGGACTGCAAGCTTCAGGCGTCCGGGGAGCTATTCTGAATTTAATTATTAAATCCGTTATTTTGCCAAGTTAGCCTTCACTTTGTGGGATGCTTTTCTGACTACAGCCTATTTCCTGGACCAGAAATTAACTAAAACATGCAAAGGGTGCAAAGAACGACAACGCTATATAATTCTGCTGAGTGCCATATGATTTCTTGGGGATTGATGGGGTTTTTTTGGGTTCGTTTGGTTTTCATTTCCACCTCCCACATCCCCCCTCTCAGAAAAAATAAAAAATAAAAAAACCCCAGAGTCACTAGCAAGTAACCAGTTTCACAGCTCGTTCTTAGGACACAGCCCAGTACTAACAGTCGGGCCACGTGCCAGCTAGCCTCGTGCTAGCCACATGAGCACCGATCAGTTTTTGACGTGTACTGGAAGCAGCTGGGTTGCCACAGCAAGCGGGAAGGACCAGAAACCCTGCGCTGGTATTATGCAAAACATACAAGAGAACGCCTTCTCTGAGGGAAAACTGCCTCCTACCTGCCTGCCTGCCACCAGGCCTCTAAGACCTTCTTCAGGAGCCTCCGGCACTGTCTGCAGTTGCTGGCTGGCTATCGGACCAGACGGGCCAGTGGCCTGGCTGCTGCTGTGCGCTTGCAGCTCAGATGGCTGAATCAGTCGTGTGCAATCACGGGCACTGCTGTTAATTGAGGCAGGCAGGACAGGGACACTGTAACTTCAAACATTACGCATCAATACACTTCCTTCCAAGATCAGAAGTAGTATTTTGCAAGGACAGACACCTTCTCCGCAGGCTCGCAACGTGTCACTTTAAATAGACCTTGCTGGGATCGGGTAACTGCAGACCACCCACACGCCTCCACAGAAAATGGGCGTCCAGTTCAGGGGAGGTGTCCAAGTCCCAGCCAAGCAGTAGCAGCCAAGTACACCCGCGTAGTCACTGCAGATGCCAGCGAAGCAGGTAGAGGGCTGGGTGGCTTATGGGCAGCTAGGCTGAGAGATGCGCTGCAGGAAAAGCCAGCGTGGTTCCACCAGCCAGGATCATACACAGGGCAAGCACTCTGTCCTTCGGAAAGGCAGGTCCCAGTCTTTAACATCTGCCTCTGTCCTGGCCCTGCTGAGCTGGTGCCCTGACAAAGCTGAGGCAGGGCTGCCTAAACGCCACACAAACACAAGGTGTCCTCTCAAAACGAGAGTTTTTGGCACGTGCAGCTAACAGGAAGCAGAAGCTTACGACTCTGTTAATTATGCCATTACAGAAAGAGTCTGAGCCTGATAAATGAGCCAGGAAAGATGATCCCGATCCTCTGACGGGCCAGTTCTGAAAGAAATTCAGCACCGTAAGCAGCAACGCACCACACTAGCCCAGTAGCATCTGTCACTTATCAAGGCAGGGCTCAGCACGGCTGACTCCACGAAGCGATGTGAGGCAACACAGACTTCCTCAGCCGGGTCACTGCATCAAACAGCAGAGTGATTCATTCGTGCAGCGATGCCTCAAACACAGCTTGGGCCTGATGAAATCCCTTAAAACTGCAATGACACCACTCTTCTCCTACTTGGCCGTCATCTGTGTCGGTGCCACCAGCCTGGGATGCCCAAGGAGCTGCTAGCCTGCTCTGAGGCTGTGCTTCGACAGCACCCCGGTGGCAAGGAACCCATTTCTGGAAGCCTCGATATGGCTTGGAAAAGAAAACCGAAAGAAAGCAAAGGCCTCCTTTTCCTTCCTTTTTCCCACCTGCATCTTTCCATTTTATTCGCCTTCTGCCCTTATTTGCACGGCACAGACTCAACTGGCGCGTTTTACTCTGGAGCTTTTCTTTCACTAGTAGAAAAACCTCAGCAAACTGTCCCTGGCAGTGCTTCCAAAGCTGCCTTGGGCCAGAAAGCAAACTAGAGAAAATATTTCAGTATTTAGCCCCCTGCTGAACTGTGGCCTTGCAACAAACCTTCTTGCCCAGTTAGGTTTGACCAAACGTTAAAAAAAGGAAGCCAGTGTGTGTTTCTAGAGACACAGTGTGTCTCACCACAATGAGTAAATACTCTCAAAAAAATCACTTGCATATCCTGCAAGGGACCTGCCTGGCTGCTGGTATGTAAAGGGCATCAAAAAAATCAGCAAGAGGACACGCAAATGGTTAAAACCAAACAACATCCATTGCTCCCAGCCTTCTTCAGACAAGTAAAAGTCCAGTTGCTCAAACTCCTTGAACAACTGCATGTAAACCCTGAGCAAGTAGCGCTGCTGCGTGTCTGTGCCAAGACACAGCCCCTGCTGTGCAGAAGGACTGGTCCTCTATGGGTGAACGCAACACGGGCAACGCGCTCACAGTGCAGAGAAGGAGATTTGCTCCTGTGACAAAAGCTTTAAGGCTTTGTGTTCTTTGCATATATTTTTTTAAAACTTTCTGGGGTGTTGCTGAGTACGATCTCTCACCTGTATTTTCCTCACGACATGCAATTAGGGGTTTCAGTTCAGTCTGCCCAGTGTGCGCGAGGTGAAGGGCGTCTTTCATGTGTCTGCATGCGGATGTGCAGACTGTAACTCACCCCTAACTGCGCTCTCACTACGCACGTGACACGGAAGACAGCAGGTCAGCTACTGAAAGCTGACTTGCAAATGGTGAGGAGCAGAAATCTTCTCTCAGGGGATACTAAGAAAGGTCAGAAGAATGGAAAGGAGCAACCGATACAGAAATCCGAAGATTTAACTTGAGATGAAGAAAACAAAAAGGCTGAGAGTTGGAAAATCAGTTCAGTGCCTCTCACGGACCACTCATGTCACTGCGTAGAGGAAAGGGCCAGTGTCTGTCTCCATCCAGCTCCTCACCAACAATCCTTTGTGTGTGCACGTGGCGCTTGCTCCAGCCTGTTGCACGGGGACTCCACCCAAATCGTGTGTGACATGTTTTATTTATTGGTATCAAATTGACAGCCAAGATGACTCAGTTACTGAGCAGGATCCCCCCACGTGAGAAGCCCGCTGAACTCGGACCACTTGAGTGCCAAATCTACGTTTACCCTTTCAAAACCGTCTTTCATACACATTTCAGCACTGCCATTATAGTCTCACAAATACACAGCGGTTTTTAAACACACCACATGCATCCTTTTGTGAAAATTGACTCACATAACAAAGAAATTGACCTTTCCAGCAGGGCACCTCAGTTCAGGAGCCTAGATCATCCCGTAAAAATCACAGACTACCTAACCACCTTTTCCTCCGCGATGACTAAGCATAGCAGATGCATCTACAATGTGCAACGGCTGAAATGAAAATCTCTTAGAGACACCTCCAGTCTCATCAGCACTGGCAAACACTCCAACTGTCAGCAAGATGTCACAGTTAGCACCACCATCTTCAGAACCAATTTTCTTCCCTTTTCCGTGAACAACCTGTTTCTACCTTGGTGATTCTTTGCAGAGAAGATGAAGGAAAACAAGCATCTGATAGATAATCTGTTTGTCCAGTGTGGAACGAAATCCCTACGGTAATTTCTTTCTTATTTGAGCAGTCACATGGTGCACATAATGTGAGAACAGAATGAAGAGTCTGTTTCCCGGGCAAGGCTATACGGCAGCTTCACAATTCCAGCTTCTCTAGCAACTGAAGTCTTGTGCTGAAGTCACGGAGCAGCAAGGCAACGCTCTGCCTGAAGTTTCATGAATCTGATGAGCAGCTGCTATACGATGTTAGGGAAGAGCAGAGTTCTTTGTCACGAGCACGCTCAAGAATCCATTTTGAGAAAGATGTCCCATTCCTTTGCTTATGACAACAGCAAAAACTTGCCACACCCAGAGGTGTCTCATGGTCTAATTTTCCAGGAATTGCTTACTCTCTATTCTGAGTTTAAGCAAGCCTCTGGGAACCATCCATTTTCCTCAGTCCAAAGCACTGTAGGGTTTTGTCCTTTACAGCAACAGCAAGCTATGCTTTGCTCGGCACACCGAAGATAACCGCTGTGTTGGAGGGAGGCTGTTTATCCACACGCACAGGCAGCAGACACTGAAATCACAACCCAAACGGTTTCTTGTCAGCACGTGATGCTCAGAACACAACTCCATCGTGAGACAGGTTGTGCTTATCCTCCACAGGAGGAAAAAAAGAAAAAAAGGGAAAAAAAAAAAAAAAGACAGAGAAGACCAGAGCAGAACCCTCCACTAGGGCCTGAAGTGACTGAAAACAGCTAAAACCCACCAGTCCTCCCCTCAGCAAATACGAGCCGCAGGAGAGCACCAAGAGGGCTGCAAGTACCCTTGGCTGTTCAGACCTGCTCATCTAGTGACCTTTACTAAAAAGAGGAAGTCTTTCTTCGAAAGTGAACAGAGCCCATCAGTTCTGCAGGAGTTCCTTTATGCACTCGCTCTGTCCTTCCCTTGGTTTCGTCTCGCCAGCAAGGCTGGGGTACCTGCCAGATGGCGCGGGGTGGCCTTCCCAGCAGAACTTCCTCTCGTTTACAGGCAGATTGGTAAGTGTCCCAACGCCAGATCTTCACAACGTCGTCTCGCCCATGCAGACTTTGTAGGGTGATTTCAATTTCCTGCATCTGGAACGGACAACATTGTGTGATTTGCATCAGACAAGTCTAAAAACACAGCAGTCTGAACAGAACTACATCTAATCATCCAGCTCATTTAGGTAGCCCCAATGAAACACACGTTTCAGACCATCGCACCAGCTGACCCGACTGGCAGACGGGAAAGCAGAGCGATCGAGCGTCAGGTCCTTTAAGATCACACTGCAGGTCAGTAACAGGCAAGAACAGGCGCCCAGTGCCCCCAAAACTCCGCACGCTGTTTCTTCCTGCCCACCGTACTTGAGATGAACGGGATCCCAAAGTTATGTATATCCACTGTACCTTTTTCTTACGTAGCAGTAGATGATAGCAAGTATCCCACTTGTCAGTATTCCTACACCAATTCCCACAGCGATGTGGCGTTCATAAGAATTACGTGCATATGAATTTAGCGTTAAATGTTCACATCTCTCTCCAATATAACCCGCAAGGCACCTACAAAATAAATATACACCGTACAAAAATTATTCGGAACTGGTTATGCTTTGTAGTTCAGAAACATGTTAGTTTTCAGCAGTTCTAAACTATTTATAACAAATCTAAACAAGGATGGGCTGAATCTGGTGCTCAGTCAGAACCTCCTCACTCCACCGAGACTACCAGTCGCCCCAGTCTATCTAGTCTTAAGCTGGCTCTAGTACTGCAGTCACAGCAGCAAGCGCAGTCTAAACATACCCTCATCGCAGAGGGCGTGGACCAAGAGCACCGTGCTCGCTGATCCTTTGCTGCTCTCATGTCTCCAAAAGCCAAGGCTTCCCAGTATGGACCGCAGAAAAACGTAAGGACACCACAGTCCCAACTGGTGCGTCAGCATCTGCGGAATAAGGGAGCTGTACCCCGCATCTTGGAAGATCCTTCCCCCTCCTCTGTGCCCACTGTGAACATCTACTTACTCCTCTACTACTTGATCTAGCACCAGCTCCCTCACGCAGCACTACTGCCTCGTTCGCAGTCCTGAGCCACCCTAGCACTCCAGCCTGTGCCAAACTTCAAGCCTCCAAATACTTGACTGGCACTTCAAAGCTGCGCTCTGCTGAACATTAGTCACATTACATTAGGAACGTGCAGCAGACAAAGGAACAACGCTACCGTTGTTATTTTCCAAGAAGGATACTTATAAGCAGAATTCTTTACTTGCATATGGGTTTCCTCAGTTCGCTGTGGAACGCGCAGAGCCCGTTGATACAGTAGCTGTGGTGTTCTTCGAGACAGGTCTGCATAAGCTTCAAGAGCTTGGGCTGCTCTGTGTAGTCTACTGCGAGAGGGGGGAGAAGTCATGTTATATTTCAGAAAAAAATAATCATTGGAATGTATTTTCACAAATAAAGATGAACAGATATTGTCTGCAGAAAGACACTTAATACATAAATTCACTATGATGTGTCTCCTGGGCCGATACAAACACCAGCAGTTCTGAGATATTCCAGCATAGCTTTAGAGAAGGAACAGACTGCCAACAAATTAATTGCTCTTGAAAATTGTGTATAAAAATTATTATGGAAGATTCACCTGGAGTAACACTGGCACTACCCAAACTGCAATCCATCAGAAAAACAATCCCAGGAATATCAGGGCTTTAGGGCACAATGAGAGCACTGGATTATTCTCAGTACGCTTCCCAAGTCTGAATTCCAATTACTAATTATTTCCTTTTTTCTCTTCCCCATTACAAGACAAACCATTGCATTTCTAACACTCCTGCCGGCCAGCTCTGCAGCTGTGAGCGAGTGACCAACAGTGGGACTGCTCCCTCCACCCCGTCACCACCATCTGATGTTAGCAGAGTGTCTGGTTATGCTCGTAAGTACCCCAGACTGCCCAGACGGTCTTCCTGTGCATTAGCACCCTCCATGACTATTACGTTTCTGAACTTGTGCAAAATTCTACGCACCCAGGCCAACAAGCATGCTGCTGCTTTGAAAGCACAGAAAATAAGTACCTTATTCCCAGCCACAGTGGCTCAAACTGGAATAAAGGAGAAGTCAAAGTAGTTCCTGGGGTTCTTTTATAGCCGTTACGTACCGACAGAAGAGGGCCGGGGCCCAGGAGCCAGGCACCCTGCACTGCGGCCGGAGCACAGAGGCCAGCATCAATCTCTAACATGGGCGCAGGGGTGCAGCAAGAGAAGAAAAAGCTCAAAAGCTTCACCATCAAAGCTAGTATCTGTTTGAGCTGGTCTCTCTACCCGGTTACAGGAATGGCTGGCGGGGTGGGGTGTCCAAGCAACGTCTTGCTATTTCAGGGGACTGTTTTAGCGATGGCTGAAGGTGATTTCCTAACCGAGTCTATGTCAACACCAGCTTTCAGTTATGACCACAAGAAAAATAACATCATGCAGGAAGGTGACAAGGACTGTTCAGAGTGACTAAACAATGGTACAGCAAGCAGAATCCTTCCTTTCTGACTAAGTGCTGAATCAAGGTCTGGAGATATTACACTGATGGAACGACTGTCAGAGATGTAAGCCTCTAGCCCTCCTGCGGGCAACTTGAGATCCCATGACGCATTTTTCAGGAGTAATGCCACCAGCCCCCTAAAGTCCTGATCAAATTCCATTTTGAGTCATTTAATGGCAGGAATCCCCCACCGTGCGCTCCACTAAGCGATTTTTTCCTTCATCCTTTACGCAGCTTCATCACAGAGATGACAACTGAAGTTAAACATCTGCTCTGCTCTACACCCACATGTCAGGGCAATTCACAACTTCAGTGAATACTGTGGTTTGGACGCCTAAGAGGCGTGATGCTATCACTGCTCCTCAGATCAAACACCACGACTTTGAAAATAGTGCCCTCTGAAACCTGACAGAGTAATCAGGCTTGCAGCTCATCAGGAGACTTCAAGAGAACAAGTAACAGTTCGAGTCTGCTTGAACTGAACATGTCAGCTTACTACACTTTGTTGGGGAAAGCTACAGAGGTGGAAAACACGTCTTCCTTTCAAATGAACTTCTTTGAGCTGAGAAAAGGGCATCTTTTCCATTCTTGGAAGGAGAAATCACACATTTCTCTTCACACTGTGGAGACGGCAGACCTAAAGCTAGAAACTATAAATCAAATACAGATAGTCGGCCGAGCAATCAGGGGACGATACGTACACGCCAAAAGGAGATGCCGAGACTGAGGTCCCACCTCTGCTGCACGCTGCGATGCAGCGGGGGAGCACCTGAAGCGGCTCACAGACCATGTGGTGTGGAGCTTCGCCGAGCAGCGAGCTCTGTGCTACCACAGCCAGGTTGTCCCCAGGGACTGAAACCAGACTGGTACCTTGGCTATAGAAAGCCCTGCGCAGGGTGGATGCACCCAGAACCTCGAACCGCATGCTCTGCAAGGGATCAGGCTGGTGCTGGCCACACGTGAGCTGCTCTGGCTCTTCTCTGGCTGGCTCCGGGAATGCTGCCGCCAAGCTCTGGGGACTAGCATGTGGGCTGAGAGCACAAACAGAGCAGGACCGGGCCTTGGGGGGACAGATTTAAGGACAAGAGGAACAACTTCAGAAAAGCCAGTGTTCAGGAAGAAAAAAACCCAGGTTTTTTGACAAGAGATGGATGATACTATTTTCTGCACAGGATGACTGTACGTTGTGCAGTGCTGGGGAAAGCACGACGGGAAACACAGCTGTGGGGCTCAGCATGCTGAGGAGATCCAGGATGCAGGAGACCTGCCAAAGCCCATTTTCACTTCGGCCCGGTGCACCTGCACACCAGCTACCCAAGCTCTGCAGGGAAGAGTTTCAGAAAACAGGCAAAAGCGCATTGCTGCTTCCCCCACACCTCTCCTCAAACGCTTAAGCCCCGACTGTTCTGAATCACCATTTCAGAACACAGGGGGCCGAACGGTACACTCTGAAACCACCCATCATAACCACTCAGCTGCACCCTGCCACCCAAAGCACTCCTCTGCTACTGGGCCATGAGAAGGTGTCTGCTGGACAGAGTTTCATGTTTCACTTGTATCTCTGCAATTTGGAGGGGAAGTAAAAACAAAGGAGGCAGCTACAAATGTACACGCCAGAGATGTGAAATCCCCAGCCACCTCTACTCAGCCTTCCACCAGATGGATTGAAGCAGCCAGAACATCCCTCCTCGCTCACCTCACCGCTGCCAAGAGGTGGCAGCCTTCCATCTACCAACGTCTGGAAGAAACCTCGCTTCGTGCAGGTACGTGAAACCTCTTCCCCCGAGTGCCCTGAAAGTTAGTCCTGTCACGAGAAGCAAAGGTCAGCCCCGAGCAGAAGCCTGCCTAGAAAAAGCGAGGCAAATATCTTGCTGCGCAGGCCACAAATGAACAATACATTCCTCCCTCGTTGTCAGGAGCGAGAGCTTTGTCCATTGTGGGTTGCAAGATCAGATCTTAAACGCAGACACAAAATTCTAAGTGCTAATTATTTTGACATTGCAAAAGTACAAATTAGCTCTGAAAGAGTGATGAGTCTCGAAAACAAAAAGAATGATTTTCTAACCCGTCCCAGAGCATTATGCTAATTCTTATCGTATTATCCACCTAGATACTAAATAAGCTGTTGAATAAACACATCCATGTGCCCTTTCATGTCACGTGAGGAAAGAAAAGCATGCTGTGTAAGCACTTGACAGTTGCCTGCAACTGAGTCATTCAAACAGATACACTTGGCAAGATCTGACATGAAATCAAAACTACAGCTACTTGGAAGCCTGGGCATGCCAAAACTGACAGACGGGCAACAAAGCCAGCAACTAAGGGCACGACAGCTCAGCCTCCAAGTATGGTGCGTCGGGGAGGAACGGGAGAGCCAGAGAGGGGAGGGAGGGAAGGGGTCAGCCCCAGGTTCAGGGCCTCCCTCACAGGTGGCACGGAAGAAGCGGCTCACAGCAATGAAGGGACTTCATTTTTATCCCAGGAAAACCAAGCCCTTTCCTGCTCCTAGCTGCACATTTTGCTGCGAAGGCTCCCTTCAGCGCCAACAGCGCCAGAAGCTCCCTACCTCGCCGTGGCAGCCCCCAGACAGGCACCCTCTCCATTACCTTCCCCCTTCCCCGGCTGATCACCGAGCCTAACATTTCCTAGCCCCAGTACTGGTGACCAGTAAAGACAATGTAACACAACACAAGGAAACAGGTCGTGATCGTGTAAATAGGAGGCAAGTGGATCGAGCAGAAATTAATGGCTTCTCACAAACTGCTCCTCAGTCCCCAGAGGGCTTGCAATCCCACAAAGAACTGCCAGTTCCTCCAGTGATACTTAACCAGGAATTCATTTTCTTAGAATCCAGTATTACTAAACCTTGGTTATAAGCCTTACTACAAACTTAACTTGCACAGGCATAGGAGCTACAAAAAAACTTCAGAGAGATACAGCCAGTTTCTTTGGTAACTCTTTGAGCATTTCGTTTCCATCTTCTTTCCAAAAATGGTGTTTTCTAACTTGTCAGTGCCTAAAAGCTGTTGGACGAAAAGCGCTGCTCCCTAGTTACTGACTTGCAGAGCCACAGCTAGCATACAAGTCCATGGGACCGTTACAGACATGGCTGTGTCCCTGAAAATAAGCCTCTGATGGCTCAGCACATGACCCCTAACCCCTGCTTTCTAGAAACCATACGAACAGGGTGCTTCACCAGTCACGGTGTCGTTGTAATTTATGATACTCCTGCTTGCCACATGCAGCTCTGGAAGAATCGTGTCACAGACAAATGCACTACGCCAGACCACAGTGCTGTGCTGATAAATCAGACTACTGCAGTCAAGAATCAACATCATCTGGACATCATACACATATGGGTGTGTATATATACAATATATAGACAATATATATTACACATGCATAGATGTGAAACCCACACATGTGTGGGTAAATGTGTGTACATATAACGCTGTACCACTATGACAAATTAGACAAAAACAAAGAAGAGAACAGGTTAAATTGTTATGAGAAAAATCAAAAGCTTACAGATCTACTAAAAAAAGCTCATAAGACATTCTGTGATGACTTACAATTAACAGAAGATGATTCGTATGCGTGTTTATGTTCTTTTTAAAGTACAAAGACATTAATAAGTATCACAGTTCAAATCCTTTCCTCCTTTACTGACCTGCCAAAACCTCAGTTCCAGATCGCACAGTTCTCCAAAAGTAATGACATCACTACCACCTGAAGTAACATCAAGAATGCAGCTCGCAGGATAAACACAGCGCTCTGGTCTCAGATGTTGGCAGGTAAATAGCTTGAGTTCACATTTCAGTCAGAAAAGAAAAAGAAAGGAGAGAGCTAGCACTCTGACGAGGGCTGCGGAAGCTGCGATAGCCAAAAGCAAAACTGCAACAAAGAAAGGAACGACTGAGTAACAGTCACGAGAGGCATCGCTTCAAGTTACGCTTGCTGCATTCTCACCCGCGTGCACGGGTTCACGCTGAAGACAGCTAGAAACCCAGCGCTAGTTAGAACTAACAGAAACAGCCAACAGAAGTGCAGATCACCTATCCCAATTAGCCTTAAAATATCTTCTTCCAATTAAAACTGACTTGGGATAAATGGTCCTTCAGCTGATCGATGCTGAGAACACCCCAGCCGAGCAGCCGCTACAGTTTTGAGAAGTTTTAAGGCTCCGTGAAGCAAGCAACTCGTCTCAGCAATAAAACACACACAAAATTCAACAGGGTTCAAGTGACAGGAGCGTTATAGCAGCTACCATCATAACATTTTTTTTTTTCAAGTGACAGATTACTAGAAACAAACAGAACAAAAAAAGAAATACCTTCAGCGTTGTTTTTTGTCCAATTATTCCGTAAGTCTGTGCTGAGAGATGAAACAGTAATAGCTGACTCTTCACTCAGTGCCCCCATTGCTGTGTAATGCAAATAGATGCTTACTGTAACAGAAAAACTCAACATATCTATTCAAGGTTCACTTCATCCAGAAAACATGTACCCATTTAATACACCCTGATAGGATGCAGCAATGTAATAACAATTCACTTAAAACATTCTTGCCTCAAATTTCCTTTTGCCACAGCGTAACTACAATTGTGGGGAAACCAACGATTGTTTGCAAATTTCCAAAACACATATCCCTTCCCTTCTCCATTCTATCATCTTACGCAATTTTCGACACCGATACCTGCAATATATTACGACGTTACACCTATTTACCCAAGTAGCTTCTTTTCAAGGATTCTAAATTATACCCTATCAGTTAAAATTTCATCCAGGCTTAAAACTGCTGCAGTAGTTCTGCTTTGCTATGTCTTCACACACTTCCCCCCCCGCTTATTTCAGAAGGAGCCAGCTGTTGCTCAAAGCCCCTGTATCCTACGGCCCTGAACAGCCTGCTCCAAACCCACCTTTCAGCAAAATATAGATGAGCATTCCAAATGCCATGGCAAGCAGCTGCTGCAACACTTTCTCAGCTCTTCCTTCCAGATGGCTCGCCTGCGCTGCTTATCTGTGCTCCCGTGTTTTCTCTTGCACTTATATGCCACGAAGCGTCATCTGCTGTTCTCACCAATCAACAAAAGGTGCATCTGGCAACAACCTCAACCCCCAGGGCAACCACACATTTATTCAGGAAACTGCTATTATCTAGCAATGGGATCAGGTTTTCTTTTGAAACCCTGGTTTCCTATTACCTGTGGGCATAATCGTGCATGCAAAGATACAGTTTGAGGGAGACCTGGTATCCGGCAGAACAGATCAACAAAATACAGTAAAACAGAGGCGCGCGAAACGAAGAATGACCTATTGTGAAAAACGTGATCTTTCTTTCCTTTAGCAACGTAGGTCTTGCATTACTTCCAGGAGGATGGTCGGTGTTCAGGATGCTAGTCCAGAGTTGAGGGGCCAAGGGCCAGTCCCTGCTTCGCTGGCGTCCCTTCCTTGGTCTTCTCTGAACCTCAGTTCCCTGCCGTCGGGAAGAGGGAATGCGAGAACAGCTAGTACTGAGATTAGGAAGCGATCGGATGCAAAGATAACGGATGATCTTCTCCATTGGTGAGTGCAGGAGGCCTTTGATCATGGGCTCTGGTGGGCCCGAGGACCATGCTCATCACTTCCATTTCAGCCTTCCCCTGTGCGCACCGCTCCGAAGCGAGGCAGGCCACCCGCCCTGCGCCAGGCCTGGGATCGATGGCCGCAGCTACACGTGGTTCTGCGGCGCAGAAGGTGAAAGCTGGCAAAGCACGGGCACCGATAATACGCAGACTGAAAGAGCAGGGAAGCTGCTGCCTCCATCAGGCGACCCCTTCATTACTCCTGCCGCTTACTGTCATAAAAGCCCATCTCTACCTTCTCAAGGAAGCAGGTATGCACGAGAACCACCACACTATTAACAGACAGTGTGTGCAGGTCTCTAAGATATACCTGTCACACGCATTTCTTGGACTAAACCACTCTCAGAGCCCCAGTCACTGTCCAGCACGCCTGGGCTTGGGAGGAGGAGGACTGGTCGCTGCCAGACCTACCAGAGCAGCCCATCAGAAAGGCCCGGTTTGATCATGTACACACCCACCCACCCCCTGACTTAGCTGGAGAAGAGCTACGCGCTTCACCCCAGCAACAGCTTGCGCTTTCTCAACTGTGAGCTCCAAGTAACAAAAACAGTTCACAATTTTTATATTTTAAAAACAAAAATCTTCTGTTAAATGCTCTAGTAACTCCAGTCAGCTCACCTTCTCCCCTTCATGCTGCACTCTCCCCAGTGATCTGGAGGACTAAATCTAACCACTTCACATGTTAAGGGAAAAACACAACCTCGTTATGCACATTTTAATTACGCCTTCTCCTGCTCACGGACTGCATTCCAGGAGGCTTTTCCCTGCTTTCGCTATCCTGAATGGCTGCATGCCTGCACACTGATCGAGCGCAGCTTGCGCACTCGCCAGATCGACAGGAGTGTTTATGCCTACCTGGATAACCTCTGCTATCAGTCTCAAGCAGGGCTACACATCTCATGAGCCTTGCTTTCAACACACATCCACACAATGGGAGCTTAATCCAGCTTGAATCCGAGAGCTGGCCTCGTCATTAGGCAATACCGCTGGGCGCGGTAGGCCTGTGAGAAGGCTTCGGTGGATAAGGCCGTGCCTCTGTCCGCCACAGGGCGTTCATGCTTGGACCAGACTTTGACCAGGTCTGGCATACGAGCATGCTTTTTGGATTGGTAATAGGCCCTTCCCTCTGGATGCTCCTTCTGGAGCTTCTCCCAGTGGAGAACGCTCTCACAGATCTGCCTGGCAGCTCTGAAAATAGTATGCCGTTGAGCAAAACTTCAGTCTCACTGGCTTTTGTGCAATGCAAACCCATCCACCACGGATGAAAAGAGAAAAAGCTTAAGATGCACCAAAAAACTGTTTTCAGGACATGAAAGAGGCAGGCTCACTCAGGCGATGTAAGCAAAACAGCAGAAATTGTTCTTCTGCCAAAAAAATGCAGAGATGATTCGAGTTAAATCAAAGAAAACAAACAGGAATCCAGAACAGCAATGTAAAGCGATGAAATAAGTAACGGCTGAACACGCCAAAGACCTCCATTTCCTCTGCTCTTAACACACATGGGAAGAAGAAAACAAAACCAAAAAACCCACAGCCACTCCCCAAACCGTACTGAATTTTTTCACCAAGATTAACATAACAGGGAACAAGTTTTATTACACCTTCGCCAATGATGGGCTGACCAGTCTCAGAATTATCTCTATAGGCACCCTGACGCTCCTAACATTTATATGACCACTTAAATTTAAGCAGATAAGCAAGTATCTGCACTATTGCCACTATACATTTAGTAATGATTCTGTCAACCTCTTCTGCATCACTGCATTAAGCAAAACTCTCACAAGTCCATCGCAAGAACAATCAGCACGGAAGCGGTGCTCCATCTGGTTTCTTTTATTATGGTAGGCATTGGGGTTTTTTGTTCAAGGGCAGTTGTATTTAACCACATTTTTTTTTCTTCTCCTTTCAAGTTATCTATAGTCTACTAGCAAACACTTAAGGCTTTCGATGAAAACAAATTAAAGTTATGCCAACTGAGATAGAATCATGAAGACAGAAGTCCAAACTGGCTCCCGCTGACTGCAGTGGGGATTGGGGTAAGCTCTTCGTGTCAACAGTGCACGCGCTCAGTCCGGCCGGCGGCTTGGCACTAACTCCACTCCAACCTTCCACGTGTGAGACAACTCTAGATCCACTTTTGGAACTTTAAGTCTTGGGAATAGAAATATACTGATCTTCCTATCCCATACAGTCCTCTCTAAGGAGCAAAACATTAAGGATACACAGGGCTGAGCCTTACGTCATGGACAAAAAAGTGCCCCTTCATGCAGTTTCAGAAAACAAGAAAACAGTTTAATGTCTTAAAATTCTAACACAAGTATTTCACCAGGGATAAACTTTTGCTTTTCTCTTCTTTCTCCCCTGCCACTCCACATATTGTACATACACAGCAGTTTTAACTACATTCAACCTAAATTCAAGTCCAGTCCAGCCCAGTCACCTAGCCAGGTTTTATGTGGGATGAGGATAATACGCACCAAAACATTTTGTCCAACAGATCCAGACATGGAAAGAAAAGAATTCTGGCCTCAATTCTAGCTACTTATTCATGCATACCTCTTGCATATGTTTAAAGTCAGAATGTCACCAGCGTTCAGGTTTACACGACAACTTTAAAACACGCGCTGAACATCTGCATTCACGTCAGCATTACTGCCTGGCAGCTGGAACAAAAAAAAAAAATCAGTCTTTCTCTCCTTTCAGATTCAACACTGCAGCTGCTATCTCTAAGTGCATTAAAACCCCACTATATTTGAGACTTCAAACTACACCCAGAGTGCTTCATGACCTCAGAACCCAAACCAAGATTTTTAAATGATAACTAGGATGTTGAAACCTAGTTTTTATACACTTTGATCAAAACTAAGGGTCCCAAGTGCTCAAAAAGCCTTGGCCATTGCACCTCATTTGAAGATACACAGGTACACTTGTAATTCATGCTTCCTCCTTCATTTTCACACACGTAATTGGCCAACAACAACCGATCTGCATACGCTGTGTTCTCCAATACATTTTTGCTCACATTAAGTCAGTAGGAGGTAACAGAAAGTATTTCAACATTTTGTAAACCATCAGGTTTAGCGTACTTTACATGAAAAAATAAATACAATGTAGAAATAAATATCTTTGTAGTAAAAAATAAAAGTTTTGTCTATCAATAAATAGAACAACTTGGATTCCTCTTCCAAAGTAGCCCGCTTGCTCTAGTAAATGAGTTTTTTAGCAACTATGAGTGTGTTCTTCAGCAGCATTGCAACAGTCATAGGTCCTACCCCTCCTGGCACTGGAGTGATAAAGCCAGCCTTCTTCTTCACTTCTAAGAGAAAAGAGAAAAAGGTAATGACTACAAATGTTTCCAAAAACATTTTTCCCCTTCAATTGCCCACCTATGCCGAACCACCAACGAGCGTCAAGGACTGCGACTTCGCAAGTACCGGCAAATAAGGGAAAAGTTAAGGCAGAAGTCTCATTACAGCCACGATAGTAACAGGACGCAGTCAGGACCGGGGCTGCAAGGTCGTTTTCTTGATTTGAATATTACTGCCCAGGGGCTGGTTCTGGGGCATGGCTTCACAACCGGTTGGAGCTGATTTACCTGAAGAAGGCTGCCCTCTCCTCATGGGAGCAACACACACTCATGCAGCCTGTGGTCAGACAGATGGAAAGTTAATTCCACCACATTTTTTGGGGCGGTAAGGGGCGGTTTTCAACTGTCTGACCTGGCTGACCAGCTGGCCCAGGAACGTCTTGGGTGACACAAGGGCAGGATGACCCCGTGAAGGCAGCACGGATGTGCACCACCGTCAGCCAGCCGTGATACTGTGCCTTCCATATCCAGGAGAGCTACGGAAGCTGGGGATCTCATTCTGTAGGTAAAGATATGACCTGCCCGCTCCCCCAAAGTGAATGTGTGCCTGAGAGGTGGCAAGCAGAGCAGGAGTCTGCTGTAACTACCAAAATTGTCAGCAGAGAACCAACAGCAGTCAAATCACGTATTCAGCCTCTTTTCCCCGAAAAATAATACAGCT
Source organism: Psophia crepitans (assembly GCA_013399095.1). NCBI lineage: Eukaryota > Metazoa > Chordata > Aves > Gruiformes > Psophiidae > Psophia > Psophia crepitans. The sequence continues at coordinate 226,661 of VWZZ01001863.1, forward strand.
TCCAACAAAGATAGTCTACAACCAGAAAAGGGAACTTAAAACCGCAGAGCAAGAAAGTACAGTTTCCTGGTTGATTTTTCTCCTCCACAATACGGACAAAAATCAAAACCGAGAGTTGTCTTCAAGGTAAAACAGATTCTAGTGGAAAAATTCCCATTGCAACTTCAGCCATAAACACTCAGCTTCTCCAGAGAAGACCTTTTTTTTTTTTAAGAAAAAAGTGTTACTAGGGTGCCTATATTGAACTAGGATTTGGAGGCACAGCTCTCCCCAGAGTCTCAAACAGAAAGAAAACTCTTACAGCTGAAATAGCTCCAACCATGAACCATGTGAGACCGTCCAAAGTTAGCAAAGATCTTCAAGGCTTGTGTTAAGAGATAAATATGTATGGATACTGTTTTTTAAGCATTTGAGTTAACATCTGTCAAGTTGTACAAGGAATTAACATAACGTAGCAATAAATCCTGATGTTCTTATCTACTGTGCAAAATGCAATCAACTGGAATTGCAGGTTACTTGCAAAGGAATTATATGCAACTGGCTGGGAATTCATTGCATGACAAACTGTAACGAGCAGTTATTTGCTAATAATGTTTAGTTCAAGTGGCTTATTACTAACCTGATTACTACAGAATTGTGGTTTTTTTCCTCAAGTGCCACTGAGAGAGGTTTTGTGTTTGTTAGTTTGGGGTTTTTCTGCTTGCTTAGAAATAATTTTTTGGAAACTCATCTCCCACTTTTAAAAGCATTGTTTTTAAAAAGGCACACACATCCCCCCAGGAGAAATCTGAGCAAGCAGAAGTCTGAGACAAGCGCATACATTTCTACTGAAGTCACTACAGAGCAGAATGTACACCTGGCTGTGGGAAGAGATCAATGGATGGAACACGAGGAACCTTCATTTTGGAATGAACAAGACAACTTGCCTCTGCTTTAAGTGTATTGTTCATCCTGACCCTCTGTGGTGCTTTACTGCTGAGAATAACAAGGTCTCACAAAAAAAAGTATTAAAAAGGAAAATGAAGAGTTGGATATTGGGGTGTTTAGACTGAAAATTTATTAGATTTTAAGGGGGGTGTGTGTGTTAAAATGAAATAAAACCCCCACCCTCTGAACTCCCAAGCCAGGTACTTAACAAAAGCATTCACAGAAGGTAACTGTATCTCACTGAAGTACAAAAGATTAAGCCTCATTGAGGACAGGTGGTAATTACAACTGAGAGGGTTTTAATTACTCAGTTGACTGGTACCACCAGACAGACTGTTAAAATATTTGGAAAGGTAAACAAATTGCTATGTGGGGTTTTTTACATGTAAATTGTAGCAAAGGAATTAAGATCTTAGATGACAGTTATTCTTAATATTCTCATACACAAGTAATTTGTCTTTTTAATAGTTACACTATTTTCACCTACCTACCATTTCAGATTGGTTAATACAGTTACTACGAATTCCCAGATTAATGTCATAATTATTGACACGTACCCACAACTGAAGTAAACACGGCAATTAACATAGAACATATTTTAGACATTTTAAATTGAAATAAGTTTGTTTCCACGGCCATGTTATGTGCCTCTTTTTGTGGTCTTATTCAACCTACTCCTATCTTACTTACAAAGAGGTACAATCCACAACAGGACCATCCTTACCTAAAGAAAGCCTTCTAATGTGGATCATGTACAACATGTGTTGCCTCTAGTGTTAGCAACCATACTCAGCAGTGAAAACAGTGTACTGTGTGTTTACAAGTTGCTGGGGAATTTCTCTGCCCGTACTCTATCATTATGGAAACCCTGTGGGTCCGTGTGGCAGAAGACATATTTCGTATCAGTTAGCATAAAACCACCCCGATAGCTTACTCACAAAAGCCCATCTGGATTTTTAAATGCACAACAGGTGTCTATGTTGAGGAGACTACCGTTTGATAAGTTTCCATCTGTAAAAGTAAATACAGATACGGTGAATGTGATTTTCCAAGACTAACGCCAGCGACCAAACGGGGAAAAAATAGCCTGGCCCTCAAAACTGTAAGCAGACTTTCCCGTCCCTGTGAAACGTAGCAGGCCAAAGCACAGTTCCAAGGCAGCACCTCAGCGTGACCAATATCATGTCGGCAAGTAAGGCGCTGCACTGTCGGTTCCTCCAGAAGGCCTTGTTTCTGCTTCTCAGCAACAGCCTAACTTGGTCCCTAGCTTTAAGTCTGCTGTTCTCGAGACGCGTGCCCTTCTCCCAGGCTTTTCTCGTCCAGTCTGGAAAATGTTGGTGTGCAAATTAGGTGCCTATGGGGGAGGAGCTGCTATTTTGCAGCTTCTGTAGAACCTTAAAATCTCCCTTTGATTCTTCAGAAGAAATGAATTGTAGATTGTTTCCTTGAAAAACAGGACCCACTGCTTTGGAAACAGCCCTTCATTCCTAGGTTCCTTTAAAGCTAAGGACATCAGACACCTAATAGGGTTAATCACACAAACCGAGGGCAAGTCTGAACCTGAAGGCAGTTCTGGGTCTTGTGCATCTGCATTAAGTGATGCAGAGTAATTCCTGCCTAAGCACTGTTTCCACACAGCTTTATTAGTCCCTGTAAAGCTACTCTGGATCACTGCATCCCTGCACCAGTGCGAATCACGTGCTCAGCAATCATGGTAGATATCCCCTGTTCTGCTCTACACGCTCTGGGATTCTTCTCACTACACCCGGTGGGATACTGCCCAGCAAGCATCTACCCCATTCCTCACAGCTCCTTCTTTTTCTTGTTACTCCATTTTCTCTTACTGCACTTATATTAACAGCAATATAAAGAACAGCAAAGGACTTACAGCCCAAGTACTGTGATTCTAAAGGTACACACATCTTTTCTCCTCCACTACCTCTAAAAGCCGAGCGACAGAGGCATCTCAGGCAGAAAAACTGAGCGTGAGGTTATGCACGACAACTTCTTGGCATTCAGCTAATTAGCACAGACAGGTGGATAGGGTATCGCTGTAGCCTTGGGACAGGAAGCAGTGGCAGCAGAAATGCAAGACAGCAAAGATGACTTAGACCCCTGCACGACATACTCTGCTGCGGGAGTGCCTGGACTTGGCCATCGGCAGCTTACTGCCACCAGCTAGCGCTCGGTCAGTCTGGCCGCCTGGTGTCACAGCCTAATGCTAACATTCTTATTTATTACCTGCACCTGTGGAGCACAACAACAGGCAAGGCTTCCTCTGATTTTCACAGCGCAGCAGTACGGCAACAAGATCACACAGACTGGACTCGTATTAATTGCAAAATGAACGGCAGGTCTTCAAAATCACCTGAGAAATTACCTAACAAAAGCTATAGCAAAAGCAGCCAGAACATCCACATTCAACGTTTGGAAAAGCTGCACAGAGAAATAGTTTAGAAAGGATTTAATAATTTGAAGTCTACAGCCTGGGAGGTAACATCACCAACGCAAAGCATCAGCAAACAACTGTGAGAAGCAACTATTGTCACAAAGCCTGGGCTTCCCGCAAGCTGTAGCTAAGGCACCACTGCAGGACCACCAGTTCCATTAAGAAATTGGATTAGAAAATTATTGTCGTAAATCTCTTAAACTATGTGAACAAGTTTGAAGCAAGCTGTCCATCTGCCTGATGACTTTGTAGTCATTAGTCCTGTAGCAGATTTCCTTTTGGTACACTCGGTCTATCCAGAAGCGATACGTGAATCCAGTCCATTCTCAGACTGAAAACTATTCACCATACCGTTTCCCTGGTTTCCCTACATTCACTATGTATAATTATCCCTCATTCAAAGGAAGTTCATAATATACATCCACCTCTCATTTATAAACCCCTCCACTGATACCACAACCACACCACCTATGAAGGTCTTGCACAAAGCATTTCTTTTCTGTATAGGCACCCAGTATAAAGACTCAAAACCCAGCACTACCGTCTGCTTATCAAAGACACGGGAAGACTCATAAAGAAATACAGGCAGCATATAAACCAAATCCCACATGAGTTCTGTACACTTGGGTTTCACGGGCATTTCCAGCTCCAGTTTCAAAGGTTAGCTACCACACTGGCGTGTTACCACCCTGCTCTACCAGTCCCTCCTGGAAATAGTGCTCCACCCAAAAAAGCCGTTCCAGGTAAGTGCTCTGTGTAAGTTGTTGCTTTATTTCATGTTCCTGGTCCTTGTAGCCCTCCTCCCTTAGCATTATTGCTGTGGCAACAAAAGCCCTATAAAACAGGGCCAAGTACACCCACATATGCGTTACCCTGTTCACCGAAACATCTCCCTTGCTGTGACTGAAACTTGCTGTCCAAAAGTAACTGAAATGGCACTGGCAATAACCTAAGCATGCCACAGCTTTTCCTCCTCTCTGCCACTTCACCCTCCCTCTTGTGACAACCAGAACCCCTCTTCCTGGACCATGTATTTTGGCAAATTCATAACAAATAGGGGTATGCTGAATGTGCTCAGCTGGTTATACAGGGAGGTGCACACACAGTTTAAGATAGCCTAGCAAGACCAGGCTAGGTACCTCAGCGCTTCGCAGTGGACCTCCACATGCACAGTGTTTTCCTGTCAAATTCTTTGAGATACCTCAGAACTGCACAGGACTATTCTGGACTAAAATATACGAACACAGTTTGGAATGTCAAAACAAAGCAGATGCACGGCGATGGGGAAAGTCACAAATACTGTTTATAGACATTCCATAATACAGCCTGGGACTTTTGCCCAAAATAAACGGTTGAGCCTGACAAGCACAGGGGTACCCCGACGCCATCGCACCCGAGCCAACCGTTACCGCAGCTGGAATAGTGATAAGCACAGGTCTGATGCTGTTAAATTTTTCTAAGTAAACTAAACAATATTGTTGCTCCTCCTCACCTCCTGGAGTTTCAAGGACAGCCAAAGCTTTTTCCTTGCCTCACTGCATACATACGCACACCAGCGTAAGCCAGCAGTCAGTCCTCAGCCCAGCGTGGGAAGCGCTGTCAAGGACAAAGTCTCTGGCTGCGGGTGACTGTATGCCACTCTCTCGCCTACAGCAGAAGCAGACACGACTCAAACAAATGCAGATTTTAAAACATCTGTCAAATTCCACAGTCATTTTTCGAGCAGCTATCAAATTCTCTTGGTATGCGGTAGGAATTTTTTCCTCCGGGCATTTCTTACATTATATTTAATAACGAACAACATTAAAAAAAATAAAATAGTTGAGATGGCATCCCTTTGCTGTTAGGTTAGTAAGTTTCTAAGTCATGGATAAGTTTCATAAGTGGATGATGAGACCATAGATCCTGGTGGGCTACACGACGTTAAAGAGGTGCCCTATGGTACTTATGCACCTCGCCTTAACCTGCAAAGATCATTTTCACCTAGGCTTAAATATAAATTCCATCAAGTGATCAGACAGACAAAAAGGATAAAATTACTTGCTACATGAATACACCAGCTCACTCTGTTTCCTAACTGCCAGATCAGATGCTTGGCAAGGGCGATCGACTTTTGAGTATTTAGAACTGTATACACTGGGATGTTTTTTTTTGTTGTTAAGAGATTTAGTGAAACTTTCACCGATACCAATGAACCAACAATAATTTCCCTTTGGCAATGCACAGTGAAATGCTTCTTGCAACTGTAGTGGCATAATCCAAGTTGAAGTTGCTCCCTCTTTTTTGGATCTTCCCTCCCCCCAGGTCAAATCCTGAGAACAACCCACAGCAGACATGACGAGACATATACAGTGCATTGCTGAAACTCTGAATCACGGCCTTGCCATGGAATCTACACCTATATTACACTCGGAAGGTCTCGCATTTAAAGGGAAAGAAAGAAAAAGGGTAAAATTTCATGTTTCTAAGAGTTATAGCATTTTTCCTCCCATACCTCCTAAAGCAAACAAAAAAATCCTCAAAGTTCTCTGTACTTGAGTTCGGTTCTGAAAACAGAAAATATAACCTTTTACTTGTGATGGTACAAGCAGGATAACAAAATAAAAAAATAAATTCAAGTTGTACTATAAGAGGATGTTTCTACTGGGGGTCTATTGTACACATGCAGGCATACATTTCCAAGCACATGCCAAGACAACGGCTTCGCTGCACTCTTGCGGGTAATTTCGTTGACTTTTAACAGACAGGTATCATGTATGATGAGTAAAAGCAGCAGGAACTAAGGGAGTGATGTAATTACAAATACATACAGCTGGCTAGAAACATTTTGAATATAATTAAGCTTTGAGACATTATGCCAGCCAACATGTTAATAACAGTGAAAAAAAAAACCTGTGGGTGATTTTCATACTTATCAAAATAAGGAACTGTTGAGAACCATTAATAATGTGGGTAAATGCTGTCTAAGCTTCCCACACTCAACTCTGCCAATAAGCTTTAATTTTCAACTGCAACAATCCTGCTATTCCAGTCTGGAGCTCCTCCAGAGCAGAGATATTTAATCAAGTTACATTGTGAACTCGCTCGGCAACGCATTAAACATAAAAAGATCAATATGTAACATCAATTTTTATCTGCTAGACTTGCCTGGACCAAGACTTTGAACAGGTAGATGAACCCACATTAAACCTTAGCATAAAGGGCAGTTCTGAAACAGAAGTGAACATTTTCACATTCAAGTGTAGAGCGAGAGCGTGAAAGGAGGCTTGAGAAGCTGTGGTATAATAGTATTTGCTATGAACAGTGGGAGGCCTTGTGAAAGAGCAGAAACTGTTTTTATTGCTTACTCTTGGAACACTTCACAGACTCGCAAGGGATTAAAGAAACCTGGAGACAAGCATCTTCTGTCACCACGCTGCTGTAAGAGCTCATCTGCATCTCTTAAAGGTTGTTGGTATGTGTAATTAAAAGTAACACTTCCTCTCTTAAATAATACGTCATTTCTTAAGAGCATACAAACATAAGTTTGTTCTCAAATTAAGTAAATATACTACAAAAAATTCCTGCAAGTGTCTTCTCCTTTGAGATGCTGGCTATTCCAAGTATTTATCATGAATGAATCCCACAAACTTCAATATATTTATCCAACAGGTTCGCATAAAGAGTGTTTCACTGACCTTCAAAGTCCACATCCCCAACTAATTTGGTCTTCCCCGTAAGAGGATCATGGATATGGTTGATGCCTACGTCAATCACAGCTGCACCTTCTTTGACCATATCAGTTGTAATCAACTTTGGGATACCTGGAATCATCAAGATGTATTTCATTACCATGGTTGGGCAGTCTTAGGTCATCAGTTTCAAATTATAGCAAGGGGCGTGCGTTCACGTGTACGTACGCACAAAAAAAGAAGATTGTTCTTTAATTGTTCTCGATGCATCACAGGCAGTAAACTATTATTCCTCAGTTTTCCACTTAGTAATTACTAACAGCTCCAGTCGATGCACAGAAAAGACCTCCCTTGCAGGAACGGGAGTTCAGTAGGCTCCTTCCTTGCAGAGAGCAATTTTAATACCAGGAAAGGCTCTCTTAGAACAAATGTTCTAGCACTGCTTTACAAACAGCAGCATCACATGGGACCAGACATCTGGAAGTTTACGCCTGGGCAGTAAAAACAAATAAGGCATTTCACGGAATGCTAAGGCAAAGCAGCATCTGAGACCAAAGTGGCTGCGTGCTATGGGACAGCCGAGAAGATCGAGTCCCTTACACATCATCTGCATTCTCCTATCACACCTCAACTGCAACAGCAGCACTCTTTTCTCCATATTCACTTTAAAGGACCTCCTAAATTTCTTTCCTACCATGCAACCTCCAACTTTGAGTGACGGGAAATTCAAAGTTTAAAACTACGATTCACCTCGCTTCTTGAGCAATTCCCTCCGTTCTCTGCTCTGCGAGGAATGTTCATCCTAGTAACAGAGTATCTCCAATGGGGGATCCAAACTCCCCTCTCCCCATCAAAGCCACTTTCTCTTGGGTGGAGAGAAGAAAAAAGGAAAAGGCAGCAAATCCATATGGTGTGGGACCGCAGTTTTATTGGAGGCGAGCGCCGGCATACGAGGGCTTTGGTTTCATTTGAAGCGGTGAATCACAGCCAGTCAGTCATTTAGATACAGGCAATACAAGAACCTTCTTTGCTCTCCATTTCTCACTCCCCCATAGGACACCAGCTTGAAACTCTGCTTCTAATGTTGAGCAAGCCAAGACCTCAAATTCTTTCCTATGCCATCTGATAACATCTGGCTGCGTCTACTTCATGACACTCTTACGCAACCCTTCGCAAGCTGGCTGGTAATTTGATAATGCCTCAGCCTTATGGGGGTAAATGATCTGTCTGTGATAGGGATGGAAGCATATTAACGGAAGCTGCACAGTTACACCCTTTGTAAAATGGTTTGATAATAGGCCAAATACTTAATAGCAACAAATAAACTAACCCCCAAACCAAATGAGCAGATCTATTTACTTAAGCCTACTTTACATACCGAGTAGGAAGAGATAAGCCTTAGAGCAGCTATTCCTAAAGTGCACTGACTGAAGAATGTGGGAAAACGTTTCGCCAGTAGTGTTGGTAGAAAACTACGAATCAGTTTTTAAACCCAAGAGAAACAAAGCCGTACCTAATCCCAGCTTCGGTACAAGGACTGTAAAGCAGCCAACTCCTGAGAAAGCTAACCAGCCAGGTTAATAATAAAAAAATAATAAAATAAAAGGGCCTGACACATCAGTAATTCCTATACCAGCGGACCACAGATCACATCCCGAGGGACAGCACAAGTAGTCCCAGAAAAATTTTGCCGGGCATTTGGCACCCCCGTTCCTTCTCCTCTTTACGCTCTCTCCAAACCTAGCAGCCAGATAAATCTTCTCTCTCCAGGCACACTAGAAAGCCAAGACAGCAGAAGCAGCAGGTTGACTAGTCAGAGACTGCCTATTGCCTCCAACATCGCCCTGCAGTACTGTGGTGGCTAGGTGAGCACCACAGGTAAAGCTGCGCTAACTCTTCTACTACGAGTCCGAGACGATGGCAAAAAGAACAGGCTCTGTGGGGTGGTTGCACAGGCCGGGATAGCAGGCGAAGGTAGGAAAGGCTACGGTAGGATGCAGAGTGCCGGGTGTGCTTAGGAGGAAACATTATGCTTTGGCTAGAAATGCAAAAGCTGCCTGATATTGAAAGAGTTTAGGAAGCTCCACCTGGAAAGAGAGACACCGATTTTAGGGAGGGGTAGTGGACAAGAGCAGTGCTGCTGGAACTTATGATGCAAGGGGCTGGGAGGGAACAAGAGGGAAGGAATTAACGGCATGGATAGTTACAAAGTAAGCAGTAAACCTGGGGTCCCAAGGCTGAGGGCCAGAGACAACACACAAAGTTGGGCATTCTTACACTCAAGAGTAAAACCAGAAACATCCAATATGAAGTGCTACGAAAGCCAAGAATGCAAGTGAACAGAAAACTCCTCAGAGACAGAGCACCACACCAGAATCAGCAGACTTACTGCAACAAGTCAGCAAACCGGGAGCCAGAACGCAGGCGGCTCTTCTAACAGTACTGCATGGGAAGAGGAGAATGAGAATAGGAATCTTGCTCTTCTATGCAGACACACACAAAAAGCTGTTTTCCATTTGCACGCCTTGCACAGTGGCCTATGACAGCAGCTGTTTCCACCCAGCAGGGGAGAAGTTAGCCTTTTTTGCAACACTCGCTGAACAGGTCACTTCCGGGGAACGCGTGATCCCAAAGGTACAACGTGCATGGTTCTCAAGTCACAAGAGTAACCTTGGAGGGATTCCACCTTTCTCAAGGGTAATCTTCCCAGAGCATCCACTGGGGCAGGGCTGCATACCATTTGCACAATATAGCCCTAGGTTTTTTCATCATTCCAAGTACATCTCACGTTGTGTAATGAGTGTTGTATCATGCTCCTGTTACAAGTGGCGCGAGGAAAATAATGTGAAGAACAAACGTGGCTGAATTGCTACTGAACCGTTTTAACTACAGGCGTAACTGATAACAAACTAAGTCCAGCCTAAAAATCAGAAGCGATGATTAAATTAGAAGAAGCAGTGAATTTGGATGAAGAGTCACAGTTTATTCCCAGTTACCACACACCTTTTATCTTCCATTCACAGTGCGTGAATTCTGGTCAGACCCACAGCTGAGTAATCTCATGCGAGACAACTGAGCTGTTTCTTGTGCCTGACCGGGCCTGAGGAAGAGATAGGCCAGTTAAGCCCTGAAGCAAAGGACGTCTCACTTCAACAGGAATTGATAAGCTTTAGACAGGTCTTCTGTCTTCATCTCTTTTTCGTCTAGAAAATAGGCAAGCGAGACTTAAGTCTTGAGGATGATGAAGAGGGAGGAAGGGAGGAGAACAAAGGAAGCCACAGTCCTCTTTTAGTCCTCCAAAACGGCATGAAAGAAGGAGGATAACCTGAGCTGCGAGGGGGCACCGAATTTTACAAAGGTTTATAGTAAGTTGGACTGTTTGGTTTTGTTTTTTTAAAGTAATGTCTATTTCCATTTGTAATACCCGTAAACAAAAACCAGGGGCTGCTCAGAAGCAGAGTTCTGCTGGTTTCTTTGTTCCAGACTAGCCCAACTGCAAGTGTTTCACTCTGTGTTGCTTTAAGAATATAGATGTTGATCTTTCAGACCCTTTCCTCTAGGCGATTACCGTTCTCTTCCTCTTTACGTGATAATTGTAAAAGAAAAAAAAAATAAAATAAAAATTCAACTATGAGTAACCTATGTTACCAAAACTACCAGTTAATTTGGCAAGGTTGCTCTTAATTCTAACAGCGAGGGAATATTACCATTGTTTTATGAATGCAGCCTCCAGCTGATTTTAAGAAACCCTCCTGTCAGAATTTAAATGACTCATGATTTTTGCACTGCACAGAGAATGTTTTAATTTACATAATTATACCTGTATAAACTATGCACTGACTGGTTCCCAATCTTGAGTTCACTCTAAAGTCTCCCTAAGGGAAAGGTGTCACATGTGACGAGGAACTGTTCATGAGTCTGCAAATGTGACGGGCGAGAACAAAGCCAAATCACTTGCTCTTCTTACAAGAAATCCTACTTACTGCAACACCCCCAGCAAGCGCGAGCACCAATTACTTGCCGAAACGTGAAATACCTAGTAGTGCCACCAACACAGACAGCAAAGGCTACTTTTTAGGTTTTAAACGCTGTGATTGGAGCATTAAAAACAACTAGTATTACCTGCAGCTACTATTACAATATCAGCGAGTTGCGTATGGATCTTGAGCTGCTCTTTTGGTGTGTATCTGTGAGTAATGGTCACTGTAGCATCACCTGAAATATAAGAGATTATCAATTAATTGTCGCGTATAAAATGCCCGTACAGCATTTACTTTCAGGCGCAAATGACTTTGGTACATTAACCACAGTACAGATGATGATCAGATTTGTCTCGGGGTGCATCATTTATTTCAGCTTAGGCACAACTCTTGCAACACTTGCTGTCTACACATATGAAAAAACATTTACTCTTAAAAAATTCTCACAGGATCAATTCACTTATACACGGTGGACTAACTTAGACCTTATTGCCCTCTACAACTACCGGAAAGGAAGTTGTGGCGAGCTGGGGGTCGGCCTCTTCTCACAAATAACTAGCAACAGGACAGGGGGGAACGGCTGCAAGTTGGGCCAGGGGAGGTTCAGGTTGGAGATGGGGAGAAATTCCTCCTCGGAAAGGGTGGTCGGGCATTGGAACGGGTTGCCCAGGGAGGTGGGGGAGTCCCCGTCCCTGGGGGTGTTTAAGGACAGGTTCGATGTGGTACTTAGGGACATGGTTTAGTGGGTAATAGGTGGTTGGGGGACGGTTGGACTAGATGATCCTGGAGGTCTCTGCCAACCTCAACGATTCTATGATTTATCAGTTTGATTATGCTTAGTGGAATTACACAGAGCAAACCGAGCATGGAATCCGGCATCTACCTGATTAAGCACAATTTGTATAGTGTGCCATTAGACTCGTCTCTCTGTCACAAACCAAAGCTTCCAGTAGATCACCACGTTCGTATCCCTGTCCTCAACCACGTTTGTCATCCATCTCTCCTGAAGTTCCCTAGATGCTTCTCGTGCCATCCTGTTGTACCCACAGGAAGAAAGATGGCAGTCTCCCCCGTACCTGTAACCTAACTTCACAATAGCCTTTCCCTCAAGTCAAAGTTTAGTCTTTTGACAGATTTTGAGTGCTCAAGAAATATTATTGGTAATTCAAATGCAGTGAAGTGACACTATAAATTACCGATATTCCCTCTCTCCAGAAGTAACACAGCTGATAATCTGGTCAACAAGTGGAGACGAGAACTGAGGCTGCTCTTCTTGTAAGCCCTGGTGGCATGGGGAATGAGTCTAGTAGTGATGACAAGAAGGACGCCCCCAGGCCAAGGGTCTTTGCTCAGAAACTCTGCCAATCGATAACCGCACACAAGGATCAGACAGAAAAATCCCTGTCTTGACCAGATTGCTACTAGATTTCATCACGGAGAGGCATTCTTGAAGACAATCAACAGCATCATCAGTATTTACAAGATCCCAGTTGGATGGATCTGAGAAGGTTTATCAGCACAAGCACTTAAGGAATCGATACATCCAGTGCATTTATTTCTCCACACACTCACAGCATTCCAAGCCATCGTTTCATGTAGCTCAAGTGCTACAACAGGAAAAGACTGGACAAAAAAGTGCTCAGATTTTTGCAGATGTCCTATCACCTCTTGTGTGTCCCAATAAAACAAAACCAGCTGAACCCTTACTTCACACCACAGTAGGAATTATTTGAATTTATCATAAATAGAAGCACATATCCTTTTGTGCAACCTCATAAGATATGGGGCCTGTTCTCGTGCATATCCACATTTCTTGACAAGAAGCTACAAGCGAACCCTCCTCGTAACCTTGTGCTATTTGATGGAGATACTGAGGAGACACCACCACACACAAAAATTGTCACGGGGTTAGGGACTGCAGTCTCATACTGCATCCAACTGCAAGCGTGGTGATCCCTCGAGGACTGCCCAAGAAAACAGCAAAGATAACAGCTATCAAAGGAGAGGCGTCCCAACAACCTCCCTCTCAAATTACTTGTAGCACACAGTGTTCAGGTGTTACATCCCCCCCATCTCGACCTTCCGCTCGTCACAGACTCCTAAGCCACATTATTAACCATTCAACTAAAAGTGTTTGCCATCTCAGATGTTACCATCACACCTGCTTCCTCTGGAATGTGTCTGACTGATCTCATCTGTGCCTCTCATCTCATTAAATCTCCTCCTCAAGCATCTCATCTTCAGCCTGTCTGTGCTCTGACTTCTCTGCTCTTTCCCCTCATCTTTGATCCCTCCTCTCCTTCAATCTCTATAGTTCCATCGTCTCCTCAAAAAGAGGCACATCAAGATATCTTCAGATAATGAGAACGGGAAAGTACACATGTGCATAAGCAATTCCACGAAATAAAGGGAATTGCCAGAAATTAGAAATCTCTCAGCAACTTTCTGTAATTTCCCATGAATCAAAGTGCATCAAGAGCTTAGACAGCTAATTGTCTTAAAAACATCCCTGCAGTAACCCTTCCTGTGATAGCAGCATCCCAGTCAGTACACGAAGCCTGCATGTCAAGATTCCTCGAGCTTTCTTCCTTGAATACCTTTGGGATCGTGAAACAACTACTCATACAGACAAAACAATTGGAACAGGACCCAACTATTACTCATTGATACTCCTCATTTTGCTAAAATAAAGCAGCATGTCTCCAGCTGCCGATTCTTTGTATGTAGGCCACGCACATGTACTTTTGAGTGAGCTGCATACAGGCCGTATAGAGGGTCTGAGTCTTCCTTCCGTGGAGGCTTCATTCTCCAAACATACAAGTAACAAATCACTTTGCCCTCTGCAGAAGAACCATGCCTATTCTTTCCCATGACACACGTTCCTTTCCCATGACACACGTTCCTTTCCTTGGCTAATGCTCTATCAGTCACACTAAAACTTAAGGATTCTCTGAAGGGCCATTCCATCACACAAAAGCAAATAGACCTTATCACTCAATTCTGGAAAGAAAGGCTTGAATAAAATAGAGGAGTCTTCTGACAACTATTTTAAGCAAAATAAGAAGGACGTCTTGCTCAAAAATCACAGTCCTTACTTACAAAAATATATACATAACGAGATTCTTTTGATCTCTCATCCTGTTCTCAGCAGAGCAGCTGAGAAAAAACAATGGATAAAAGCCAAAGTTACAAATAATCACATCCTCTGAGAAATAAAATCAGAGCTACTTTCCCCATCAAGATTTTAGTGAGAAATTTGCCTGTAGTCAACTCCTGAAACCAAGTAATTGTTCTCACTAATAAAAAGCAAAGGAAGAAAAAGACAAAAAAAAAAAATAAAAAAAATCCCCTACCTTCAGAATAGCAGTCCAGAAGCTTACTGACACCTCAGAAAGGACAGGTTTTCCACTTATTTGTGATCATGCCAAAACAGAAAATAAACAACTATTTTTACACTGCTACTTCTGCTGAAAGAAGAGGAATACATTTAGCAATTAAGATTCCACATGATACTGCTCAGTCAATTCACTAGCTTATAAAAAACAGACCATCTCTTCACCTGACTACACAAAACACAACTTGTTTTGCAGACGTTCAGACAGTTTTCCCATCTGGTCAGATATCGCCACCTGCAGGACCTTACGGGTTCTACATACAAAACATCGCAGGTGAAAACTGACTCCAGCTTTTCAGTTTTGCTCATCATCTGTAAAAATAACAACTGAAACCTACAAGAAGAAACAAACAAACAAACTGCTATCACAAACATACCTCGCAGACCTTGCATCGCTTCTCAATAAAAAATATCCAATGAAGTCAGCCCCGTTGCTGATAAAACCCTATCCTGGCGAATAACCTGATAAATTCTTTTCCAGCACTTAACTGTAGGTCCTGTCTGGTGCCCATCCCCTGAATAAAAACTAACAAAAAAAACCCCAAAACCAAACCAAACCTGCAAAGACTAAAAAGGCTTCCACTTCATTTGTACTAACAAGTTGAAACTGTTCTGAGCACATGCTTAAGAAGAAAGCCTGCCTTTGGTAAAAATTGTAACTCCAACGTCTAATTTTCAATTCCAAACCACACTTCATCTTGAAACTTAACACACTTGCTAAAGCTGTCTTATATCCTGACAGATGTCTCTGACCATAATGCAGAAATCTTGCCCTGCTATTACCTCCTAAGAAAACAGGTGTACAGGATTATTCCATCTATGCTATTGTTTTTATTATGCTCACATTTCCACCACCTTGGTCTCATTACACTTTAACTTTATGCATTCTCGTTTGCTGTTTATCTCAGCTTTATCTCAACTGCCTTCAGTCTCTTCTCTGTCATGCTACATCCAGAAATTCTGATAGCCCTTGAGGTAGAGCTGAAACCGCCGCCTAGCCTGCCTTCCCTTCTACACACCGCCCGGGCTGGCTCAAGGAACAAAGCTAACTGCCAAAGGACAGTCCGATCTGTGAGTTGGGCATGAAAACTACATTAACCTACCCCAACTACAAAGTATTTATCACCACGTACACAACAAATACATACTTAATGCTAATTCGTTGTGAAAGAAATACAAATGTTCCTCTGTCTTCTCATTGAGAGCTGCTTTATAGTATACACTACCACTCAGCAGGTTGGAAAGTGAGAACTATCATCTTAAAAATAAATCCATTTCTCCACAATAAACAAAGATAACTTCAATGACTTAACTTTTTCTACACCTAGATTCCGCTGTCATCGTGTCTAGGGGAATATCCGAACATTTTTCTGTCCCTACATGGAATCCTTGACATCAATAACAATGCCAATAAATAAAACTGCCAGTGCAGCAATGCATAGTATTTTCAGGAATCAGAACACAGGCAGATGACCGTGAATCACAACCGAGTTCAGCCACAGACCAACAAACTCACGGACAACCCCTCCAAAAACCAAGTCATACTACCATGCAGTCACCTATGAACTACAAACCCAGTATACAAGTACACACAAGAGTCACGGATCCAACTAACTCACAAGCTGAAAGCTACAGAACAGTATTTACTTACAGCTAAAAAACATCCCTGCAACTATGAGGTTTGTAACAAGTTCCTGGAATAATCACGGGTCACCAACCCTCCTCCTTTGCGGCTGAGAAACATGCAAGCAGTTTGCAACAGAACTCTTTCTACAACACAGAAAGCCTATTTCAAACACCACCCTGCGCTGCCAGTGACATATATACCCCAGTATTTGCAGCAAATGGCAAAAATGCTACTAATTTTCATGGGAATGGGGATGAGACCAGAACTATGCACTGTTGGTAATTACAATTCAAACACTGAGAGAAGTTTCAAATAGTAACTTTCCCACAGAGGCTGAATGGAATAAAACCAACTCTATGATTAGTAAGAAGCTTTTAGTGTTTTATTATATTAATAACAGATTTCACTCTACTCCTATTAAATACACCTTGGATTAAACATCCATGTTTACCTCATTTGCGCACACCACCTTGGCAGTTTCTAACATCAAAATGAAGTTGCAAAAGGCCAGGACTCTTTTTTTTTTTTTCTTTCTACAGCACAGTTATAGCAGCACATGCATGCTTCTGTAATTAGAATTAGTTAAAATTATTTTCATCACAACCCCCAATTTCCAGGGGGATAGAAACAGCATTGCAGAACCACCCCCCCAGGCCAACGTGTAATATCACAGAGCTCACACTGAAAAATTACTTTAGAGGTCATTTGGATATTTTCCTAATCACCACCTAACACAGCACAACACAGGAATTGTGTCATATATCTTTCTATATATGCATATGTATTTATCTGCATACGTCTGTACGTGTATGCGTGCGCATGCACGTGTGTATAAAAAACTTGAAATTAGTATTACGGAAGCATGAGGATAAGGCACACAGCTATATTACTTGGTATAAATGTCCCATGAACCTCCGCGGCCCTTTAAGGCCACACGGTCAGGCATTAGCCTCAGCCTTCAGCAGTAACAACATTCAAGCAGTAGCTGTCTCCAAGGGAGGACAAAATGATGACCTAACACCAGAAAAAGCAGAGTCCAGAAACTGCTCTCCTGCAAATAGGTCGGGAAATATACCAGCAAGTTTATTTCCTTGCTCTGGTTGCAAATACTGTACAACAGACACAAGCTTTCTCTTTTTGGCTGAATCCTCTGGTCAGCTTTATTTTAATGATCGCACAAACAGAAACATTCAAACAACGTTTGTGAACTTACCTCCAGGCCTTTCATGCTCTCCATCAGTATGTAAAAGCATGGAAATTGGCATTCCAACATTCTTAGATCTTCCAGCTACAACAACATTTTTTCCAAATGTTTGTATTCCTTACAGGGGGGAAAAAAAAATATTGAAAAAATAAATTGTATTCCGCTATTTTGATATACCTAAACCCTTATTCTCAACCCCCAAGATATAATTATTTGCTGTTGTGGACTGCTGACATCAACAAGACTTGAAAATCCACAAGGCTGAACTTGAGGGATGCAACCACAAAACAACTTTCAGCTTTCGCCCTAGAGAAACAAAACTGCCAGCTCGTTCAGGTTATCTGAATCACCCTTCGGAGGGACTGAATTGCTCTTCTCTGACCACAAAGAGAAATGGAAGCTCTTCCATCTACCAATGAGAACCTATATATTGTATTTACAAAATGACAACTAAATATATGTGCATTCTCTTCCCCTTCAGGTACTGAATTAAACGTTCTCATTTTTGTCCTCGTTTCTTCCTCGTCCCCTACAAGAAGTTATGCATTCAAATCTTCTATTTGATAAATAATAAGAAGGGTCGGCCATGTCACAGAAAGTTCCTTGCAACATGATAAAATGCAGAAAAAAAACCTTACCAAAGTGTTTCACCAAGTATTCTACGCAGACTACTGTCTACACTTAATTAATAATTATGCTACCAGCAAAAGATCGCATCTATTTGACACCTCCTTATTTTTCAGATTAATCCTCTAAATGTTTGTTCTTCAATCAGCCCAATACATATAGATAACCTGCACCTTTTAACTCACACCTCACTTGACCTTTCATTCATCTTGCCAGATAAAGTTTCAGCAACGTTCAGTTTCTTACCTGTCCGCTTTATAATTTCCCACACGGCAGCAGCAGTAGCAGGTATTATAGAAGGCTGGTCAAGACACAGACGTCCGATATTCATAATATGAAATCCATCTACATCCTTTTCAGGTGCGATAGCATTACAGACTGTTCGTTCATCTATGTGATCTAGGAAACACATTGCTTTCAAATTTCAGTTCTTTCACTTGTCAAGTGTCATCAATACTAACTGAATCATTACACAGAGAAACACACAAGTTTGGTCTAGCGAGGGTAGTTATTACTATTCATTACGAACAAGCTACACTCCCCCTCCAAAGGCAGCTTCCCCTTTTCAAGTCACCTACTGAAAATTAAATGATTCTGTTTGTGACACTACTAATACAACAGATTCAATCAGAACAGGAGAGGCCATGAGTCAGCTGAGAATGATGACTTAGTGACTATTAAAATAAGTAGTCACTTTAAGCAAGACACTTCAGAGTCACTTGTGCATTCTGTTGTTATTGTGCACGTTACTGTCTCCAAGACCACAAAGGGTATCCGACTTCAGCTTTAAACAAGTGTACGGAAACGCTAAGCTGAAATAGCTTTGCAGGTCTAGCTTTCATTTTCCATTTTACAACAATACGACCGGTTTTAGCGATTTGCGAATCAGTAGGACCAAAACATATCCTACTTCACTGGAAAACTGTGAGAACACGTAGAATTGTTTGATATTAATGAGCTCGAAGCACTAAGTATGGCTTAAATTACAATACCTGCACATAATTTATGATTCATATCTTTTTGCAATGAGCATTTTTCATATGCATATTGACACAGGATGAGTCTGCAACTGTTGAAAACTTACACTGCATGAATTGGCACTGATTATGAGAAAAAAAATGCATTAGTCAGTCCCACCTCTGCAAAATGACAAACCCAATTCTAAAGCTTGCATGCGTGAAGACACTCTAGAAGAACAGCGCTACAAAACATCCCCATACTGACCCAGAAAGCAAATTTTGTTTAATAATATATTTACCCAGCGGTACCTCAGCCACAAGTTCACAATCAAAGAATAGTTTGGGTTGGAAGGGACCTTTAGAGGTCACCTAGCCCAATCCCCCTGCAACGAGCAGGGACATTTCAGTCTCTCACTTCCAAACTCCTTCCGGGATTACAATTCCAGCTTTACTTTCATCTCAGAAGGATTATTTTTCCTATCTTGCATATAATGAAACCACATGTATTCAAAGCTAGAACCCTAACAACTCTGCGATTTAACGGTTAAGCTTGATGATCTTAAAGGTCTTTGCCAACCAAAAAAATTCTACGATCGTGAGGCGATACATCTCAAAGTCCAACTCAGGGAGCATAACAGGATGTTTAGAAGAGCCAAACCAAGGAAAATGAGTGTCGAGATGTTCCCAGTAAAATTGTTTTATAGCTGTATATAGGATGTTTGAATTCAGTAGTCGACTAGCTCTGCGTAGGTATTTTGTGATTTTGCATTAAAAGGAGCTAGCTAATTAAAAGATATCATGCAATTATAGAACTTAAAACATGATAATCTATTATTAAAAGATTTCCAATTGAAAAAAACTGGAGTTAAATCAGATGATTATGATTTACAATTTGCTTCTCCATTTTCTGATGTGAGGAAGTTTACTTCTGAATCTCAATGAGAAAAAAAAATCTGTGGAAATTAAGATGTTAAGTACATTGATGAAAGAGTCTCTTACAAGTCAAACTAGCCCAGTCCAGATTGAAGGCAACCATAACGTTGTTTTTGTGTCAACTTGGGGAATAAAAGAATACAAAGAAGAAAAATTTAGCGTAACCTATTAAACAGTTTTTGCAAAAGAAGACTTGTTAACCTTAGGCAAGATAGCTGCTCAGCAAATAAAAACCTGGCAGCCATGCTTTTCCTTGCGCCTAGGATAAGAGAGCACTCTGTTCTGACAAACACCTTCTCGTTGCTATCTGCCTTCTGCTTCCCAGAAATGGAAAGATAATTAGATACATTCACAAAAAAGGGCAAGACATGATACTCTACATGGATTATTTTTTTCCCCCCACTCAAACCCGACTTTGACAATTTCAGAAAAGGCCACATAGTACTGGAAGAAATGCAGCTGCATAGCTGGGGACAAGCAGGCTGAGATGGGCCTGAGAAGAGGGGACATGGACACCTTCCCTTCCTCAGAGACACCTCCGAAACACTATCTTGGGCAGGTCATCTCCAACCAACCAACCCAATTCAAGCTGTATAGTTACTTAATGAGGAAATTTTGTTTGCCTCAAGAAACGTATTTTCCTGGTTAGCTTACACTTAACTGCAGCCAGCCTCAGTTATTTCCAGAGGAACAAGACAATCTCTTAGCTATGTTTCTGTCAGTCTCGCTGATTTCCATACACACACTTGCTGCTCGCCACACCAAGATCCTCTATGCACTCGCCCTTTCACTTGTTAACCAAACTTGGGAGGCGACATCGGGCATTGCTTGCCTAGCTACCCTGACATGCACACGGAGAAACTCTTACTCACACAATGAACAACAGATGCCTCTAATGATGACATACAAAAAAATACAAGTTTTCAAAAGGGAAGACTGAGCAAAACAAAAAAGTAGCAGAAAAGGGATTTGAAAACATATGGTATGGACCAAGAAGTACACACATGGAGCAAGGAAGAAGCTGTTGAGCAGCAGCAGTGAGCACCCTGGAAATAATTTTGGGAAGCTCTAGCGAGACAGTGCTATGATCTCAACAGTGAGTTCCACCAAAGCAGGCCGCACTCAGGCAGGCACAGTCTGCCACAACTGGATATCATGTGTGTGCTCATTTGTCTCATACTTCTTTGCTGCTTATAACTAAGTGCATTTTGAGATTTTCATATTCTCTCTCAACTCCATAACTAACATTTCACAGTCATCTTCCAGGCTATTTAAAAAAAGATACAAGAAACTCTCCACAAAACCATTACCATGTCACAAGTAACACGCTCAAAAGGTGCACAGAAAGGAAGATTTCATCAAGCAACAATGACAATCCTCAAAGTTAATTTGCTCCAGCTCTCAAAAGTGAGCGAGAACAAAGATATTTTCTGCTTCTGTTTTTACCCCAATGTTAAATGGCCTAACCATTTAAGTGCACTAGCATCACACATTTGAACTGACACAACTAGAATTATTTCCAGGTTTGGTTTTGTTTTTTTTTTGAACAGGTTTAAATTCACAAAGTCTCAAGACTGAAGTCTGCTGTTAAACTATGTATTGATCTAGGCAGATGGCTAAAGACCAGGCTGTAATAACCCAATATCCTCCTCAAAAAAATGCAGTCCTGCAAGTGGCACCTAAGAATTTAACCAGTACCCACCCAAGTAAGACAAGTGACACATGACACCTTTCATTTCTGGGGAGCACAACAGTGGATTGGTAGTCCAGGAGATCAGTGCCTCCCTTGCTACACGCTTCAGACACAGCCTTCCATCCCTAGGCTGTCAGTGCTCCATCTTTTGCAGGAGTTCTCACTGCTGAAGTGAAAATTTGTTACATTACCCGTTTCCCCTAGTCTGCTCTTACTGGGAAGAGATGTTTGTTCCAAGGAAACCAACCAAGTTCCATAAGCTCCCAGAGTTCCTCCCTTGGTGTCCAATTTGTCCATCTCCTTACTTGTGTTATACTTCCACCTTGTGGCCGACTTCTTTCAGCCAGCTTTTCTTTCATTAGCCTTCATCTAATACAAAGCACCAAACTTCCTCATCACTTCCTCACTGCCAAAATACCATCTTGCCAGCTACTGCCCAGTGATACTTTAATGAGATTTTATTACAAATTAGGAGAAGTGAAATCAAAGCCAAGAATATAGTAGATGCTTTTAAGACCTTAGCACAAAGCTCACCCGGAACATTAAGTACAGCACAGAAAACACAAACAAATGTTTAAGGCAAAACCTGAAATCACTGTGAGAAAGGTCACAGCATCATCTGCTAGAGAGTATAATAAAGGGGATGAAAATATGGCAAAAGTCTCGGAGATCAAGGCAAAACATTGCAATATGTTAAAAACAGAAAGCAGCTGGACAAAGTGAGTGTGTGGAAGGAAATTCCTTGAAATAGCTTTCTGATTGAATTTTAGAAAACGGCAAGTTGACATTACAAAATGATTCTCACCATTTAATTTGCTTTTTGTTTAAAATGAACTGCAGGCTAGTATACCACAAAAAAATTAACATCTCACCTAATCCTTCATTATGCACGTCCTCTTTCACAAGCTTCTTATGTCACTAAGATACATTTGCAACCCGACATCGTCAAACTCTTTCCTCTTATGTTGACTGTATATGAGGAGTGGGACAGAAGGCATCACCTACCTGGGAGAGGTAGCTGAACTAGTAAACCACTGACTGTAGAATCCTTGTTGAGTTTTACCGTCATATCTAAGAGTTCTTCCTGAGAAATGTCTTTAGGCCTCAGTATGATCTCACTAGAAATGCCTAATAAAAACAAAAGACAGTAGACACATATTAATATCAGGAAATTTATCTACAGACAGCTTAATCTAAAAATCTGTCCAACGTTTAACAACTGTCTTATTTAACCATGGAGGATCTGCTAAAAATTCTGCTTCCACTGCCTAGTCTTTCATGCTGTACTTCTAGATGCAATGTACAATCTTACAATGAAACATTCAAGGGGAAAAAAAATTTTAAAAAGAATCATCTGACACAGTAGCTCCAAAATTAAACAACAGTTTAGAAATATTTGCAAAATAAAGCATTTAACTTTGCTACAAATATGCTCTTGAGAATTACAACTAAAACCAAACAGATAAAGCTACAGTAGCATTACTGGCATTTTGTCTGATAGCTTTTCTGCTTCTGTGGGACAAAATTCATTATTAGAAAAGAAAATTTTTCAAGTTACTTCACAAGATTGCAATTTCACCGACAGCAGCAACATTCAAGTTCGCTGCTGAGGCTGTGATACTCTTTCATTTGAGACGAGATGTGGTAGTGACCAGGCTTTAAGCCAGGTAATCAGTCACTCAGCTTTACTGTTTGATTTCATTGTGTCTGAAATTCTGCCCTTCATATTCAGAGCCGTGAAGCTTTGGTTTTGGATTGGCTTGCCTGGCTCTACTTCGGACCTCGAGCATTCAACTGGACAGATATTCCATGAGGTGCAGCAGATGCACATCAAGATTGACGTTCTGAAGAAATTATGG
The DNA here is from genome assembly GCA_013399095.1 of Psophia crepitans. Classification (NCBI taxonomy): domain Eukaryota; kingdom Metazoa; phylum Chordata; class Aves; order Gruiformes; family Psophiidae; genus Psophia; species Psophia crepitans. Next base: position 249,984 of record VWZZ01001863.1, read on the forward strand.
ACATTAGGGGAAAAAAAAGGCTTTTCTCAGTATCTTCCTATGGACCTCGTTACTTAATCACTGTTCCCATCAATTCCTGGGTATAGGGTTTGCTACCACAGTTGAAAACGGGCTCAAAAATACGCATATACAAAGAGGAACCTAACAGGCACTGAGACGGCAAATACTTAACATTCAAAAATAATCAAAGTGTCTTGCCGAAACAACTAAACACAGATGTAATTTCTCTCTGACTATTCACCAAGCCTCTCAAAGCGAGTTAAGACATTTAACTATCAAAAAAAACCTTCACCAGTGTTCTTCAGTTTCCAGTTTCTAACAATAAAGGTGCAAACTGTTTCCTAACACCATTTTAAGATCCAGAATTGAATTTACAGCCGTCATTCACGTGCCATTAAAACTACTTTTCTTCACATGCCAATGCGACTTTTCTTTCAGCTGATCAGAGAAGATGAGGAAGGAAATAGCTCAAAACTCAATTAAGACACGAAGGGGTTACCCCGTTGCTTTTTTTTTTTTAAGTAACAGTATCTTGCGCCTACCAAAGGACCATTTACATAACATAACACATACCTACAGCTGCAGCTGCTTTTATCTTGTTCCTGACATAGATATGACTAGCTGGATTGTCTCCTACTAATATGACAGTGAGATGCGGTCTCTTGTTTCCAAAGGATATCCACAATTCTACATCCCTTTGAACTTCTTTCAAAACTTGTTTAGCAAGCTTTGTCCCTGAGATAATGGTTGCTTCATCACTATAAAGACAAAAAGATACACAATATTTAGGTATAAAATTTCATATACGATACACTTTCAAGTGTGTGATGCAGCATGTTAAACACTTGCAAAGGCTTTGATTAGTTAATGTGCTAGTATCTCAAACATTACTTGAAACCAACTAACACACTACAAATCCACCTGGGGAAAGCAATGTTTCCCCACTCTTACTGGAAGAGCGGCGATGTACCATCAGTGCATACACAAGAAGAGCTCACCCGCCACACCCCACCTTCCCAACACAGGCAGCCAGCCAGGCTGAAAGCATCTATCAACTCCTGCATTTGGGAACAGAACATGAGAACACTCCTACACGCTGAAGTTGTTCTGTTTTAAGGAATGTTTACCTACTTTCCTTCCTAAGCTAAATGCACAAAGCTGCGGAAGAAGGAAGGTGGGGGAAACAGCGGCGGCAGCACCACACAGAACAGGACAATCACCAGACCGCCCAAAATCAGACTAACTATGGTCTTATGTAAAGAAATCATCCAAACCTAACCTCTGTATCTGATAAATGAAAAAATCCAGCCTTGAACATACATTTTTCTGGATTGGAAATCATAGCGTTATATAACTCTCTAACTTCTACTGCTGCTCAACTCCTTCAAATAAATGAACAATTTGTAAGTAGTAGCATGAAAACCCCCAAAATGTATCTTAAAATAAACTTTACTTCAAATGGTGTAAGAGCTAAACCTTAACGGCACTCCAGAGACACCACAAAATGGAACAAAAGTCAAATTCCTTACTTAATCTTACAAGCCCTACCCTCACCCTCAAATGACACTTTGGTGACAACAATATTCAGACTTACCCTTGGGTAAAGCTCTTAATGCCTTTTATCAACTTCCCATGCTCAGCTCACCAACTAGCTCACCAACATGCTCAAAGATAAGCATACATTGACTGAACAGCACTTGCTTCAGTACTGTTTCATTCAGATCTTCCAAGTGTCAGCTTTTTCTTACCTGGGTTGTTCTCCTCGTCTCTGAAGTCTCCTCCATCTTCCTGCCCATCTGCTCGCTGTGAGCAAGCTTAGGTGCTCCTGACCTTGTACATGTCCATGCGACATACTCCACTACAGTTTCAGCTTTTATCTACAGTCTCCTCCACTAATTGAACCTCTCATCTTCTCAAAGAAACTCCACGAATCTTAACATGATACGTACATACAATTAACAGTGTTTCTTGGCACAATCATCTGAAACTATCACAAGAAAGTAAATACTGTTCTGTCTGTAAAAATGCAGTAAAATAACACCAACTCCCCGGAAGCAGAACCACCAAGACAAACACAAAAGTTACTAAGGGACAAGTTCACCCCTCTCCTAACGAGCACAATTGTGCGGCACTGTAGCAAAACCCACGCTCCCAGTTCATCAGCTTCTAACCAAACACCGCCAACTGATTACTTGATCTTGCTAGAAAGTAAGCCTGAGTAGGAGAGGGTTTCCCCCTCTGCAAACATCCTCGCTTCCTTCTTTGAGATGAAGAGCTTTATGCATATACACACAGACGGTAACCCCTGCTTTGAACCGAATAAATTAATTTGAAGTGACTACCCTTTGCAGCTGACATAGTTTAGCAAGGACTCCACACAAGCTAGAATGACAACAAGGCATCATTATAACTTAAAAGAAAAAAGAAAGAAAATCACAGTACCTAATATATTTAAAAAAAAAAAAAGACAAGAAAAACACTCTGCTGAGAACAACCTATCTGACTGACTGTCAGGAAAGCAGAGTATCAGAAACATACTTAACACACAAAAAACATGAATACCTTGTTTCCTTCGATTTTACACCAGACTTAGCTACTTCCCAAACACAAGTTTTGTACTGTTTAACTTCATATATGTATAAAGAAAAATAATATAGCCAACAGATGTGGTTTTACTCTTTTCCTGTAAGGCCTGCTCTGTACGTGCTCATTTTCATAGATGTCTCTCTCACCTTCATTATTTACATTTTAGCTATACATGCCTTTGGCACAAGGCACTTCAATCCACATACTCATTAGGCCAAATACATAATTAATGCTCACCTGTGTAGCAATGCCATATACATTTAAGAATACAAGGACTTAACAGTATTTCACTGCCAAAAAATATTTTCCATCCACGTGTATCTATACTACTTTTACTCTAAATGTGTTGCCAAAGGATGTTTCCCTAATCTTTAAGCAATTATAAGTGCGTACCTCTTCATTAAAATGAAGACTTAATCTGTCAGTGGCTACAACATCTGTCCTCACTTAAATCTGACCATTCTCACCCCATCATGTTCCATCTCCTCAATGATCAAAACCAAAGCAGATGGAGAGAGAAACAGTGCTAAAAAAGCAAAACCATACACACACACAAATACAGAAGAGGAAAACCTTCCCAGAAACATTTTAAGCTAGGACAAACTGCATGTAATATATCCCAGCCAGGAGGTGCTGTGGTAAGGCTGTTCAACACCTGGATCTGTCTGAAGACAACAAACAAAGTTCTACAAGCCTCAGCAAAAGTCAATTGTAAGAGATAAAAACTTGCTTGAAAACAGAAGTGTTTCAAGTGAAGACTACTCTGAAAAATTAATACTCTGGGGCAGCCCAGGTATAGAAGATGACAAAGCTTCCAGGTTAGTTCATGTATGCGGAAGGTAACAAGCACAATTACTTAGCAAGTAATCCTAAAATCCTCAGCAAGGAGTTATGGGACAGCCCTACTGTACAAGAACTACTCCTGGCATTCTGACAGCTAAATGGATACCTTTGAAGAACTTAAGAAAGGTATCAAAGAGTAGTTCTATTTTTCACATTCATAACTTAAAGGTGCTGAGCAGGGAGTTGTAAATAGCGTGTACATTTATGGCAAATGTTTATCAAAGTGACTTCAGGTCTCAAGAAGAATCTCAAGGAAGACAAAGCACAGGGAAAAGAAATCTTTAGACAAACCTTTCAGCCTTTGCTTGGGAGACTGACCACGAACCACAGAGCAACTGACATTACCAAGTAATGGGAAAACAGAGCGTGAAGGGTCAGCTTTGTACCTTAGAGAGTTACAGATATGAAGCTCATCAAGTTACAGATGCACTCTTCTCTCTTTTAAGGCAGAAAGAACAGCGAATCTTGTGACGTACACACACACATACTAAATTTTGCTCTTGGTTTAAGGAAAGAAAGCTTCCACCCAGCCCCATCCTCTCCTCACAGCTGATGATTATAGACCAGTCATGAGCCACATGAGCTCAACCACCCATAGTTTACCAACACCAGTACAAAGCCACTAATGCAAATCTTTTTTCGAACACAGCTAATGGTTTTGAAAGCCCCAGTGTCCCAGGTGTCACGAGTTCCAAGCTATTAAAAGCACTCCACACATCCACTTGGTAAACTAGTTAACTAGTTTAAGTCTTTCAACAAAATATTATACAAGAACTACATGAAAAAGTAAAGCATCAGCTGCGCAGGAAGGTTACGTTGTGGCAAGCTATTCAAGACATGGAAATTAAGAAGTGAATTAATAATTAAAATTTTATCTACATGAAAAACTGGACTAGGTGTAATGACAGATTCAATGTGTTGCTATGCCATCCTGTCCCACTGTTACCCTACCCTCTCATGGATGCTTTAATTTTGAGCCCTGTGTGAATTTACAACAGAACAATTCACATAGTCAATCTTTCTCGTTAGCGCACCCAGTGACTTGCAGGACGTGACAGAAAGAAAGATGTTAGCTCCTGGTTTAGATCAACCTAAACACTAAAAGCCCCAAAGTATATGGCGCATCGCAACGGGATCCTGTCAGTCCCATACATACCACATGAAAACCTTTGCAAAATCATCATCGCACCTCAAGTCCTGTGTCCAGTTTTGGGCCCCTCACCACAAGAAAAACATCGAGGTCCTGGAGCGTGTCCAGAGAAGGGCAACGAAACTGGTGAAGGGGCTGGAGCACAGGTCTGATGAGGAGCGGCTGAGAGAACCAGGACTCTTTAGTCTGGAGAAGAGGAGGCTCAGGGGAGGCCTTATTGCCCTCTACAACTACCTCAAAGGAAATTGTGGCGAGCTGGAGGTCAGCCTCTTCTTGCAGATAACCAGCGACAGGACAAGGGGGAACGGCTGCAAGTTGCGCCAGGGGAGGGTGAGGTTGGAGGTGAGGAGAAATTTCTTCTCGGAAAGGGTGGTCGGGCCTTGGAACGGGTTACCCAGGGAGGTGGGGGAGTCCCCGTCCCTGGGGGTGTTTAAGGACAGGTTGGATGTGGTACTTAGGAACATGGTTTAGTGGGTAATAGGTGGTGGGGGGATGGTTGGACTCGATGATCCTGGAGGTCTTTTCCAACCTTAATGATTCTATTCTATTCTATGATAGTAACAGGAGCATCTATTTTTTACAGAACTGGCAGAACAGTTACCAGAAGCAAAGAATAGAAGTAGGCATGCGCCGTGCCAGAAATGCAGCCATTTATGCCAAAACCAACAGAACTCAATGCTGTTGCACAGGATATAGAGTACCTAGGACATCAGACACTTATTTCAGTCGTCATGGTGGAGCTTACTAATCTTTTTACGTTTAAAAACACGAAGCAAAGACAGTGCTTTCAGCGTAGGCTACTTGCGAGCTGCTGAAGCGAGCAAACCTTCAGGTCGGTATTCAAGACAACTCCAGTATAAAGGAAAAGGCTGTGGAGCAAGAGCTGAGCTGAAACCCTCCCATCCACACTCAGACAAGCGCTCGCAGCTGCCATGCCGCAACACCAACACGAGAGGCTCAGTCCAGCCAGCACATTAAATGAAACACTGGGATTAAGGATGTCAGGAGACCGCTCCTCTGCTGTGTCAGAGCGTGTCCTGCTCGCCCTGGGATCCAGGCTTCCAGCAAACACTGGCAGATCCCTGCCTGCTGCAGTGCTACGTGAGCCACAGCAGGACCACAGGGTTCACGCTTATTTATCTATTTACATTATTATTAATTTAGTTTATTTTTCTTTTAAACTTCTTGATTTCATCCAGAACAAAGAAGAACCACAGTATCACGCCACCTGCCTTGCTGGGGACAGCGAGAGGCAATGGGATGGGCTGTCACCGTCACGCAGCCCTTCATACAGACAGTAACGCGCTTTCTGCTACAGAACTACTCAGCGAAAATAATCACAGATACCAGAAAATGAATACATAAAGTAATTTTGTGCAAATCAACCGAGAGACTCTTAGGATTCCAGGCACAACAGCCAGATTCCCCTCAGGGAGAGGGCAGGAGAGCCCACCCATCGCCGGGGCTCCCCCATTTCAGTGCACCGTTTAAATCCCCGCTGCATC
>VWZZ01001863.1:256162-295744 GCA_013399095.1 Psophia crepitans
CCTCTCCTCAGAGAGCTGCCCGCCGCACCAGGAGGAGGAGGAGGAGGAGGGAGAGAGCGAGGATGAAGATGCCTCGAGCGGTGCGGCGTACCTGGCGGCGCTGCGAGGCGAGCTGCTGGTGCTGTAAGCGGCCCGGGGCGCCGGCCGAGAAAGGGTTGGCCATCTCCTCAGCGGCACCAAGCCCAGGCGCAGCACGGCAGAGGAGAAGGCGGCCACCGCCGCCATGTCGGTCCCGACGGACGGAAGCGCCGCCGCAACCAAGCGACGAGGGGAGGAGCCAGGGCAAGTAGCGGGCCCGGGGCCGCGGCGGGGCGGGGCGTGTTGCTGAGGGCCGGGAGGAGCCGCTGATCGCCGCGACAAGAAGAGGGGGCCTGAGGGGCGAGATGGGCGCACGCCCGGCTGAATTGGTGGGGCGGCGGCAGCGCCTCCAGTGAAGGCGCACGCCTGGGCAAACTCTGCCCGGGGCTGGCAAACCCTGCGGGTTTGTGTGCTGAGAGGACGAGTGACGCAGCCCCGACCCACATCCGCAGCCCCTACGACCCTGCAGTGCGCGGGGGCTTGCGGCAGGAACCGCTGAGGGTCATGGTGCCAGGGCCCTCCTCGTTTCCATCCTTTGGTTCCTCTCAGCGCCTCTTCCCGCCAAAACGCGGTGGGGGCACAGCCGGCACCGAGGCAGAGGTACCCAGACAAGCACCGATCCCCTCGCTGGTTCTCAGCTGCGCCCTCCTGTTTTCCCAGGGGAAGTCTCGTGGACGTGTTGCAACTCCCGTATCAGTGCTTTCTGTCATGTTTTATAGCAGATTTTTCACTAGAAAGCGTGGAAAAATCCCTCAGCAGAGGGGAAGAAGATGACAAACCAAGATCGGAAATAGCATACGCAAAGCCTGCCAAAGTGCTGAAATAACAGCAACCTGATCGGTAGTATTGAGCCTACCGACAGTTGGCGAATTTCTTTATGAAGCTGGCAAAAGCTTTGAAAGATGCAACAGGTTACTGAGGCGGCAGTTTCTGCTATGGGACTGGCAAAATGTGTTGACTGGTTAGGTGTTTTGTAAGGAACGTGGCTCACGTGCTTCCACAGACAATGTGCGTACTGGTTTTTAATGACTTGTCCTCCTGGAATCTTACTCTCTTCCAATATTGTAGGTATTATGTAAATCTTCCCCTTTAGGTTGCCATCTCTTATTTTATAGACAGTAGCGACACCAAACTTTACGCACCGTTTAATGTGTATGTACTGCATTCATTGTAAAGCTTTTTTTTTAAAAAAAAAACCCACTTATCCAAGATTCATTGACACAGTTATATACACTGTCCCTTACTCCCATGATTATTTTCTGTACTACCTGTTGGGAGAAAAATGAACATGTAAGGATATAGGCAGTCCTGTGAAAATTTACAGTCCTGAACAGGTAGTAGATCCCTAAGATAGAACAACGATCATCAGATGCTAATCTGTCCTATCCAGCTTCTAAAGAACTGAAGATTATGAAGGTAAATTGAATATCTAAGCTCTTTTATAGAAAATCTAGCCATTTTTTGAGTGCTTTTTTTTTTTTTAGGACTGTCATATCAGTGGTTCCATAAAAATAGAGATGTTCAAATACAGATAAAATAACACTTCATGTGGTAGTGGGAAAGGAATTGCAAGTAATCCTGAAAAAGAGAGTAGGTTACTTACACAAGGCAAGATATTAAAAGAAAGAAAAGCTGAAGAGGATAACAGAAAACACGATGGGCAAATGAAAACACTGTCAGTAGTCCTAACAGTTGGTATTACAGCAAAGAGAATTCCATCAATAGTTTAGTTTTGTCTAGGATGAAAAAGGTTGTCCTTTTTTTTTTTTTTAATGCAAGTTTGTATACTTGACTACAAAACTTTGTATTGCTGCTGTTAAAATTTTCCAGACAGAACGTCCACCACATACTTTTCTAAAATTAGTACACTAGGAAAAAACAGTTGTATTATAAATGCTTTTGATAAAATCTGCTATGCAAAGTGTGACTGAAGAATTGTTTTACTTTGAAAGTACATCAGTTACAAAATGTTTGACAACTGTAGGTGAGCACGTTCTTGCAGTCACTGATGCTAAACACAACAACAACAAAAAGTCACCCGTTATCTTTTCTGCAAACTTGCCTTTTGTAACATCTGGATTCCTGCTAGTCATACTGACCCCTAGAGACAAATAAAAATGGGTTTTCAGTAATATGAGGATGAAAGCTTTTTTTCTTGACCTGAGTTAACTGCCTAGGTTTTAGATCCCATTCGAGTTTGGAACTTAAATATCACAACTTTAAAAAAAAAAAAGGCAAAACACCACAACATTTTACATTAGCTTTCACACCAATCGTTTGCAGAGCATAGCCTACAAAAAGTGACCACATTGCTATTGCTCACGGTTTTTTATATAGAAAATCTTATGAAAATCTTATGAAAATGAATATATAATAATAACAACAGTATGCATATGATCCGCAAAAATGCAGTGATGAAACCGGTACAAAGGATAAGGCTGAAAACTTGCACTTTGGTTTGCACAGCAGTTAAAGCAGAGTTAGGCATTCATGGCTGTGAAGAAGGTGGATATTCTTAACAGGTTGTTTCAGAGTCTGTGATACTTGGAGTATTTTTATGTGCATATGATAAAAGACTATAGTTACAAAAAGCTGTCTTGGGCATTAACAATCCCATCAACTTAAAATTATCTCTTAATAATTATTTTTGCATGAAGAGAAAGTCAAACATGTTGTTTGGTAAGAACTGTTGTTCTCTCATCTTCTGAAAACTTGGTGGAGGAAATGATGCTTTGCAAAAAATTTGTGAGTGCTTTATTTTACAGTCTTATTTTAAGGAAAAAAAATGAATATTCGTTTGGGAAAAAATAGTTTGAGGAAAAATTAGGTTAAGAAAAAAACCTTGTGAACCTTGGGAAACTTTGTATTTTAAGAAAACTTATTTCCTGGCCTTTTTTGCTTTCTAGGAGTCCTACCTCCACCCCACCTGCAGCCGCTCTTTTTGAAGGGCACCCGTATCGGGGATGAACACAGGACTGGGGACAAACCTGTTACTGTATTTTAAGAAGCCCTGCTGCAGAGTCTGCTTTCTACAGCAACAAACCGCGTATAAAACCTGCGCCCTGACAGCAGAATACTGGGAATTTTTGGAATGTGGGCAAAAGTGAGAGTTGTGGCTATTGCTGTGGCCGGAAGCTTTAGTAAAGGAAAAAGATGCGTTACTGATTTATTTAACTGAGCATATTTTGCACTTTGGTCTAACATCACTCAGCTTCAGCCCACAAGAGGGCGAAGAAGGCAGCGCAGAACATGGCTTGAAGCCTGAAGGGTTTTCCTGCAGCTCCGTGCGCGTGTGTGCATGTGGGTTACCATGTGCTGTGACGCTCTGACGCGCGCGTTAATAGTCCGGACTGTGCCTCCACCTTGTGTTTGTGAAGGAAGTCTGTGGCTGTGTCGGGACAGTGACCACGGCAAGCGTTGCCTGCCTGCTTTGCGATGCCATGTGGGAAGCTGGCCACCAGGAGTCACTCCCCGCTCACGTTAGCCTCGCCTGACCCGACCGCTCCTGCCGCCCTCTGCCTAAAGCCCTACTTGGGAAGCTGAAGTTCGGTTTGAACGTCACGACGATCATTAGGGAAGACCTTAATTACATCTATTGCTATGCAGTCGTTATTCTGAATCGTCACATAAGAGCCTCCAGTCACTTCACTTGTTTTCATATCTTATTTTCCCTTAGGACCCGCTCCCAGATGGTGGTGGCAGGGAAGCAAACGGGAGCACAAGTTCTGTTAACCGTAGCTGTCAACTGAAATAGAAAACACGCACATATTAAATTGTTCTCTAGGAAATTAAAAAGAACGAGATTCAAGATGGAAATTCGTATTTAGGGTCTTGAAGAGAAATATAGACATCAAAGCACAGACAGTCTTTTAAAAACTCCTTTTCTATGCTTTTCTTGCAAGTATTAGGAGTCCTCAGGCTACCGGTCCACACTGTACGTTTAGAAAAATCTTGGCTCACATACGCAGTTTTAAGGCACAAACTGAAGAAATAAATACCCAGCCAAGTCTGTTTCAATGAGAGTTTTTCATCTTAGTTATTTTGGCATGCCCTTCTAGAGTGAGCCAATGCTCTCCGAGTGCTAAAGTTTGTGGATAGATGGGTTTTCGATTAGTAGGCAGCATTTATTGTCTGGCATGGTCTGATGCTGAAATGTCTTCCTAAGGGAACACGGTATTGGAAGCTCTGATGCGAGTTAGGTAGATTGTGTTATTCAGTAACAGTGCATTGTAGTGCTACAGCTCCTAAATAGTGAATGTGCTTTTTTCTCAGCTTCATCTAGCACAATTAAAATTAACTAAGGTTTTCCTTTTCTCTGTGTCCTGTCTTACTGTTGCATTTCGAAGAACCTTGTAGTGGAAACAACAGAAAGTACCTTTTCATGTGAAAAAGGAAAATGGCAGCATTTGGTGTGGGATTGAATTTGGAGCAAAGGTTCTGGTATTATTTTTTAAAAGTAAATAAAATAGAAATCATTAACTGCAGCAACAAACATTTATAATGCCTTTCACAAATATTATTTGATCCTTTAAATGCATGTTTTCACAGAGAAACAAGGAAATTATTTTGACTTGATTTTAAATGAAACAACCATTTGTGTTACTACAAAATCATTGCTAGACAGTAATGACTATTGCTATTATTAATAGTTAACAGCTATTCCTAAGCTGTAATAAGCTCCAAATTCTGTAATGTATTTGTGTAAGTGTGTAATATTTTGACTTTTTCACTTTCATTTTATTTTTCATTAATAGTCGAACAAACCACATAGTCTATCTGAATTGCAAGGAATGTAAAATGTGCTCTAAGTTTAAGCAGATTCTACTCACACTGCGTCATTTCCCAGTCAAGTTTAGATCAGTTACATTTGTAATAGTCAGGTATATTTGCTCTTTTTGAATACTGTGACTCATTATAGAACTCTGCATGAGTGAAAATGAGGTATCTAGTTGGTGCTTGAGCGCTTTGCTATGAGTACAACAGCAGGGAACGTGGATTTTCAGCCTTGGGAAGCTTCTCTCAAGTTTGATTGACATATCTTAATTACATTTATAATCTCTTTTAGGTTGTTCTAAAATAATCATTAAGAATTAGAAACAGTGCCAAGACTTTTAACATGTAGTTTAACCACACGTTACAAATTATGTCTGATAAAGGGAGCTCCCTGTGGATCTTATGTTCAAGCTTATTCTATTAAAAAAAGAAAACCACAAATGAAAACTTTTCTTTCTGATGACATACACCAGCAAAGCATAAACCCAACATTTTACGTTGCTTTTTCTTTGGTGTGCAAATAGCAGACTTCTGAAGTCGACAAAAGATGTCTTTATGAGCTTAAAACAAAATATATCCACTCTGAATTTCCCAGAAACCCCGTAATAGTTATATTCATGCTTACTGCTTGCCAAACCATTCTTCAGCTATGTCTGTTTTTCACAGATCTATTCACTAGATGACTAAATTTTTTGGTAAAACACTCATTGTAGTCAATCTCAGAAAGTTAACTTCTCTCCAGTTCATTTGCATAACTAAAACCCCCTGGAAATTGTGTAAAATCAGGCCTCAATTTTCAATATGGTTTTCAAGTTAAAAATTCAGAAAACATGGTGTATTGCTAGTATTACCTGTAAGAGACTCTCTAAGCTCGTGACATTTTCTTTATTGAAAATGTGTATTGTCCCTAATCTTCCTGAAAATTATGTAGACTCCAAAATAGCTGTCATCTGTGTGTAACCGTTGCTCTTCCCTTATGTATCTTCACAATTTCACCCTCCTTCGTTGCGGGAAGTTAGAAACATAGCACTGGTGCAAAGTTTCTGTCTCTTCCCATTTGGTTTCAGGGTTTTTACGGCACAAAGCTTCTGTCTAATAGAGAGCTGAAATTCTCTACCTTTCCATCATTGACTTTTTGTGCGGTGGTTTCTTTTTTTTTTCCCAGGCAAGGACAGATGGCTCATACCCAAGTTTTGCTTCTGGGGGCCGAAGAGGCGTTTCATTCTGAGCGAACAGTGGAATACTGGCGTTTATGGCTGAGGTGAGCAGCTCATTGAACATTATGAACAGGGCTGTAAAGGGTTGAAAATCAACTGGGAAAAACTACAAATACTGTGGTGGGCTGGGGTTGCGCAAAGACAGAGGTCGATTTGCCTTAGGTTGCTCATAGCACTCTTCTGTTTGGAGGACACCTTTATGTGCTCATGAGGGTTGGTAAATTGGTATCCAGGCTCCAAGGCATTTGGGTGTGTCACTGTTGGAGAGCCTGTGTGCTGGCTGCCGTCTGGGATCAGCAGGAAAATTACAGAAAAAGCGCTTCCGTGAGTCTGCGGAACAGTGTAGCTGATCTTGGGTCTTGTCTCTTGGAGAGAACGATGTGGGAGAAAACTTACAAAGAAATATCTCAAAATGTTCTAGTTTGTTTTAAGTGTAGAAAGAAAAAAGGTCCATTTTACATGATGGTGTAGTAATAAAAATCTAGTTTAATGCCCTCATGATCAGGAGTGCGGCATTTCTGGAAAGCTGAAGATGCTGGTGAAAATGAAAGTGCAAGTAAAAGTTGGAAAATGTTGGAAGTTGGAATGTTACTTGAACATGATGTGGCAAAGGATAAATAGGCCTTTTAAAAGCAAGCCCATGTTCATTGCATTTCTCTGGATCTGAATTTGTTTATGTTCCCTGTAGTGTTTTAAAACTTCATTAACATAATTATATTTTCCTTGCGCTGTAAACTGGACATTTTGTGACTTTAATTTGGATTTAATTATCAGTGGAATTTAAAGGCAATATTGAATAAGGAAGAGAGGACCAACAAGCCTATTGAAATAAAAATAATTGCTATGGGGTGTATTATGTTTATTGTCTGGATATTACAGAAACAGTGTTATTCTGGGAACAGCAAATCAGCACTTTATTGAAAGGTCAGGAATATAATAAAAGTTATGCAAGTATATATGCAAGACATCCTAAAAATAGATATTGGCAGCATGGACAGTCTGTGGAGGGAAGCATCAAATGTTTGTACTAAGCACAGCATCTTAACTGAGATTACATATTTAGTGTGGGTATCAGAAGTACAGTTGTGCTGCTAGCAGGTAAGAGTGCAAAGGAAATTCTAGGCTGAGCTTAAAATCCAGATTTATGCTGATTTCTGTGATTCTGTGTGATTCTGTGATGCTGATGCTCAAGTCAGGAATGATAAGGACAACTTTCTCCTTATGAAAAATCTCTTCAGGTCGGTAGGTGAGCTTGATTTATGATATCAGACGTTTCACTTAGAAAACCCGTATGTTATTTCTTTTTTGTGCAAAGCTATTTCTGTGCAGGGCGTAAGAATCTGCTTTGGATTTAGCCTGACTGTGGAACCCCATTGAAATACCTCCCCTTCACTGACAATGTGTTCAGCTACTTTATTCAAATAGTACTGGCAAAACAAACCCCAAACCTTGTAATAATTGTTGCTCGCTTGCCAAGTGACCTCTGAGTACACTCATTCTGTGTGGAAGAGGATAGTGAACTCGTGTCCATGGAGCAAGACACTTGGCTGGAGTAGGTGTCTGTTTTTAATGCTAAATGGTTTACTTTTCAAGGAGTTTTCCTGGCTTCCTGCAGAGGTCATTGCAAACAACCGACGTGTTATTCAGATGGTCATCTTCATCATCTTTGAGTACCCTTGTAGAGTAAGCAATTTCCAGTTTCTCCATGAAAGCATTCTGCTTCCGCAGTTTGCAGCTTTGGAGAACAAAGCAATTTCCTAGCCATTCCTCTAAATATAAATGTTTTCAGTTCATCAAGTTTGTTACAGTACAGCACAAAGGCTATCATCCTAACCACTCCACGCTGGAACTTCACATGGAAACCCGCTTTCCGGTTCTACTTTTTACACCAAGAAAAATAGTTGAAAGGGTTAAATCCAGTTTTAAGTTGCAATGATAGGCTTAATGTGACTGTACATTTGACTATCTGTAGGCGTTTATCTGAAGCTCTTAGGGTACTGTCAAGCTTAACTTTCATGCTTAGGGGTTTGAGAATTTCAAAGAACTGATTACAACAAGTCGTAAGTCCCATGAGGACTTTAAAAAAATGAGAGGCTTTTGATGTGTCTTGTTTTACTAGCATTTCTTGTTGGGCAATATACTTCCATGCTGAAAATTAGGTGGGAGTCAAAAACCCAGGCTTGCACAAGAAGATATTTCCATTGCTGTTTTTAGTATCTGAAGAAAAACATATGACATAGAGAGGGAGGAAAGAATTGTAGCAGTCTTCACTGCTGCAGAATTTTAAAAAATAACATAGGCATCTATTCCAGATGGTATATTAGATTTTTTGGCTCTTGAGGGATATTGGTTCTTGTCAGTGTTGTAGTCCCAGGCTTTAGAATGCACTGGACAGTGAAAGTGAAAATTCTGCCTTGGAGACGTGGGATTTTGCAAATATCTGCTGCTCTGGTCAAGTGAGGCCGGATGTGGCTCTCTCTGGAATCCATGCTGTTCCCGAGACAGACGTGTTAGAACAGGACAATGTGCTGGCGGTGATTTCTCGTAGACACCATCCCTTGGAGGATAACTATTGTCTGTGCAGATGCACTAAAGCCTGTTGAGTGGTGGCCAGTGCAGGCAGGACTTTCTCAAGGTTGTAGAGAGGGAGCAGTACTTTCACGTTACCTGTAAATGGCAGGAAGGGAGTGGTTGGGGGGGAAAGGGAGGAACATGTTTCATACCATCTACCGATGGGTGTGTTTTGGCACTGCCAAGGTCAGGGATGGAGGTTGCTTCCCTACACCAATTCCCTAGTGCCAGTGAAGGAGACAGCTTTTCATATCCCATAGTTTGCTCTGTCCTGGTTCATCAAACTGCAGAGTGCTTTGTTGCTGCAATGCGGTAAGAGCCCACCTATCCACGAGCCTGTGTTCCACAAAAGAGATGAGGAGGATAAGGGATAAATCCAGCTTCTCCTAACGGTGGTATACTGAGTGAAGTACTTTCATAATTACCTCCACTCTGGGTGAGACTAAGATCCACCTAGCCCAGGGTCCTGTCCTGGGTAGTAGCCAAAGACTTACTTCTGGAAAGAAGACGAGAACAGACTGGGCACGTGGCAGTAGTTTCCCAGAATTGCTCCTGTCCTGCCAATGACTTGTGTTTCATGAACGGCCAGAGCCATGGATTTTTTGCCACATGTCTGCACATTATCTATAGGAGCCTCTTGTAAGCCCCCGATATTTACAACATCCTGTGCTATGATTAGCTACAAGCTGTGGGATTAACCACCTTCCTTTGCAGTCAGGCAGCTGACTATGGCTGTGCAACCCTGAGGCATTAACACACTAGAGATAAAATGCGGGTCGCTTGGTGTAGTGGCTTTTTGTTATAAATATCCAGATGTAACATCACTCTAAATAGGATGCAGCTTTCTCCAGCCTCCTAGGAGTGTCACAACGCTCTCCCAGG
Source organism: Psophia crepitans (assembly GCA_013399095.1). Taxonomy (NCBI): domain Eukaryota; kingdom Metazoa; phylum Chordata; class Aves; order Gruiformes; family Psophiidae; genus Psophia; species Psophia crepitans. Next base: position 265,684 of record VWZZ01001863.1, read on the forward strand.
AGAGCCTTATTTATCACTCTAACATAAAGTGCTGGATTTTGGGCCTTTCTGCCCCTCACGCAATAAGCCAGGAGGACATTCATCGCTCTGGCATGCCCTGTGGAGCCGCTGTCGTAGTAAATCCACATGGAAAAATGTATCTGTATTACATAGTGAATACTTTCAAGCAAACCACTCAAGGGCAAACCAAATGAGAAAGACGTAAATAGCAGGATACGCGAAGAGTAGGAGCATACATTTTATTTCATAATTGTTTCTGTATTGCTGTATTTGTCATAACCGCATAACACTACACGTGAACTTTGTCCTGGTTTTGCAGGGATGGAGTTAATTTTCCTCTGAGCAGCAGGGTATAGTGCTGTGTTTGGGATTTAGCATAAGAACGTTGATGACACACTGATGTTTTTAGTTTTTGCCAAAAAGTCAAGAACTCTTTTAGCTTCTCATATCGGCCTGCCAAGGAGGAGGTGGGGGGCACTCTCGGGGCGGTGGGGTGCCAAGCCAGGAGGGGACACAGCCGGGACAGCTGACCCAGACTGCCCAAAGGGATATTCCATACCGTGTGGCGTCGTGCTCCATATATAACTGGGGGAGTTGGCTCGGAGGCGGCTCAGCTCAGGAACTAGCTGAGCATTGGCTCTGGGTGGTGAGCATTGGTGCTGTGCATCACTTGTTTTGTATATTCTTTTTATCATTGTTACTATGTTTTTATCATCATCATCATAATTCTCTTCCTTTTCTGTCCTATTAAACTGGCTTTATCTCAGCCCATGCATTTTACCATGTTCTTTTTGATTGTCTCCCCCATCCCACTGAGAGTGAGGGAGTGAGCGAGCGGCTGTGTGCTTGTTTTAGCTGCCGGCTGGGTTAAACCACGACAGTTCTTTTGGCACCCAGCATGGGGCATGAAGGGCTGAGATAATGACAGATCTGATCAGAGCATGTTAAAACAAAATTCTTTGTAAACATTCATTATATTAGTTTAATAGTGACTGGTCACAAGGTTGTGTTATTAGTTCGCATGGTTGTGTCGTGTCCTTTGTTGCGTTATGTAGTCCCTACTGTGCTGTTTATTACCTCTGGGAGCTGGATGAGGATTTTCCTTTTGCTGCACTGTGTATTACTTACTTAGGATCATATGAGATTGTTGGCGACGAGAATGATTTGGTCTGTGTATTCAGCATTGCTGTGACTTTGGGACCTTGGGCGCTATCTCCTGGGAATTATTAATCATCACACTCTCTACATTTTTTTTTCCCAGAGAACCAATCTAGGGGGAGGTACAGGGGGGATGACCCATGTGGTGGAACTGGTCTCCCAGTGGAGAAATTGATCGAGCAAGTCAAAGAGAATATGTCCTATTGCCTACCTGCACGGACCAGGATCTCCACTGTTAGGAGGAAGCGTTCCTCTGCTCAAGAGAGGATACAGAGGGGACACACCACGAGGCGCCCCATGGTTTTACCTGCATGACCACGGAGCGGGTTCTTCCTTTTTCTTTCCGAAGTGCTTTCATCTAGTGCAGGTGCTGTGAGAGCAGTCGTCCTAAGCAGCTCTTTGCCTGTATGTCCTGTCATGCCAGATGTCAGTCAGATGAACTGCATTTGTATTGAGGAAAGGCTGATTTTGAATGAACTGTGAAGTAGTTCTTCTCACCATTCAGCATAAGGAGCTTTCCTTACTGCTCATCTGGTCCTGATTTATCGCTGAAGTAGGTTCAAAATGCAGAGGGCCTGTTAAGTTTTAAAGAGGTCTTGTCACTTCAACCAAAGTTTGAAGTGATATGCCTGAATGTTAGTGCTCACGTGATTGTTATGACTTTGGAAAGAACTGGTGGATGCTCAGCTCTTTGAAAAACATTGGTGTTACTCACAGGACCCAGTTTTGTACTCTTGAACTGTACCTCTGTCCTCACCTCAGTGTTGTGGGTGCAGGCAGAGCAGAAAGGGTAATAAAGCTGTGGTTCTGAACATCTATGGTCATGGTTTTAGTTTAAATAATGATTTCCTAATCAATGGCAGCGTGAAATCTGACAACGTTATTGTTACATGCCATTTAATAGCTGATGTTGATATGTGGACTGTACAGTGCTACTGACTTTACTATGTATGAAGAAGGATTTGTGAGATGATGCATAAAACTTATGCCAGGGTACTTTGTGGCTGCTACAGACTTACAATGTATGAATGTCAAGGATAAAAATGGTTGTTGAGGCAAAAGTTAGGAACATAAGTCACGTTAGCATGTTCTGTGTTCTGACTCTCGGTGTGAGCTGGAAAATAGAATTTTGGAATCGTGGGTGGGTTTTTTTATTACAAGGGATATTGAGAAATTAATTTGACTGTATTGAGCTGTAAACAGTTATGTGAATCTTTTGTTTTGCTGTCTGTGGTTACTGACTTGTGTGGGTGGGAAGAATCCATGAAACACAGGAGAGAATTTGCTGTGGAGACTGGCTGAACTCCTTAAAGACTGTTCCTGCCATGCAGGGAAAGAGTTATCTGTACTGTTAAGGTCAACCAGGTGATTTGGTGCCAATTGTGGGTTAAATCTAAAGTGCTGGGTTTTTCAGCATGGGGGCCCAACCCATAAGAAATATGAACTGTAATGGTAAATTTGGGGCAAGGTTGTATGTTGGGGTAGATTAGCTAAAGTCACTGGAATTCATATTCATCAAAGTTAATAAGTTTCATTTAAAAACAAAACAAAACCAGAACAGGCCCATTTACATGGGTGTGCATTCTCTATGTGGTTTAAAAATATTACTTATGGAGAGAACTTTTTATAACATGAGCCATTTCTTTTAAATCCCTTCTGAGAATGAATTAGAAACACTATGAAATTACTGACCTAATTTACACAGTCTGACCACAGTGGGTATTTCCAAAAAACACAGGTGTTGATCACCTAAACAATGTTCAGCTCCAGCCAGCTATAACTATAATGTTTTCTTCATATTCTAAAACTTCTTTGTTTCATTATCGATGACTTTGATCCTGAAGATTAGAGTTCTCTGTTCAGTGCCTGTGTATGATTTACAACTATGTGCAGGTTTAAACCATGAACATGCAATAGCAAACTTGGGCTTACTTAGAATAGCTACCCTAGAGGCCAGTTAGATAAGAATTCACTATTCAATTTTATTTCTGATTTCCTGACAGATTGCAGAAAAAAATTGCTCAGGTCACACTGATTAAGCCGGTTAAGAATGTCAAAACCAGTTGACCTCCGTCTCTAGAAACTCAGTCTTCTGGGTCTCTAGGAGCAGCTGGCGATGTCATTGCCCAATAGCTCTGCCAGCAGGAGGTGTGGTAGCTCTTTTCATCTATTTCATGTCACACCAGCGGTATTATTTTAAAACACCTTCTTCAGCCTGGCCAACTTTTTGGTAGTGGCGCAGCTTTGAATAATGGGCTGTCAAAGCTACTTGCAAAATCCTCCCAATTTCCTCTTGAAAAGGCAAAGATAGGCACAACTGCACCACGAGGCAGTTCTAGCAGCATAATTATGGGGGCATAAGCCCTAACATGTAGACAAGCTTTTAACTAGAGGGCTTCCAGTAAGTGAGGTACATGTGCTGGCAGAAAAACATGCTCCTTGTGGATCTGCATTCTTTGCTGTGGCTTCTCGCAGTGCAGCTTTCCAGGGTAGCCTAAGTGGGATGCAAGCAGAGCAATGTTGGCACTGTCGTGCTCCAGTGAACCCCTTCATCAAAGATGCAGCTTTCCTTAATGACACAGGGTTGCTTGTCTTAGGCAGTTCCCAGTATAAAATAACCTGTCTTGGGAGAAAGAATGCTTTTTAAAAAAGCTGTTTTCACATTACAGTTTGAGTTACATAGCTATGTTCCTAAATGACTTTTTTTTTTTTTATCATTCTGAATATAGGTAAAACTTAATGTTTGCTGATATGGAAAAAAAAATCTTTCCCCCTTCCTTACACTGTTAAAACGTTAAGATTTTTTATAAATGTTTTAGCAGTATGAAGGAAATCAATCTGAATTGCAGCTGCTTCAACCAGCCTGAATATCAGGCAAAGGAGTTTAGGCAGCTGTAAATATAAGGATAATATTGGTATGATTTTCTCTGCTCTACATGAACTTAGTCAGAAAGGAAATGCATTCTTAGTGTCTGAAACCATGGCATATTTACGACATGATTTTTTTCCCCCTGAATTTGAAGCCTGCGTGCTTTGTCAGTACAGCAGGCTTGTGCATCATATGTCATGCCTCTGGTCTTGTTCCTGGCCCTGTCTTTAGTGCATGTGGTGTCCTGGCCCCTCTGGGAGGAAATAAAAAAATGGCTTCATTTATTGTGTGTACTTGAGTTCTGAAAATATATTTACAGGCTTTTAATTTCCCTGTAGGTGCTTAGGCAGAAGATGATAACTATTTTTCTAAGCTGTTAGCCATTATATAGAATTTTAATGAATTGGTACCCTTCAAGAGGATTATCAAAAGCTTCAGAAAGCAGTACCCTCAGATGTTGAGCCAACCTGAGATTTTCATGGGCCAGTTAGTAATTGTCCTTGAGTTCCAAAAGATGCTAAACTTTAATGTCCACATCTCATAGTGCTGTAAAAACATTACTTTTTTGAAAGTTACACTTTCCTTGTCTGAACAAGGCAATGTGAAGCCAAACTAGAATGGTATAACTGTAATATTAATAATTGTATTGGTATTACCATAGATGTGAACACTGGCCTTTTCTTACTTGCAAAGTGGTAAGAATGAACTGGGTAAATGATTCTTATTTCAGAATAAATGCCCTCAGCAAGTTTTACCACAGAATACTACTCACATCATAAATTCATAATCTGTGAGCTCACTTAGTCACGTACATGCTACTGGCTTTCAGCCTGACTTAGACACTGACATGCTTACATCACTTCTGAAAATGGCGTTTGCTCTAGAAAACGTGTGTCTCAAATCACAATTATTTTTCTATTCTTTCCTCGATCCATTTCCTTGATGGGTTGATTTTTTTCTAAGTAGATTTTTAAGACATTGTCAGCTCTGACATTGTTCATTTCGATCTTTCTCATTTTTAATCTAACCATAGCATTACCAGGGGGATATGTGTGTGTGGTGGTACTTGTACTTTCGGATAAAACAGTTCATCTGTCACTTTCCATATATAAAAATCTTCTGGAATGAGCATGGGGGCAATTTAATCTAAAAAAAATAAAAATAAAAAAAATAAAATTGCATAAGACCACTCCCACAGAAACGCACAATTTAAGGTGAGATAAGAGTCAGGCTTGATCATAATGTGCTACCCAGTTCCTACCCAGTAGTGAGTTTAAGGTATATAATGCTTTCCTACTGTTGCAGTATGCTATTATTCATGTGCCATGGAAGGAAAATGTTGCTAATAGTTAAGAGATGATGACTAGTAAATAGGGTGTGCCTTTGGAAAAACCCTGAAATGAAAAATTGTGATTGCACAGAAGTAGAGAGAACTGGTATTTTCCATAGTTCAAGCTATTCATAGTAAATACTAATGAGTTCATCCACAGGACAAGTACCTAGAAATATGGCAGTCATGAGGCAAAAGCATCTGCCAGCTATGGGGAATGACTTGTAGGTTGAACTTTTCTGTTTAGTATCAGTGTAAATATGAAGTTTGAGACTATTTTCTGATGATGCTAGTGTAACTTTTCACACCTTGTGACTGAGATATATAATGTCAGATGGGGCAGGACAGAAATTAATTGGAAAAGTAGACAAATAATTGAGATTGTGGGAAAAATCCCATGCGATTTAAGGAATCTGAAATTGCAATCTTTGCCATAGCACACTTACTGAAGAAGAGCTCTAGGGAAGACTTTCTCATTAGCACCAGACACCCACCCATTAACTACTCAACTTTGCTTCACAGAGTTTGAAAACAGGCTAATGATGTAGAAAACATTGTTCAAGCAGCTAAGGCCCATTGCTGTTTTGTGTGGAAAAGAGTGCTAAGCTACAGCTTTGGCACCAAACAAGAAGGGCAGGACTTTGCTATAGTGCAACCCAAATGCAATCATTCTGCTAGAAAAGCTTGTGTGTCAAACAGGATAAGAATAAAAATGAATGAGAACAGCAGTTTGATACATATGTGCGTCTTGTTGTGTGCTTCATTGTATTTCTCATTAAGAACTGCTTTTACCATTCCTCCCTGCTGGATGGCATGAAAAATGGAAGAGTTTTCTCTTCCATTTAGGCTGAACAAATTGGTAAAGAGCATGTTTGCCTATAAAATGTTCTTTCCTTTTCTGTCTTTCTGTCTTTCCGTCTTTCTGTCTTTCTTTCCATCTTTCTGTCTTTCTTTCTTTTTACCATGATGTTCTATTTTGGTGACAAAATGTTTGTGTCTGTAGGAAAGATTCCTGAATATGCTAATTTGGTGAACTGTGAGGGGAATCCTTCAGTAGTGTACAGCTTTAGAAGGGAGGAGACCTTGGTCACAGTTCTGGGATATTTATGACTTCAGTTTCCCCATCGTTAAGCCGGGGGTGAGAATAGATCATTACCTCCTGTAGAGCAGGGACTCAGTTCCTCACTGAAGAAGGCTCTAAAGTTAAGAAAAGTATTTTTTTTTGCTCCTATACATCCGTGTGGAGCTCTGCCATTGTGCTAATGTGACAGAGCGACATGCGGCCTGCAGTGCACTGTGGTTTGAGAGTGTTGGTCTTCAAATGCCTCCTGAGCTTTCTGTCAAAAAACTCTACTGGACAAGTCAATAACCTAAGTATTTTCACTGTATAAGGAAATAGAAAAGTAGCATGTTGAAGGCTTTGTGCTCTGTGTATTTATTTCTCCCACATAAAGCAGTTGGTCTAATAAAGGTATTAGCATTATGAATAAGTCTAATAAAGATATGATCATTACCAAGAAATCTCTTGCTGACCAATGGACATTTGCTCCCTTGTGGCTTAGAATGAAGCACTGGACAGAAGTGGCTGTTTCAAACCCCACGTGCTGGTATTCAAAACACCAAAATGGCCAAAAACATTTTACATTTCTGATTTTGACTCCGCATGTGATTGAAGAATTCACCATTTCAATTTCATACTGAAAGTAGGCTTTTTTCATTTAGTGTGCCACAAACCTCACGGGTGAGTTTTTATGAATACACTATTTTCCTTGCAGTGAATCAGCATTTCCCATATGATTTCCTACATCTAGTATCAGAATGGCACATTTTCCTTCTGGCATATCATGACATGGGTAACAATTTAGAGTGTCAAAACTAATGCTGCAATGAGTCAGGCCAGTGCAGACAGGAGCAGGAAGATTCCACACCCTCTAAGGAATCTTTACTATTTCGTTATTTTCCAGATTTCCTTTTTGTTTCCTCATCCTTCTTTCTCTTCCTTTTAGTCTGGACTTGTCCAGCTTCTTTCCCCTTTGGATCAGTTTTTCTCAATCTCATCTTCAGCTGTTGTAAGAAACTCTTCATATCAGCTCTATCTGTGGAACCCGCATTATCTGAGCTGGGAAGTAACATGCAGCTGGGAAGCAGAGCACCCTAGAATTAGAGGCCTCATGTGAAGCCTGTGGAAGGACGTAAGAAAGCTACAAATAACTTTGTTGGGGTTTTGATCTAAAGGCTTGTGCAGAGGCTTTTAACACACAATTATTGGTGCTTTCATCCATTTCAGACTGCTGACCTGATTCCTTTGCAGATAACGCCCAAGGTTGGCAGCGACCACACTAAGCCTTCTGAATGCAGAAGTCTTCTAATGACCACTTACTCCTGTTTTTCTCCGTAATTCATTGAGAAAGAATCATAAAGCAGCTCATGTTATTAAAACCTCAGTATGTCCAAAGACGGCACAGATTGCCACAACAACAGTGTTGCATTCTGTGTATGGCTTTATGAAGCACATTTCAGCTGCTCTGGTCTGGATGTGATCTCACCCCGGTGCTATGCACTCATTGGCATGCTCCAGCAGCAATGCTCATGGTGGTGGCCAGTCTTACATAAACTTGGCATTGGGAACAAGAAGAAGAATGCTGGGACAAAAAGTGCAGACTTCTGCGGCTACCTTCCCGTAAAGAATTGTGGCAGTACGTGAATGATGCTATATTGCAGGCTCCTAAATAGCCCTGGCAGTGTGGTGTAATGTATGTTTTTATGTTGGCATCATTTAGTGTCTGTGTTAGGAAGTGTTCGCGGACTTGTAGCTAAGTGTTTTCATTCACCATGCCAATTTATTCAGTACCAATATTATCTCATAACTTGGCCTTGGGTTTTGGTGGTTTCAGCTCAGTGACAACATTATTACATTACTCAGAGTGCACAGATGGAAAAGATGCACTGAGACGACGACTGTCTAAATGAGGACAATTTCTTTCGTATTTATCATTGGCTTTTTATAACCTTGGATCAAGAAAATGCTTCATGAGAGGTTAAAATCATGGAGATACTCATGTCAAGATGGGCAGACCTTCCCAGGAAAGATTGAATATAGCACAGCTGTACCACGTTGGAATTCATAATGATGAGCAATTTTTTATTGCAGTTGCCAGTCGATCACTTTGGGAATCACAGAGATGAAGAATACTCCTTATTTGATTTGAAAATTCTTATTTGCTGTTTTTTGAAAAAAAACCAAACAAACCATACCAAAACCCCACCAGCCACTGTGTTCTGCTTGTCCTTAGGAAAGATTTTTATTTCCTCCCCCTACCCAAGATGGAGAAGAATGCTTTTAAATGGCAGTGAAAATATTGCATACAGAGACAAAACTATTTTTTTTTTCCCAGATCACCTCAAAACTGACTAAAAAAGAGAGGAAAGTCTACGTGTGATGCTTTTAGCAGCTGAACTTTATTGTTTTTAAAGACCCTTAATTAGTCTGCTACTACTGCAAGCACAAGACAACTGCCCCAGGAAAGCCCTTTTCAGAGACTCCCAGGAACAGAGGACAAAGCAACAGACACCATCAAGTGCTGAGTCCTCATTCATTGATAAATACACTGATAAATGTGTGTGTTAACCAGACAAATCATATTAAATTGGGTGGTGGTTCCAGGAACAAGGAAAGCCAATTCAAGTCAGTGGAAGAAGTTTCTGAAAGGATATGTTTTCTGTACCTCACTGGACATGATTAATTCAAGCAGAATTTATGCACCAGTCATGGTTCTGATACACAGTAATGGTGTAATCTTTCAAGACTATGGTAACTCTTCTTTGTCATGCTGTGAAGTTTCTAAATCATCCTTCTAGAGTGGAAATTTTAGTTTCCTTTTTTTCATGCTGACATTGCTATTCCTCTGGTCAATCTAGGATATGAAATCAGCAGCATGAGCATCAGGAGATTGACTCAGCATCCTTTGTGAAACAAACTGCTCTGTTTTATTGGCTCCTTCGTTACATTTGCTGTATAGGGGAGATTTCTTCAGCTGCTCGCAAGCCAACAGAGTCCTTATGTTGAATCCTGGAAATGCCATGACATTTCAGGGCCTCAGGGCCAGAGAGGATAATGACAGCTGCGTTAAGTCTCATCACAGGTTCATCTAGAACAGTATCTTGACACTTGTAGTGACCAATAATGAATGCTTGGGACAGAACAGGGGAAACATATAAAGATGCTTTAAACTGTTACTTTTCCTTTATATGTTTCTAGATGCTAGGAATTTGAAATTGAGGAACTTCTTGAGCCAAAGACAGCATATTTGTGTTGAATAGGTCTAACAGGATTTTCCCTCATAAATTTGTCTATTTGCTACCTGAACCTCTGGAAGCATTTGATATCTTCAAATAGGTGTTGCAAAGAATCCCACAGTTTAACTATTTGTTGTAAGAAGAACAGAGTCCTTTAGTTTCTGCTGAACCTGTCGCCTGCTATCTTCATTTTTGCCCCATTTTTCTTTTAGATTGGAATTGGTGACCGATCGTTCTTTGTTCTCCTTATGCGTGCCATTTACAGCATTACAGAATTTTGGCATGTTCCCTCTGTCATCTCTTTTCCAGGCTAAAAAGACCAATTCTACTTACGTGTTTCTCATACTGTAACTCTTACTATCCTTGTCGTTTGCCTCTGAACTTTACCTTCTTCTACTGTACAGATGTCCTTCCTCCTCCTGTAGTTAGCCAGATCACCTCCCATGGCCTTGGCAACTTAGATACTTCAAAACTATTTGGGTGGTGTGGCTTGTGCCTGTTCTTATTTGTAATGCAAAGCCTGCTTGATGATAAAAGGGCCGTCACCACTGCCTCTGCTGAAATCCACTCTGATCTCTGGACAACTATCTACAGTGCGATTAAACTGCCATGCAAACAACTGTAACAATCCATGGGTTTGAAATTAGGTGTCGTCATTTCGTGACAAGATCAATATTCTACCTGAAAGATGATTATTTATGTTTGAGAAAGATAAGCTTGAATCAAAGAGAATAACTGTGAGGGTGATGAGAGTGATTAGAAGGCTGACATAGTTATATTCTTTCTGCAAAGAGATAAAGGGGTTACATTGTTGAGAAAGACTGTAGGGGTTTTTTACAGAGACTTCACCGGGGAAGGAAGGAAAGACCTATTTATGCCAAGGGACTGCGATAGAGAGAGTAGAATTAATTCTGGGCAAAGGCCGATTGCAAGTTAGAAGACCTTGTTTGGTATTTGAGGAGTAATGTTTCTGCAAGAATTTTTGCAATGGCAGATGTGAGGGCAGGAACCTTAAATCTTTTCAGATGGTACCCCAGAGGCGGGCCAGGACATTTGGCTAAGAAACATGCTTTTTTGTTTCCTAGAGGCTTGGAAGGAGATTCGTTTGCTGTTTCTCTGCCTCGTATTTATGCGGTATTAATCCTCTGTGTCACTGCAGTCACTGGCTGCCTGCAGAGACAAAAATTGGAATCTGAGATAGCAATTTTGGGTGTAGCATAGAGAGAACTGCATTTATCAGGCTTTTTCTGTTATCAGCTCCTGCTGCAATGTGCATGTGTGCTCCCAGTACCAGCGAGGTATCCGTGTGCTCTTTGCAAAGTCAAGTCATCAAAAAAGCTACCTTATCTCAGTTAAAACTGAAAGAAATACTCTTTTAATCCAAACACTGACAAAAAGATCAGCCATTTTGTTTCTAATTAATTGACTAGATCAGAATCTTTCTCAATCTATTCAGGAGAAAATTTTTCTTGCACAAAATACTTACTTTTTCAGTTATCTCCTAGTATAAGCTCTTAATGGCAAATCTGGCTTGGTTTGGTTTGTTCTTGCATTTATTAAGTAGCCAGGTAGTCCTTAAATAGCCTCTCATGCTACACAGTTGAGACATCATCTCTCACATGTGTTTGGACACCTACAGTGATATTATACAATGGTGATGTCATGATCTCATAAGAGGCAAAAATGCGCCTGTGTTCAGATGGGGAACAGGCACTTTTAATTTTGAAAACAAGATAGTCTTCAAACATGGTATTTAAAGGGAAAAGGAAGTATATTTTAGCAAAACTGTCATTACTGAAAATAAATTTAAAATCTAGTTTATTTTCTTGTAAAAACAGATACAGCAATTCAGAATATTACCTATGGTCTTGTACTTACAGTACATTTTGATTTACTTTTCATCTCCTGGTGCACTATGAATAAACCCTAACAATGGTTTGCAGGTGGCAAAGCTAAGCATGTTTGAAATCGCTAAAGATATTTCACACACGTTTTCTTCACATTTCATTTATGAGAAGTTGAATTGATGGCTTCAAAAGCTGTTTTTTATGGAAGAGTCCTTGTGATATTGATAGCTTGGTGACAAAACTAGAATTACCATGACACCAATGGTTTAAGGTTACAGGTATATTTAATATGCATAAGACCAAAATGCAGTTTTTAAACACTGAAATCTTATGGCATTTGCTTCCCTTCCTTGACTATATAGTCTCTAAGCAAGGTTGTTATTGATACCAAGAAATTCCCTTTTTTCCTTTTAATTTTTTTTTTTTTTTTAGTAAGAATCTCTTTTGGTTAATATTTCTTTGCTTTGAAAACTACAGCTCTCTTAAACTAGACACAAGTGCACTTGTGAAGCCTAGAGGTGATCTGGCGTAACTACTGGTTCAGTGAATGCTGAATCCTTGGCTTTACTAACCCTGTGCAGGTGTTTCCAGCTGACCAACGCGAGGCTAGGGTTTGGTTAACCACCGTGTAACGTTTTGCTGTAAAATCCGAGAGTCTGCTAGTGTTGTGACAGCACGTTGAGCCCAGCAGTTTCCTTCTGCGGGTGAACAGTCTGTGCATGGAGAGCTGTGAGGACAGAAAAAGCTACAGTGAAATTATGAATACCCTGACGCCGGAGACACTTAAAGACTACTGGCATGTCTATGCAGCTCGCTCTTGCTTACAGACATGCCTCTGTTTCCTTTACTGATGCCATTTCTTGGATAATACAGGTATTATAATGAATTACAGCAGGCACAAACCAGAGAGATTAATTTACAAATATTGAAACCGAACAAAACCAGATTCACTTGCAGTGGGAAATAAGAGAATTTTGTTGGTTTTTCTTTTTCTTTTTAGTTGAACGTTTGTTTAATTTGCACTAGGCAGAAGTCACTTGAATCTGTTCTAGAACAAGTTGGCCCTGATAGCTGTCCTGTGTAATTTATCTCCGAGGAGACGCACCCACCCACATTCACCAGAGAAGCTTGTCCTAATGATCTCCTCATCTCTTGGGCAGACCAGTCGGCACAGGGCAGCGCTAAACAACACTTCTATGTTGCTTCCAAGACTCTTCCTCCAGACAGCCCAAACATTGCTCTTGACAATGCAACCCTGAGGAACCCTGGATTGATACACTTGTTTGAAAAGTATGACATATAACAGTTTGTTTTAAATTACTGAGATATGTCAGGTAGGTCTTGTTTCTGCCTTGTCCAGAGATCAATTAAATCAGTCCTCCTGCACTATTCAACGGGTCTCCAAGAAACAGCGCTGAAGATTGCACGCACATTGATGTTTATACTGGAGAAAATATGCCCTGTGGTGGAATAATTCCAGTTACTAGGTAAATCTGGCAGTTACCTGTGTAGAATCCTGTTAATTATCAGCTTCACCCATTTGGCCTGGGGATCTAAACAGATTTGCTGGCTGTTCTTCAGCGTTGCGCTGCGCTGGAATGAACATTTCACTCCAGTTAATATTGGCACCTCAGGAGGTCAGAGAAGGACGCAGACAAGGCTGAGGATTATAAACTTAAGGGCAGCCACCTCTCAGCACTCGTAAGCCATACCTTCTCTTGCCTGCTGACTTACATGATTTCCACGACGCTCCAGCATGGGCCCTTAGGAATGATTTCTACGTTGGCCAGGGGTTTTGGCAACATTAATGCTGTGACAGTCTGGATGCAGTGACGCTGCAGCTCCGCTGCCAGCATCATCTCTGTGAGGAAAGGAAAGGGGAGTTTATAATGTCCGCAACTGAACCAAACTAATGATGCAAATATTCATTAGAGAAACAGGAGGCATAAAGAGTTCTTGCCTCAAGGTATAAATGGATTGCTGTTCATGGGTTTAAGGTAGTGCCTTCACTGAGCAAGAACAGGGCATTTATGGTCTGCAGACTTTGTACAGGTAACAATTTATAAATTCCCATTACTACTACAATTATTTTGGCATTCCACAACATCCCACTGGAAGTGTGGAGCTCCTGTCTTGTGAAAGGAAGAAAAAGCTAGCTGAAGAGGCAGACGGCTAGTCTCCAGGAATACAGCCTGGACCTGAAACCTGTTTGGGCTAAAATTCTACCTGGTATTTCATACCTGGTGTGAAAGAGACATGAAAATACTCAGTTGAGAAGCTTAATCAAGATGCTAGGAAAGGAGTGGGGGCCTCTGAGGAAGCAACTCTGGGCAAGTACTAGGAGCAAGAAATCAAGCAAGCTTTGGGATGGAGGTTGATTACAGTATGCCACACAGGGTACAACACCCAAGTCCATGGACTGAATTTGCTGTTGCCTGACAGTTCTTCCAGATCCACATTGTCCTAGTGAAGGAAAAAAATTAATAATAATAATAATAATAAAATATTTCTCCCATCATCAGGGATTGAACACAGAACACCAGAGAGGTGACAAAGTTATCCAAGATCACAAGCTGGGAAGCCCAGGGCTTTCCTAGCTCCACCCGCTGCTGACACTGGGGTATCCTCCTGTTTTCAAGTCAGCTATCACAGGTTAAAATGCACAATCACAGCTCTCACATTAGTCCCTTTTCCCTACTAATGCAAGCTGCATCTTCAGCTTGAAATTCCTGACAGCTGAACTGTGGAATATATTTGAAAGAGGAGATTCAGTACTTTGAGGGCAGTATCAACAAGAAGCAAAGACAAGCTGCAGCTAATCAGATATGGGGCACATGAACACTCTTGGTGAGATGAGTAGAGCTGCAGCAGCTGAAATCCCTGTGAGTTCATCAGTCCTCTTACTGTGGGTAGTCGTGACATCCATTAAGACCAAACAGCAAACCCCTTTAACTCACCCTATGCTAGTTCTTGCACTGATCATCCACCTATTTCTCTTCTTCACTTACCTTCTGCCCAGCTGAATCAGCCAGTGCTTCTTTTGTCTGGCCGACACCTCCCTGACAGAATGCAGAAACACACACACTTGAAAGTCAAGTGTTGGGAAGTAGAGGGCATTGCAGCAGAGCAGCAACATCCCATCTGCAGGCTCAAGAGAAGAAAATGAGATTCTCGAAGGCTGTTCCAGGGCTTCACTGCACATGTGTGTAATGATACAGGTGTCCCGTTAGCCAATTGTCCAGCCTGGAGGCTGGCCACATCCCGCTCTGTTCTGGCTCAAGAGAGACTGCAGATGTGTGTCATGCCAACGTGAAGCCAGGACGCAGTAGGAGCAAGCATCCATGTGGTCCTGAGGCTTGGAAGCATTCCAGACCCCTAAACTTGGCACGCTCTCTGCCCACAATATACTTTTTGGACTTTCCCAGCAGAGTTTGGGGTTTTTTTTTTACCCTCATGCCTCTCAGAAAAGAGGTCTAAGAGATGGCTGTTGATTAGAAATAGATTGATTCAAACTAATTTGAGTTTTCCAAGCTTTCATCTCAGGGCCTCTTATAAAAGCAGCATGAAAAGCAATAGCAATGCAATATGCCGCACAGCTATTGCAGGCTGTCACTTCGGAGGCCCTGGTTGTAATCCCATTTTTCTCAGAATATGTAAGGGACAAGTTCACCAATGTCAGTGAATCTCCACTAGCAGAAGAAGGAGACAAGAAATAGGCCCACTCTGACAGTCCGTGAATATGTTTTCCTTGACCTGTTACCTCAAAGACTGTGTGAGTATGGAAGTCCTACACAGCTTGAAAACATTCTTCTTAGCTAAACCATATTGCAGAAGAATTGTAATACAAAGGAAAATAAACTACATTTTTTTACCAGGAAAGTTGCTCATAAAAGAGAGAATCAGGAGGGGGAATCAAAATCTTGCTATCCATGACTGCTCTCTGTGCCGTCTTACAGTGAACTGAAACAAACTCTGCTGTGTCTTCGGACCCACATGGGACTGCTGACACTGTTACACACCGGGATTTGTCTCTCATGCACACGAACATACAGATGGAATTATTCTCACTCCTGCCTTTTGCCACAACCAGAACAAGTAGTGGGAAAATCTGAGATGAAACAGCTCGTGCTAACCCACCTGAAACTCAGCAGTACGTTGGAGCCACTCTGCTTGCTGTGATCCCTCCTTAATTCCAAGGAAACAGTAAAATACCAGGAGACAATGGCATGCTGGCTAAAGAAGTGAGCGGTGTTAAGCTTCACTGGTTGTCATCATTTATAGCTCAGTACTTGCTTAATTTTCTCAGTGCTGAAATACAAGACAGAATCAACTTAGTAATAGAACAATGGCAAAAATTTAGGTAATTGTGCTGTTTGGATAGGGTGAGGAATCCTTACATATACTTATCCATTATCCCCTGTAACACCTGGCAAATTCAAGAGCCAGGGACTCATCCTGTGGCTGAGGACACGTGTGTCTGTAGGAAAAGAGACTTCAGCTGTACGGACAAGACGCCATGCCACATGCTCTCATGTCCAGAAATCAGCTCCTGACGTCTTGCATTTATTCATACTGAATAGTAGCAGTAACAATAAGAACAACAACAATATATTTATTATTCTTACTTAAATTATTATTAGTTTAATTAATATTTTAAATTATTTTTATTATTATTTTTATTTTTCCTCTTTTTTTAGAAGGTTTGAGTTTTCAAGACCTCTGAATATTAGGCGGTGTTTTAGAAAGCACTTAAAGCTATGCTTCAACTTTGTCATTCCAGCTGCCATTACTTTAAAAGGGAACTAATAATGTCTGGTTCATGATTTTGTTTAATCAGGATCTGAGTTACTTGCACAACACCCCCCCCCCAAAAAACAAACCCCAAACCCAGCTGTGGGAATGCCAGGAATGGCCACCACCTCCTCGTGCTCCCTTCTCTGCCCTTAGCCTTCCTTGGCTTTACTCTGTTCTTCTCAGTCAAGGACTGTTGAATTCCTTCTTGAAGGTCCCTTCAGATTCGCAAGCGCAAAGAAGCTACCTCTTTTTACATCCTTGCATTTAACCCTATTGAGTAGGTGTCTCTGATCAGATCTCTTCTTCCCACTTCTTTTTAGGTGTCTCAGATCTAGGCTGAAAAAAAATGCACGCGTTTGCCACTCTGCTGGTCACTGTCTCCCGGCCTATGACCAGACATGCTCACTGCATGCTGCTTTCGATCCCAGTCCAGCCCGACCTTCTCTTGTAATGAATTGCTGGTTTTTCTGATATACCTAAAAGGTTGTATTCAGAAAGGCTTCCTGAAACCAAGGCGCTCAGTTCTATCCAGTCGATGATGCAGAACGGGTTTGCGTTGTTACACAACTGAGTGGTAGCTCACGAAATGAACAGGTATATGTGGGTTCGTGTGTGTATTTGTATATTGTGAAATTGGTCTTTTCATGGAATGACTAAAATGTCGCTAATTTTAGAAAATGACTGAAAAAATATTTACAGAAATAACTGTAAAAATGTTAAAAAGTATCTTATTATAAGTGTTTTGGGTTATTAACTCAAAAGTACGAGTATTGTATTTAGTGTGCAGTTAGAAAGTACGTATTTAGAAAAGCATTTGCTTCCAAAAGCATTCCGTAACGCTTGCCATTCCACAGTTTGTAGTTTCACAACTGAGGTTATGTCATAAAACAATGGAAAACTTTGGAGCTTTTGAGAAGTGAGTAGTTCGCAGTAGAGCAGAATCATCGGTTGCTCCAAGGACCAGGAGAAAAGACTCCATCTCTGTGTATCTGTATACATGTCTTTCTAAGAAAGTGCTAACATCTCCTGCAAAATAACCTCTCAGCTTCGCTCCATATGTTAATTTGCACAGAGTTTTACTTCAGTCCTTTGTAAATAGTGTTGGAGGCACATGGTTTTGCTTTCTCAGCAGGTGTCAGCTGCAGGGCTGCTCTGCTATATTCGAACACTTCGGTGACGTCGTAATATCTGCGCCTCCTGGTCAGGTATCCACAGCCCAATGGGCTTGTTATGACCACCAGAAAATTTATAATCTGAAGCTTGTCCTTAAGGGAGAACAACTAGGGTGCAAGGCAAGGCATAAAGGCAGTCAGGCTCTTGTTTTTCTCTCTCAAGTATTGCCTGAAATGCCGTTTATTACAGCTCTCACTACCTAAAAGAAGAGAACAGCACAGATAGTCTTCCGTCCCTTCAGATGCTGGCAACCCCGAGTTGTGTGGTATCAAACAGGGCTCCAGTCAGGGCACAGCTTTCTGTGCAGTCCTGACTGCGGAAAGGTTACTGCACCGAGAGTCATTCAGGCTCTTCTGATGATTTTCTGAAAAGACAACAACCCTATTTATTTGTCCTGTCAGATAAGGAGAATGTTCACTCGAGAGTTTGTTGCTGCCCTTTCAGAGAAGGGCACGGAGATGTAGCTCATCACAGCATTGAGAGGGAGCTGCCTGCAGACCTCTCCGCTACAGCGAGGGGGCTAAATTCACCCTGCAGCCGCAGCGTGGGTGCGGTACGGCCCGAGGGCCAAGCTGTACGTGCGGCGCAGCACAGTTAGCTGAGTTAGGGGGATCACTGCCTGCTCAGCGCACAGGTGACTCCCAGAGAGGATCCACTACAAGGCAAACCTCTGGCTTAGGTGCCAAATGGCTCAGGGACCTATACCCACAGGAAACAGAACTCCCACAGAGAGGAAAAAGAGCAAAGTTTCTCTTTTTCTTGCTAATAAAAAGGGAAAGGGAGTCTAAAAGAGGGCAAAAGTTTGAAAGACTGCAAAGAGGAAACAGTCTATAAATTTTGAGACGGAAAATGTTCTCGGAAGGACAGCAAATAATCACTCCACCTACTCAGCAATGTGGACTACGGGGGAAAGCTCTGAATATTTTTGTCTGACAAATAGTGTCACAGTCATTGGGAAGCTGCTGGTTTTCCTTGCAGCCAGATTTCACCAGGTGACTGAACCAGTAACGCTAGTCATTTCAATGCCTTCAGCTTCCAGGCAGTTCACGTTATGACCCAGTGGAATAGCCAGTTGGGTATAGAATATCTATCATTTGAGTCATTTTGTGGTTTCATAGTACGCAGTTGTTCGAAGTAGATGCGTACACATATATAGATATCATTGTCATATTCTAAAATCCACCCTTTGATAGACACTTTATTTATTTAATTATATACATCTATGTAAGTAACCGCTCCCATTCTCGGTCGCTTTTTGGTATGTAGCTTTGTCCAGCTTACACTCTCGCCTAATTTCTTCTCTCTTTAATGTTTGCAGAGTTGCATAATTGGCTTCATTGTTTTTCTCAGATGCAGGGCATCTTTTTAGCCCTTTCCTACTCTAAATTTCTGCACTCAGCTGATGGATAAGTCAGGCAAAAGAAATTCTTTTCCCTGGAAAGGTTTTTAATATCGTAAGACTTTTTTCCTTCAGGAGCAGGAAGACTTGCATTCCAGAGAGAAAAGCTACTTTACACATGAAGAAGTTTTCAAAATTCAGTAAGGCTTTTCTCTGTGTCTGCAACTTGAAAAAATACCATCCGGTCAGTCGCTAGGTAAAGAGGAGGAAATAAGGAACAAAGCCGACTCTTGTTCATGTGAATTTGCTTTCCAATGATTTCTCTCAAAGAAAAGCTGGACTGTGTTACGAGGATAAGCCAGCTTTCTTCAGGTGTCACGGGAGAACACTCTATGACTCCTAGTCGTGTCAACAAGGCCAGGGTACGGTTATACCTTCAGATAAGGTTCTATTGAATTTCATGAGCAAACGGCCATCGATTTTTCTGTCACTAAATAAGCGCTATGTACCTAGTGATGGAAGATATTGTTTGCATTAGAAATGTGCAGTAAAACAGAATCCAGAGGTGGAGATTCTTTGCTTTAAAATGTGTCAGGGCCCCTTGTCACAGCTGGCACCTGAATGATTTCTTTCTCTGGAATCAAATTTACCGCTGTGAACAGTCATGTTTCTTACTGCAGCAGACACTGCCACTCCTTCCCACCCAGCAAAACGTGTTTAACTTAAAACACAGCCCCACTTTAACTTAGACCAGAAAACAAGCTCCTGCAGACTGCAGGGCCTTACTTGCATTCAATACATCCACTGGAGTTAATCCCTCTTCACACCGGCAGCTCCAACCAAAGGCTTTAAACACTGTGCCTCTGAATCTAGACCCAAGTTTGCTCACTGTCCCCAGTGCTCCGCAGAGCCGGACCGCGGGTGTGCCCAGGATTCCCTGGGCACGCACGGAGGTTGCTGCTTCCCTGCCTCCCAGCTAGCCGAACTGACGCGGGTACGCAGGTCCACCTTGACGTGGAATTCAGAAAAAACACCAGTATATTTTTCAACAAGAAAATATTTTTTTGCGTTATATTTCATTACATTAGCATTTCAGGATAAATCCACCTTTTTACATAAATACATTTTTCCAAAGCAGAATAAGGAAAAATATTTATTCTGTATGAATCATGACAGTATGTCATATGCGTAGACATAAAATATCTAAGCCTCTTCAGAACATTTATTGTTCCTTTACATCTTGTGTATAAATACCAAATAATTAAATGTAAACTTATTTAAAAAGAAAAAACCAAACAACCCTGACATTATCTTGTTAGAAACCAAAACAATCTTGGTATGAAACCCCACCATTTCATGGAAATTCTTAAACTGTCGTAGGTATTGAATAGCGTGAGACGTCAGGAGCAAGCTTTCCGTAATTTCACTGTGCACTATCTTGTGCACAAAGATCCTAGGCGCTCTACAGAAAATGCTAGCAAGTTATAGTGGGGAAAGAAGATTTAGCAAAAAATTCTCAGCCCAAGGCTCATTTAGGCACCTGAGGCAGCAAATTGAGCACGGCAGCGCAGTACTGCCCTTGCTTCAACCAGTTTTTATTCTCCTGTAATCCCCAACGGGCACTAAAATGCTAAGTGCCAGGCGACAGCACTCAGACTTCCTGACCTCGTTATTCCTAAGGGAAGGAATGCCCACAATCACCAGCATTACCCGCTGAAACCTCTGTGTGTCAGATTAACGTTTGCACAACGATCCCCACGGTGGACCCGTCTTCTTTTTGGGTATTATTGCTATTTGTAAGAACTTGTTGGCAAACAGTGTTTGGAGAGAAGGAGCTTGCGCAAAGGGGGGCTGCTCAGATTGTGAGAACTGCAGCGAGGTTGCCGAGAGGTACCTGGCAAAGCCAGCGCTGTCTTACCAAACAGTGCCAATCACTTGAGCTCAGTCAATAAATACATATGTGGGAAAAGGCAATAATAAATACGAGGGGAGACTCTTACAGGGACTGAACGTGGAACAGCTGGCCTACAAACTCATCAAAACTAGAGAGTCAGGCTGTTATCTTCCTCCAGCATCCATTTCCCAGTAACTTCTGGCAGCCACAGGTAGCTTCATCTGGAGATGGTTCTTCCCTCAGAGCTGGTTACGTGAACTGCAACAGGCAAAATTCTAATTATAAAGCCAGTCAGGAAGTCCTTCCTTAAGTCTGCGTGCACACCCCAGGCAGTAAGTCCTATAGGAGATGTGTCTTCTGGAAAAGAGGCTGGATAGTGATGGTGGACCACCCTGGCCTGGTCCTGCAGCTGGATTCGCATTTAATCAGGCATTTGCTGTGGATACTCTACCTGACCCGCAGGGCTTTCTCTTCCCAGCAAAGAAGCCACTTCTTGTGGCACAACTAAACAGGATTCCCGTTAGAAACCAATGGCAGAAAGTGGCTTGTTATTCCTGCGACACCCACCCTGGTTTCAAACCCAGCCAAAGTTAAGCTTGGCCTCCACAAGGGCTCGCATTAGCCTCGGCTGCAACACGGTGCGTGTCCCCATCCCCTGCAGAAAGCAACAGCCGCCCCGGCAGGTACCTGTTGAGGATCCTGGTGACGATGATCTTGACCCAGGGTGCGGAGGGGTTCAGGCACACCGTCTGTCCCTGCTTCGTCGTGGCTCTGCGGGGCGAGGCAGGGGGTGAGGCCCGCGCCGCGGTGGGGACCGCCGCCGGGGCCACCACCGGGGCCGGGCACTTACATGACCTCGGGCACGGCGCAGTGCGGCCCCTCGGCGACGAGCTCCACGCGGGCCAGGCGCCGCGGCGGGATCACCTCGGACACGGTCCGCACGCAGNGGCGGTGCCCCGGCTCAGCCTGCCGGGCGAGCCCGCGGCAGCTTACCCCGGCAGAGAGCGGCGGCCAGGAGGAGGAGGACGAGGCGGAGGTGCGGGCTCATGGCTGGTGCTGGCGGCGGAGGTGCTGCGGGAGCCGTCTGTGCGGCCCCGTTGCCGGCCGGTGCTTTTATCCCTCGCCGGGAGCTGTCGGGCAGGAGAAACGTGATTCACACGCCGTCACGCATCTTTCTCTCCTCCCTGCACATCCTCGGGCGACCACTGCTCGCACCCTGCCCCCTCTTCCCTGCCTGTGATCGCCCAAGCCAGCACGGCACCGCACCCGGCAGCCTGCACGAAGGGGCTGCGGACTCCAGCCCCGCGTCTCTCTACCCCACTACTTCTGGCCGCAGGTGTCTGTTCAGCCTGTTCCATTTACCCGGGAGCCCAGCAGTGCCAGGGAGCCAGCGCTGGGAGCTCCTACAGGAACGGACTGTCGTTCAGACACCAGAATTTGGAGGTTAAATTTAGCCCAGCCCAGGTTTTCTTCACGTATGTAAGCCTGCAAGATGCTAGTGAAAACTGAGACATAAAATCTCTTGTATTCTGCATCTAGAGATAAGCTCACATTTCATTTTAGCATCTGGGTTTCTCTGCAAGCACACAGAAATTTCATTGTGGATTTAGTTGTTAGCTGAAAAGCAGAGAGCCCTGGACGTTTTGGAAAGCAGAGTGGTAGGGACCCTCTCCAGCTGGCTGGGAAGATGTCAAGGCTTGAAGTCTGCCAGGGCATCCAAGGATGCCTCTGGGCAGCAGGTGCATTCCAGAGGTGCCACAGCCATCCCACCCTTTCCTCCTTGTCTTTGGAGATGGTCCGCTGCTCTATTTCAGTCCTTCGGCTTTGCTTTGGACTGCTGTTGTGCCTTCTGGGGCAGTGAAGAGTGATTACAATTTTCCCCTAAGACCTCTTCAAAATGTAATAATTGTATTAATATTTTTGCTTGGTCTGGGCAGCAAAAGAACCCATTTGATCTTAGGCAATGGACACCTAAGTTCTTTTAACTCGGCCAGGGGGAGATGACAACACAGCCTGCTTTGTTAGTGCAAGCTTGTAAACCACCTCCATGCTTAATTGCAAAGTATTCCCAGGAAGAGGGAAGCTCAGCATAGAGATAACGTTGTGTTCACCAAGGTATTTCCCTGCCCGCTGACCAATTAGGCTGCCTTGCCATTAATGAGCTGGCTTCTCTCCTCTGGGAGCTGGGTTTGAACTCACTGATTTGGGCATTGCCAATGCAGCCTCTGTGGCTCTAGGTCCATCAGATCGGCAAGCCTTGGGGCGTTTGACTGTTCCTTGCTTTTGCCACCCTGCAGAACGTTATGGAAGTGCTGAAGTAACCAGGAGGGGAAGATCTCAGAGGAGTGGCCGTTTGTATGTCTCTCCAAAGTGCCTGCCTCTCGTTGTGCACGGTCTGCCAAAGGGTAGGGAGCAAATACCTAATTCCTACCCATCTGTAATTCCTTCTGCCTTGTTCGTGAGTGTTGTGAAAGAACTGCAGGTCCTAGCTCAATAGGTAAGCACCGGCTGTCAAACGCTAGCCTGGATTCTAGTCCTTGCTCCACAACACCAAAACTCAGCTGCAGCTCTGCCTATTATCGTGAAATTTCCTTACAAGGTGCCACAGGAAAATGACATTTTCATGCTCAGAATCCTGTTTCTCCAATACAAAAATACTCAGAGCAGAACCTGAAGCTTGGCATGCCAGATGCAAAGAGATCATAAAGACATGGACGAGCTTCAAAATGTCAGGCATACAGTCCCTGTGACCTGTTTTCTGACATTTTTCTCCCTGTTTTTCAGGTTCCCCCAGGCCCCCCACCCCACTCCCTATATAAACTAACATTTCCTGGCTTGTGGCTGTTTATAAGATATGGCATTATATGATGGCTTTTGTTTATTCGGGAAAATCTTTCCTATGCTCTCAGTTTGTTTTTCTTTTGTGGCAATGTTCTGTGCAAACAGGCTTTCTGCTTTGGAAAGCCCAAGCTCAGTAGCAGCCTGGTTCTGAACGCAGTCGTCTCGGATTTCAGGATAGAGGCTTCACTAGTTGCGTGAAGACCCCATCGCATTGACGTCAATGACAACTTAGATGAAGCCAGCTTTTCATCGCTGGCTTCAGTTGTCACTTTACGTAGACATAGGTAGAGAAGAACAGTTGGGGCTGACCTGCATTTTACCCCATTTTTGAGCAATTCCTGGAGGGCAGCAGTGGCTGAGCTCTTAAAAAATTGCTACGGATGGTACGTTAAGGGCCCGTCTCATGGAGGAAAAGGATGTCTCTGTTAGAGAGTGACCACTGCCTTGTGTCACATAGAAACCTGCATTAACAGAGCATATTTCCTTAGAGTAACTACTTCAGTCTTATCCCTGTCTCTCAGCAGGGATTTATGTCCAGGAATAGGCTGAACTAAATGATAATATATAACAGTATCAGTGATTACGTTAGTTTGGCAGTTAAACATGCAAGTGACGAATTCCCCAGTGAGAAACTCCTCAATGGACCTTCTGTCCCATGGGTTTCAAACTACCAACTCCAGCAATAGGACTGAAATTACATTACTTTTCTCTGCCTTCTCAAACATTGCAAAGCCGCTTCCTAGTCTTTCTTGTCTCCAGTGGAAGATTTCATAAAAAGTAATCAAGAGGCCCTTAAAAAAACCAAGCTGCCTTCAAGTGAAGCTATGCTTTTTGTGAACTGGAAAAGTTTCCATCTTTTTGGTAGTACAGTCTTGTTCAAGATGGTGAGGACAGGTGTTTGTGGGATTTGGAACTTAATCTGTTCAGGGCTCATAAAGTCAACTGGACAATGTGCCCATGTCCTCCTGGGCCTAGCAGTGCCTCCCTGTGCTGACACAGCTTGTCAGAGCAATCCATTTTATCATTCTTCAACTAGGAAAAATTCATTTGCCTACATTCGTTTGCCAGTGGCTGGTCTTGATGTGAATTATAAAATGATTCAGCATTAATTCAGCAGATAAGCTGTTATATTGCTTTTAATGGGAGAGCTGAGCGTTGAGCGGCTCATAACAATGAAATAATGATGTGTCGCGGAAGCAGAAACTGACTGCAAAGAGGTGAAGAAGCTCTGCGATTGCTTCACCATGCCAAAAAGGAAATACTCTTCAATCAGCAAATGTGGCTTGTTGACAAATGGGTAACATCTGCAGTGCTTATGAAGCTGCTTATTTGCTCAGTCATTTTCCTGTGATGTAATTAACCATTTTGTTTGACGTTCACAAGAACATTATTGATGATGGGGTAGAATGTCTTCATAATCCGACAGATCAAACTCCTCAGCATCTGGCCTGACCTTTAGCCCAGGCTAGAGTTTTGGGAAAGTCTTGTGCAAATACCCACCATGCCAACAGAGCGAGAGGAAACTCAAGATGTACGAAGGCTCGAAAAAAATGTCTCGTGCGCAGGAGCATTGCTCAGTCACTTCCCTTTAGGCTGTGCTAGGCTAACGCTACACATCTGGCTCTGTCAGGGCACACTCAAAGCGGTACTATCAGCACCGTATTTTAGAAAATAAGGCAATAAAAAGTCAGATGTATTCTGTCTCTGTCCCTGTGAAACACCACCACCTTGTGCAGAATATCCTGCAACTCTTCCGTTGTATTGGAGCAAACACAATAATCTTTAATGAGGGCTGTGACTAGGAGGCAGCTGAAATCATGCGTCCGTGATCCACACTGTCACTTTTACACAGACTCTCAAAAGAGTTAAGAGGAAAATAATTCAGGATCATCCCAAAGGAATGAACTATTTCAAGGACTATGCTCCAGACAATTAGCTGAATTTTGCAAACGGGATCAGTCCAACCTCCTGCCAGATTTTTCTGGCTACGGGGAGATTCCCCTCCCTTTTCTAATTGACACAACCAGTTGATCACACTTGGTCACTAGTTACTGGTGAGAGATAAGAGAGGCTGACTGGTCCACTGCCAGTTAGCATGATGAAAGGCCATAGGTATGCTCTTCGCTTGCGCTGGTGCCTCCTGGAAGTAGGGATAAGAAAGGGAGGCAGATCTTATGCCAGTGGGGATGAATCAGGGAAGCCCAAGGAGAAGGAGTAACTTTAAAAGCATTTATCTGTGATGAGGTTAGTGTGTCAAGAGGTCTGCCTGATGACACAAAGAGAACAAGAATGCATGTCATAACATAAGGTAAATGTGCAATCTGCACAGCTCATCCTGCCGCTCTGCATGGGCGATATTTTTAGGAAATTGAAGAAAGGCCTGGTAACATCAACCTCTCCTTGACACTGACAGGGCAGACCTGACCCTTGCTCCCTCTAGGTGAGGATTACTGCAGCGGATGACTAAGATGCTTTGAGCAAACAAGCAGCAGAAGTGACGAAGCTGTTTTTCAATGGACTTGAGTTTTGCGATTGGGTTCTCTGATATCTAATTAGGTATACAACCTGATGAGGGAACTTCCCCCAATTAAGGCACTTGTAACTTCTCTTTCTCCTTCTGCCTTAGGCTCTCTAGAGTGTTATGAAATTGCGTTATGTGCTTATGGTGCAGTCTTTTCCTCGGTGTGAGCACAATGGCAATTTCTACAGCTACCCGTAGACTTTCTGAAAACATCTAGAAAGTATCTTTGAAAAGGGCCAACACTCAAAAGTTGCCAGGGGAGCAGAGGAATACAGAACAATCAAGCCAGCTTCATCATGTAAGAGAGGCTTTGTTTGCTAAGAAAACCAAGCTAGATGCTGCCAAACAGATGTGGAGCTGCATTTCAGTACTGTTCCACTCCCAGGAGCTCATCCAAAAAAAAAGTAATCATATTTGCAAAATAGCTGTGCAGACAGAAAATCGCCCTGTTGTCTGTGGCAGCTAGAAACATGTGGCAGGGGTACTGTGAAAAGGACATCCGGTCGTTCTGGTCCTATTTAAATATGTGTGTACTGAGGAGATGAGAGGGTGGAAGTTGAAAGATTCCTGGATGAGCACAAATCTGCTGAAATCCGGCTGCCACTCTCAAAGTGAGTTGAGAATCACTGTCAAGCTTGTGCTCTCCCTCAGTTTGTCCTTCACAGGCTCCTCTGGCTCTGGCCACCCAGAAGCACCCCAGTAACCAGAGGACTCCAAAAGTCACAGAAGGAGTGCTGGGGCAGCCACATCTCCTCTTTGCCCCACCAAACAGCTTTGCCCACTTGGCTTCTGCGTTGTGAACTTTCTGATCCCCAGCCTTTTTTGACCGATGTAAGTATGAGGAAGGGAGGACCGTGCCTTCCTTCCCTATTGCAGCAGCAGAATTTCCTTGGAGCGACAGCCTTGCAGCCAGATTTGTGTTAAGGGAGCACGTGCGTGTCCCAGACAGGCACAGAAGCCTCAATCCTAGGCACTGTGCAAATGTGGACCAAAGGGATCATTCTTCCCAAAAAAAGGCTTCCACAGCTGAGTCACAGCAATCCCTATGAACTGGGAAAGGCAATGTCACATGTTGCGAACAGCAGACACCATATTACATCCGCGTGACTCCGACTGCACATCTGCAGGGTGGATTTGTTACTGAAACCAGCAGGCAATTTGCAAAGCAAGTTCTGTAGACACTTTACATTCCATGTTCCAAATAATTTCCCTTTCATTATGGAGAACGTCCGGCCTGGTTGTGTTTTTCACAGAAGCTGGGAATTAACTATATGAAGCGATCACAAATGTCGACCTGACCAATATTTACTTAGGAGTGAGTTTGCCTGAGAGAAGGCTAATCAGAGCTGATTAAAGCCCTTGGTTTACCCAGAGCCTGCCGCCTCCTGCTGCGTTTTCATGGCGACTGTGTTAAAAAAAATACATCGTGAAAATAGTGTTGCTCCTTTGCAGTAGGTGAAATACCAGAAGCGTGTCAGTAGACAGAAAGAAGAGCCGCTTCGGCTTGAGAAACCCAAGAAACCCGAGACAATCACACAGCTTCATATTTAAACTGGCGTCAATCTGTTATCGGCAATGACGTTACCTTATCTGACCTGCATGCCACCCAGATGGCTTCTTTCAACCCAAACCAGCTCATACTCGCTCCTTGGCCTCAAGGGGTCTGCCAAAAGGTGAGGGTTTCCTCTCAGCCTCTCCAAGTGGCAGCACTAGATCATTTCAAGCACCGCAAGAGGATGGAGGAGTAAAACATTTTCTCGTAGCCTTGCTAGGAAAAGGTCTAAGCCATTTGGCCACAGGCAACCTGTCCCTTTCCTCATTTCAAAAGGATGCAAACGCTGGCACAAATGTTTAGTGGGACAAGGAACTATTGGAGAGGGTTCAGCGCAGGGCCACTAAGGTGATTAAGGGCCTGGAGCACCTACCATCTGGGGAAGGGCTGAGAGAGCTGGGGCTCTTTAGCTTGGAGGAGGCTGAGGGGGGATCTGATCAATGCTTATCAGTATTTAAAGGGGGGGTGTCAGGAAGATGGGGCCAGGCTCTTGTCAGTGCTGTCAGGATGAGGGGCAACGGCCATAAACTGAAAAACAGAAGGTTCAACCTGAATGTGAGGAAGGACTTCTTCACTGTGAGGGTATCGGGGCCCTGGGACAGGCTGCCCAGAGAAGGGAGGAGTCTCCTTCTCTGGAGGCATCCAAAAGCTGCCTGGACTCGTTCCTGTGTGATCTACTCTGGGTGATCCTGCTCTGGCAGGGGGGTTGGAGGAGATGACCTCCAGAGGTCCCTTCCACCCCTGCCACTCTGTGAACCTGTGGATGTGTGGGAAAGAGTTGTTTCATTGCTCCACATCCTATTGTCTCTAGCCCAGTTTTCAGCTGCTAGGGGCCTGCAGTGAAATGGAAGGGAGGAAAATGGAGCCCTGCTGCTTTTCACATCAGCTCCCCAAGGAACTCCATTTCCCTGCAAGTGGGACCAAATAAAAGAGGTTCCGTCCTGCTGCTCTCAGTCCAGAGCTCCCAGCAAGGCAAAGGAACGCTGCGGAGCGCAGTTTCGCCGCGGTGAAGGCACATCCATGGGCACAGCTTATACAAGCCATTAATGAAACCAACAAGATTTCATGTTATAAGCTCTGTCCTTTAAGTGAACAGACACCAGGCAAGTGTATCGAAACACGTATTTTTTAAAAAGCAAAACTCTGCAGGTAACAAGGCAATATTTTTTAATTAGGAAACATATATAGTAATAGAAACATCAGGAAAAAATCTTCCATTTGATTTACAGGAACTTGGTACAGTTATTCGGATGTATGATGGTACCTCTAACAATAACCACGTAACTATGAGAGTTTCTTCAACATGTTGGAAAATACAGAAATCATATGGTCTCCACATGATGACATTTCAATACTTTAAAGGTGGTTTAGACCCCCCCCTTCTTTGTAATTTTCTGCTGGACAGAAATATGAGGAGCGAACAGCATACACAGAATTCCCAACGGAATTCGGACTAGAATAAATAAACACCCATCAATACCACCGCATCGTCAATACCACGTTCACCGGCGTATAACTTCATCGCAATTATGACACTATGCCATACAGAAAAAAGACATCACATGTCTACGGTTGCAAGGAGCAAAAGCCACCAGCTCCCTCAAAATGCACACGCGGGAGAGAAGCAGCGCTGCGCGCAGCGGCACTGCTGGCAGGAGAAGGGAACTGGAAGCCGCTGGTGAACTGGCGTTGCCGAGTGAACCTTTGGCTCCGGCACCGCAGGCTGCACGGCTTTCCCACAGCGGCTGGGAAAGATTTCTTCCAGGCACGCAGATATATGATGTGCAAAACAAAACCAAGGCGTGTTTTGGGAGGCAGCAGCTCCCTTCCCTCCTCGGAGCTGCTGTGTAGCGTAACTGTTTCTGGGCAAGTTACT
This sequence comes from Psophia crepitans, assembly GCA_013399095.1. Classification (NCBI taxonomy): domain Eukaryota; kingdom Metazoa; phylum Chordata; class Aves; order Gruiformes; family Psophiidae; genus Psophia; species Psophia crepitans. The sequence goes on from VWZZ01001863.1 coordinate 295,174, forward strand.
CCAGCCCTCGCAAAGGCGTGTAGCATGGAAATGCATTTCATGCTGACGCCGAAGCCGCATCAGTGGTTTGCTGATGCTTGAGCCCCGGCAAATTTTTCCTGTGAAGAATTCAGGTACCTTTTCTCCTGCACACCACCCCAAAAGCAAGGTTTTAAAAGCAGCAGGTTAGTACAGCACCTGGAACTGTGCTCTTCAGACAACGTCCAAATTAGAGATACGTCTTCTGTAGTACTTGCAACATTTAAATAAATACAATCAGATATCATTACATTAAATAAAGTCCTCAATAAATAGGCTGAGCTCAAACGCAGTGCATTTCAAGAGAGGAAACCCCTCGCAGCCTCAGGCTCAACGTCTTCTCCCCTCCAGCGAGTCCCTCTCCCCCGTCAGTTTTTCTGTGCGGAGCTGAAAGCCAAAAGCCAGGACCGCGATCAGCGCTGCCCGCCGTCCCCGCGGGGCTGCGGGGTCCGGGGGAGGGGGCACAGGCCCCGCTTTGCCCGGCGGTTCTGTGCCGGGGCCGCAGCCGCCCCGCTCCTTCCCGGGACGCCCCCGCGGCGGCGCCCGGAGCGGG
>VWZZ01001863.1:296035-440865 GCA_013399095.1 Psophia crepitans
GGCGGTGCCCCGGCTCAGCCTGCCGGGCGAGCCCGCGGCAGCTTACCCCGGCAGAGAGCGGCGGCCAGGAGGAGGAGGACGAGGCGGAGGTGCGGGCTCATGGCTGGTGCTGGCGGCGGAGGTGCTGCGGGAGCCGTCTGTGCGGCCCCGTTGCCGGCCGGTGCTTTTATCCCTCGCCGGGAGCTGTCGGGGAATTTCCGAGTGGAGCCGGGGGGGGTCCCTGGCTGGGCTCCCCACCCCTTCTGCCTCGGGCCAGGTGGGCCGGCCGGGCCGGGCCGGACTGGAAACCGCCTTGGCCCCTTTCCACCGCCGGGTTTCGGTTGCTGGAGGAACGGGGCAGGGAGGGAGGGGGGCTGCTCCCTGCCCCGAGACGCTGCCGGTACAGCGGCACTTTCAGGTACCGGGGAGGGGGAAGCATGCACTGCACAGCCCCGAGGATCGCTCGGGGAATCCCGAGTATCTGCGTGGAACCTCGAGGAGACGCACCCCGTTCTCTGGAAGGAGCTGAGGCTCTTTTGTGGGAGATCTGGGTTTGCTTTCGGTTGGTCTCGGTGCAGGGTGCTGAGCCGAAGGAGGATTTGGGCTCCGGAGCTCGCCTTGCTGGCTAAGCCCTTGCCACTGCGCACCGTCACCCAGGGGGGGACTGCTCCCCCGAGCACCCCTTTCTTCACCTGCCTTCTGCAAACTGCAAGTCTGCTTGCCTGCAACTGGGAGACATTCAGATTTCATACCTACACTCAACTAACACAAGCTTTCTGTTCCACTCCTCTGCACAGACAGGTCACTCTGTCTTCATGCCTATCAAGGCATTTTGCTATCTTCTGTCAGAAAGCAGCAAAAAAAAAAAAAAAAAAGCAGCTTTCTGGGAGCTTTTACAGCAAATTAGCTGCAGTTTTTCTCAGCTTTATTTACAGATGGCTTTAGTTCAGTTATGGTCAAGCACTTTCTTTTGTAATTAGTTTCAGTATGTAATACGATTTTGCACATCCTTTTCTTGCAGCCGATCCTTTTTGTCTCTTCCACAAGAGAAACATGAGTGGACTGCAGCGAATTGTTCCTGGGTCAGGCTGCCATGTGTCTTGCCCCAACACTTGGAATGCCTTGTGTATCCCCGAAGCTTCTAGGTCAGTGTTTTCGTACCATGTGTCACCTGTTGCTTTGATTTATGACATGTTTATGGCTATGCAAGAGTTTTTGCAAGTGTGTTCTTAGATGTCCCTCCCCCTGCAGCTTTCTAATCTTTATTTACTTAGTATTTCTTTGCTGTAGAATATACATCTGAAAGCACTTTAAGCACTAATGCAAAATCAGATAAAATCATCCAGATTTCAGTGAAACATTCCCGGTTTGTGAAGAAGAGATCTGTTCATGACTCATTATTAGAATTACTAGAAACCAAGCATGTTATAGTGACTGTTTTGAACTGGCTTGACTTGATTTTCAGGGGTGACATTGTTTCCTTACAAGAAGACTGTCAGCACAGTGGTAGCTTCTTGCAAGTAGTGTATGTAGATTATATTTACCTTTTTTTAGAGACAAGCCGAATAATCGATGTATTATAATGACATTAACAGGACAGAACATGAATTAATTGTAGGTAAAACTATACTGGCAGGACAAGATGGAAGGCAAAATAAGGTGTTTTTTTAAATTACAAGGGTCACAGTACAGTAATCCCATTAGAAGGCTTATTGTCTGAAAACAAAACCAAGTCAGGACTCAAAGCATGTAAAATAGAATAGAATAGAATAGAATCATTAAGGTTGGAAGTGACCTCAAGGATCATCTAGTCCAACCATCCCCCCACCACCTATTACCCACTAAACCACGTCCCTAAGTACCATATCTAACCTTTCCTTAAACACCCTCAGGGATGGTGACTCCACCACCTCCCTGGGCAACCGGTTCCAATGCCCGACCACCCTTTCAGAGAAGAATTTTCTCCTCATCTCCAACCTGAACCTTCCCTGGCGCAACTTGCAGCCATTTCCCCTTGTCCTGTCACTAGTTATCTGCGAGAAGAGGCCAACCTCCAGCTCGCCACAACTTCCTTTCAGGATGTAGCATGGGGATAGTCCTGGGCAGAGCTTAATTAGGTGGCAGCCTAGTGCTACGCAGACTGAGTCCTGAGCTTTGTTGCCTACAGATCAGATAGTTCATATGGCTGCTGGCTTAGTCTCTCAGGGGATCAGCTGTGCAGGAAGATTGTATGTATTAAGCAAATGGCAATTACCCCATGTAATCAGGAAATGTCTAATGACTAATTTGCACCCCTTTCCAATGCAGTTTGGTGATGACATCCTTGGAAGCTGCTGGCTTGCATCTCGGTCTTAGAAGGAAATTACATGATCAAGATGTTTCTCTGTCCTGCTCTGTCGTTCTTCCCTGGCCGATTTCACCCTTCCAGTAAGGTTCATGTCATTTGGCCAACTTCAAGAAAGATCTGATGAAGGGTTATCAAGGGCTATGAACCCAGTTAGTACAAGTCGGTGGAGAGTCGATGTTGGATGGAGACAGAGAGGGAGCCGGACCAGCACTGCCGTTGAGCGAAAGTCTGCAGCATAAGCTGTCTCTTTCCAGCTTGCCAGCTGGCCAGTCCAGACGTTCCTGCTTGCAGCCAGTGCGTAGCTTGGTGTTAGCTACCTCCTGTGCTATCTCTTGTCCAGCTCTTCAGGTGTGATTAGAACGTGGAAAATGTGGGGTTGCTTATACGGTCTTGGGGAGAAAGGGAGAGGTTGCAAGAGAAGCAGCTGTGAACTGTAGTCTAGTACTAGAGGGCATAGAGGTGGTGCAGGAGTCGAAAGGGCGTTACACTGAGCAGGCTGGAAGAAGCGTACATCTTTAAATCCGGGCCTGTTACCTTCCCATGAATCATACGCCAACTCTCGTTTTTTGTTGGTTGTTTTTAGTTGAAAACAAATCAATTATTTTTAATGAAAATTAATTGATTTTTCCACTGATACGTACATGAAATTGTGCATAAAGCTGATGCATGATGTAACTTGGGCTTCTGTCTTCAAGACAAAACTTTGTAGCAGAGGTGCTCTTCCAGGCCCTGGTTTTGCAGCTTCCCTCACCCTGCTAAATAGTAATAGTGCTAGCAGACCCCAGTAAGAAGTACTGTGTTGGTTTTTTTGAAGCCAGGAGAGTGGCAACTGAGGAGCAGGGGCATGCTTTCCTTGAGAACTAAAGAGATTCCTTAAGAACACCATAAAAACCAAAGCTGTTAAGAACGGAGAATTGCTCACAGGTGCTTAGGGGCAACCACTAAGCAGGAAAGTTAGAAACCTTCCCTGAGGTCCCTTGACCTCATAGGGTGGAGCCACGGTTCCCTCCAGGCTATAGCACCACCGGCATTGCGCTGTGAGTTCCTGTGCCATGGAAGGAAGTGCCATGTTCTTTGCAGAACAGCACTAATGAACCCGGAATTTATTTGCCTGTGTGGGTTCCTATGTTGCTAGGAACACACATACTTGAGCGAGCTCTAGTCTCCAGGAATCAGGTGCTCTATTCCACCCTCACAGACCTCCATGTGTCCATAACTAGTTTTCTCCTAAAACATAGCCCTCACAAAGCGGAACAGCAAAACTGAGGCTTATGCTGTATTACCAGGAAGAAGGATTTGCCCAGCTGTAGCAAACTGAGGCAATAAACAGTTAGGATGATGCACAGATAATCCAGTGCAGGTCATGAAAACTATCATTAGCAAATCCAGCTCTGAATAAATGTGGGGAGCCTATCTGTTGAGTAAGAAATTGTCACTCATACACAGTCAGATTACGTGTTGTTCTTGGACAGTACACATGAGTAAGGACAGTTTACGTGACAGCGCTCGGTTTTATGCTTGGATGACTGTTCACAATATCTGAACTGTCAGACTCATTCCACAGTGGTTACTGCTGAAGGAAATTCCAGAAGAAGTCTCCTGGGGTCTGAAGCGTGAGGCGGTTTTGGACGCAGAGCACCAGCGTGTGAAACTCGGCAGTCAGTTCTCCAGCGGAGGCATGTGCTGAGAGGAGCAGTAGTCAGAGAGGTGGTGAACATGCTGGGATGCAGTAGGCAGTACAGGATTCCCTGTACACGTGCAAGGGAAATGGGTATCTCTGGGACTATTTCAGCAGGCAGGACCATCTGCCTTCGTACCTGCAGACTTCCAGATCACTTCTAGTTATCTTCCAGGTGAATGTGTGTAGGCTCCCTTCAGTCCAGATGACAGCAGCAACAAGGCTGAGCTGAGATGAACTCTCCTGGGTTCTACCCTTTCTTCTGGCTCCCCTCACCACCTTTGGTGATGAAAAGACAAGGAACAGATAGCATCCTATCAGCCAGAATTTAGAAAGCTGAGTTCTTCCCTGCCTGCTGTAGGATCTCTGCCATTATAGAGAAGTCTGTCGTGCACTGGCTGCAGGCAGTACAGATGTGCTTGTGTGAGGTTTAAGTTGGTTATCATGAGTGGTGGTGTCAGTGTAGTTGTGACAGAATCACCAGTGTTGGTATTTGCCTCACCGAAGTTACCATTCAAGGTACCCACCTTGTGTGGGTTCTTTGGTAGCAGCTTGTCCTGGTTTCAGCTGGGATAATTTTCTTTGCGGTTAATTTGATAATTTTCAGCGGTTATAGCGCTGTGTTAGGGATGTGGGATGAGAAGAATGTTGATGACACACTAGTATTTAGTTCTTGCCAGGCAGTCAAGGACTTTTCAGCTTCTCATACCAGCCTGCCAAGGAGAAGGAGGGGGGTGCCCGAGAAGCCGGGAGGGGACACGGCCGGGACAGCTGACCCAGACTGCCCAAAGGGATATTCCATACCGTGTGGTGTCGTGGTCTGTACATAATGGAGTGTTTGGCTGGGAGGTGGCTCGGCTCAGGAACTACCTGAGCATCAGCTCTGGGTGGTGAGCAGTGGTGCTGTGCATCACTTTTTTTGTACGGTCTATTATTATTTTCTGTCCTATTAAACTGTCTTTATCTCACCCCACGAGTTCTACCTTTAATTTTTTGACTGCCTTCCCCATCCCACCGAGAGTGAGGGAGTGAGCGAGCGGCTGTGTGCTTGTTTTAGCAGCTGGCCACGTTAAACCACGACAGAGCTGCCGTGTAGAGATCCTCTGAAATCTCTCGGTGTCCTTAGCATGGACCTCAGGGTTGTGGGAGCACAGAAAGCTGCCCCAGCTTAGGCAGGCCCTAAGGAAACACGTACAGAGTGTTACTAGCCACGTGACTTAATCTTCGTGTTATCCAGTTGTTAATTCATTAAATGCAGGAAGTGATTCCGTTGCTTTGTTGCACACTTTGGCTGCTTGCCTCTCCACAGCAGGTATTTATTTGGCTTGGCATCCGTGGTGAGAGCATGCATTCACTGGCGCCAGGCCCGGAAAAGCTGAAAGACAATTAAACAAGAGACAACGTCTCTTTCGTTTTGACAAGTGAGGACTTTTCCTACCTGCACAAAGATGAGTTTGGAGGGTATCCCAAATACAAGTCTTAAGTAAAATTTTTAACATTGCCTAGAAACCATTTAACATGGGCAGTCTCTGAAGGGGCAGGGGTGTTTCCCAACAAGTCAGGTGTTTCCTCTGGTGTTTGGTTAGGAATTAATTATGTTCTGATTTGTAGGAGAGCGCTAGAAAAATGTCAAGTCATTGCTACCTACTAGTGTCTACAGTCGGAGGGTATATACTGCTGATGGGTCCTGGGCTGCATCCCCAGCAGGGTGACCAGCAGGGTGAGGGAGGGGATTCCACCCCTCCGCTCTTGTGAGACCCCACCTCGAGTACTGTGTCCCCCAGGAGAGGAAAGACATGGAGCTGCTGGAGTGAGTCCAGAGGAGGCCACAGAGATAATCTCAGGGCTGGAGCCTCTCTGCTCTGGAGACAGGCTGAGGGAGCTGGGCTTGTTCAGCCTGCACGTGGCTTTGGGCACCCTGGGCTAGTGGAGGGTGTCCCTGCCCATGGCCAGGGGTTGGAACTAGATGGGCTTTGAGGCCTCTTCCCACCCAAACCAGCCTGGGATTCGATGATTCTATGATATCCAGTCCTACCTTTATTATTATGTTACCTTTTTTCCCCTGTACTGTTTCACAGTATTCCCTAGCTATGACAGGGTGCTATTCCTTAGCACCTATGAGTTCTCCTGTGGATCCAGCTCCGTCAGGAGGTACAAACATACAATCATCTCTGCTCTCAGCCAGTGCTGTGGCTTTTCAGTCTCCAGGAAGATTTGCTGGAAGTTGTAGCCAAATTTCAATGTCATGCTACAATTTTGTGGAAAATATGCTTTTTATTTCCCTGTGTGATTCTCTAGTTTTGAACCGTTTCCAGTCCATATTCCCTTGTAAATAATACCTGAGTATGTAAGAAACACAAGTGTCCCATAGTTCAACTTGTGTCACCAAGGATCTCAACTCAGTTTTGCCAACGGCATCGTGGCACACATCACACACTGTTGTGTGCTTATTTCTTTAATACCTTTTGAGATATTAACATTTGCATTTAAAATTGCCTATAGCGAATGATGGTCAGTATTTTCTTACCTGTCTTCCTGGATCGTCACGTAATTTTAACGTGCTGGAGTCCTTAGTTCTGTCTCTTTCCCATCAACAGAGTTAGAGGTTCTTCTTTACCTGTGCTCATTGGTGGCAACGAGAGCATGAGCAACACACTGTTAATAGCTGCAAAGGAACGTGTTTGTATTACTCAAGCATGACCTCAGCAAATATAAAGGGTAGGCTTTGACATCAATTCATTTGGTAATCATTTCTCTGTTTTTCAGTTTCAAGTGCCAACTTATCTTTTCTGAGGTAGCTTATGGGATTGTAGGTACTGCCACACTGTGACCTTACTTTGTGTGATTCCTGGACCTACAACAATTTCAGAAAGCACATGAATTGACTGACTGGTGGTAGACTGACTGATCCTGGTATTTTATACCTAACACGCAAGAGCAAGTAGGGCTTCATTTTGAGAATAGGAGCAAATTGTTGAAGCAATTTGCTCTCACCCCACTAGGAGGGAAGAACCCCCAGGGTCTTTAGTGACAGGCATGGTCCTGGATAAAGGTTACTATTAAATGGCACCTTCCACCCCCACATAACTCCTCAGCTGATAAGCCTTTAAGGTCATCACAACTCCCGAAAGGCATAAAGAGCTCCTCTTGGCCTTACCAGCAGCTGACAGTGCTCTGCAATTTATGAGCTTCCTGCAGGTTTTTGCCCATGGATCTGTAAAAGCATCAGGAGCAACACTTTTTTCAGAAGGTGAAGTAGATCTCTTGTTCTGGGCTGTCAGGTTCTGCTTGTCTGCCAGAAACAGGCAGGTCTTCTTGTTGCTGGGGCAGATCTTGGTTCTGTGGTTTGCACGTTAATTTGGGTGTAATTATAGTGAATATGCCACTGGCTGCTGCTGCTGCTTGTGTGTCTGGCTCTAACATCTGCCAGCAGGGCTTGGCAGTGCCTTGTGCAGGCATGATGCAGCATCTCCTGTAACAGCTGATGGTTGTTCTAGCGGTGGTATCTGAGCATGGGAGAACGGGTGCAGAGCCAGCAATATGCTGCTCTTGTGCCGATACTTTCTAAATAGTAATAATTTGTGGTGGTGCTCCCTAGGGAGCACGATCAAAAGACTGATTTAAGAAAAAGTGGGGTTTTTTTTTCAGTTTGAAAACTTAAAACAGTATTTTCAGTTCAAGCTGAGCAGCTCACGAGCAGTAAAATGGGTGTTTCATTGCAGGGCATTGTTAAGATGAAGTTTTTGCCTCCCAAGGGGACCCTTCATAGAAGCTGTGAAAACTAAGTCTTCCCAGCCTTATACTTTAAGCCTGATAGCAAAGATTTCCCTCAGCTGAGAAACGAGTTATCTCAAAATAAATACATAAAAATTTGTTATGTCTGCAAATAATTGGAAGTCAAGCAAATGCAAGTCTCTTTAAAAATGAACTGTTCACCCAACTAAAAAATTAACTACTCACCTAATAAAAAACCAACCCCAAACCTGGTGGGTGGTTGGTTAAGCCAGTTTCAATCCAACTAAGTTTTCAGGTTCAGTGGAGCTGAGTAACTTTTGAGGGTGTGCTTTGGATAGTTGTGGCCTTTTGGTTGAAGTGATGACATCGGTTGAGAAAGCGGTGACACGAGACTGGTGACCACATGAAAATGGGAACACTTGTTGGAAGCATCACGAAATCTTTGAAGTCTTCTCTTGTGACACCCACGCCTTAATCCTCAGTGTTACTTTCCTCGGTTGTGTTGCAATGATGGAAAAACGAAGGAGTTGTGCTTGACTTACACACCAGAAGATAATAAAGCTGCCATCCTGGGGAATACTTTCCTAACGCACTCTGAGTGCGATGGGCATGGCAGGTTCATTCTTCAGCATATTTGGACTCTGTCATAAAATCGATTGCATTTTTCCTGGCAACAAAATTGCCTGCTTTTTCAACAAGGAAATTACTGTATAGCATTTGGCTTGCCAACAGGTCAAGTGTGTCCAGATATATTTAGAGCTCTTTCCTGTGTTTCTTACTCAATCTAAGTCTGCTGATGACTTTGTGAAAGATTCGGCTAGGCAAAAAACCCTTCTTTTTTTTGGTGTTAATCTTAACTAGGAGTGGGTGAAGCTACAGTGTTCAACATGAGCCAGCTACCCCAATGCTTGTTTTCTTTGGCTCGCTTTTTATTAAAATGGCGTTCAAGGTGAGCAGTGCTTACATAAATTGCTGCTCTGTTGTTGACTGGTGGTCTTTGCTGTCAGAGGTGAAGCACCCAAGAGAGAAAGCCCAGAGGGGAGCGAGAGAGAAGCAGGAGTTGGTGCAGCCTTGTGCACTGTACCTCTTGCACGAGGAGCTGGAGGGCCCAGGGACTCTGCTTGTCTTAACTTTCTGGAAAAGGAATTAGTAGAGACTGAGGAGTTGATACAATTTTGACGTGAGGAATTCAGTGAGTCAGCAAAGATGTTTTTATTGGCTTGATTACTGGTCTGCTGCTGGTGATGTCTGCCTTAGTCACCGTGCGCCAGCCCGGATTGCTGTGCGTTCGTTTATCGGTTATCGATAATTCAAACATCAAGCTTTCAGCGTGTTGGGTGTCTTGGCAAGTCACTTGCTCTTCGTTGTTTGTGTTGGGTGACGAGCTGCCTGTCACACAAAGGTCTGACGCCTGCATGGACAGCTCTTAGTTTTCAGTAAGAGCAACTGAGCTGCGTTAAATACGAGTTAGTGCTTAAAGAAAGACCGTGGAGGTTGATAGTCCAGAAGTTCTGGGGCAAGTACAGACTCTAGTTCAGATCCCTTTAATGAAAGAGAGTAGAGCCTGTGTGTTCACATAGTGGATCGTGCGTGATTCTAAGCACGCCCTTCTACTTCCAGTTACAGGATGCTATCTGCAGACTTCTCCCCAGCCTCACGTGGCACAGCGAGGTGCAAATTAAATTTTGGCTCTGGTCTTCTGCTTGCATGTATAGTGAACTTTTTTTTTTTCTCATTTAGCAGGAAGAAGGAAGTAAAAGTATATAGGGTGTATTCAGATTTTATTTGCACCCATATTATGCTGGTATGGTATGTTAGCGTGCTGGGTGAAGCCCGAACACAAGCTGTCCTGAGGCATGGTTTATATTTTTACTGACTGGCGTTCAGTAAATTCTTAAAAGCAATGGCACATGCCCCAGGGTTCCTGCAGCTGTGCTTCGTTCTGCAGAGGCAGGTGCTTCGCTCTCCCCAAGATCTGCAGAGCTTTTCTAACAGCCGCTCAAAGTGTCAACATGCAGATATGGGATGTGTTTTATGAAACTAGAATCCATTAACTTGCTGAAATACTCTTGATACTTGTTTAGCCACCTAGATCTCCAGGTCTGCTGAATAATTACTTTACAGGGCCGTCTGCTACTGTCTCAGCAACTTTCTGGAGGGTTGTTGTAGTTTTACCCCAGCCAGCCGCTTAGCACGACACAGCTGCTCACTCGCTTCCCACCCAGCAGGTTGGTGGAGAGAATCAGAAGGGTAAAAGTGAGAAAACTTGTGGGTTGAGATACAGACAGTTTACAGACAGTGCCGCTCACACAAGCAAAGCAAATGGAGGAGTTCCTTCCCCACTTCCCACGGCAGGCAGGTGTTCAGCCATCCCCCGGAAAGCAGGGCTCCGTCACATGTAACAGTGACTTGGGAAGACAAACACCATCACTCCGAACATCCTGCGCTTCCTCCTCCTTCCTCCAGCTTTACATGCTGAGCATGATGTCATACGGTATGGAATATCCCTTTGGTCATCGGGGTTGGCTGTCCCGGCTGTGTCCCCCCCAGCCCACTCGCTGGTGGGGCAGCGTGAGGAGCAGAAGAGGCCTTGGCTCTGTGTAAGCGCTCCTCAGCAGTAACGAAAACATCCCCCCGTTATCAACACTGTTTTCAGCACAGATCCAAAGCACAGCCCTCTGCTACCTACCCTGAAGGAAATCAGCTCTCCGCCAGCCGCAGCCAGCACGCGGGTCAGTGGCACACGGCTTTGCGCAGCAGACAGCACAGCAGCGCTGGCTGGGCAGCGTACTGGCGCTGCCGTGATTGTGCTGGGATTTGTGGATAATACTGAGATCACAGCAGTGCAGTTTGTAACTTGATGGGAGGTTGTCCTGGGATTTTGATGCGTAGACTTATCCTGACCGTCAGGGGTTTATTTCTATGCAAAAAGTAACAAAAAGTTTAATAACTTCTAGAAGCTTCTGCTGGGTGTACCTATTTTGTGGAGGAAATTTGGAGACATGGGCAGTTCAAGGCAGAAGTTCTTTTTGTCAGTAAAACTGCATAGTAAATATACTGTTGGCCGCTTTCCTTTCTCACTCAGTCAGTGTAATAGTTTTGCAACTAGAGCAATTCCAGAATAAGTTTTGTGTAACGGTGGGAAAACTATCAAACTACACCTCTGGACTTCTGTGGAGACTGGGCCAATCATCTCATATCGTATCGCCTTCAAATTTCTTCTTGCTGTGGAAATCCCCTTCTCACTGATTGTTCTTCTGGGACTTTTTTTTTAATTGTGGTATCTCTGACCAGTGATTTCGATCTGGTGGTTTCTAGACTAAATGCACGTTTACTGCCCCCCACACTTTTGAGGGGAAGATCAGTTTTCCCATGTCCTCTCCTGCTGCGTTCTGAACTGGCGCGTCTGCAGCTAGCCTGCCCCTCACAGCAGAAATGTCATGTTTGCTCTTCCAAAAAAAATGTGTTTTCACCTCTAACCACACACAACTTGCAGTTTTCTTTGGAAGACTTCCAGCCCCTGTTTTAGAACATCAGAGCTTATTTTGAACGTCCTCCATCTCCTGGATTTCATAGTCTTTCTTTAGATTTTAATTCCTTTCAACGGTTTTCTTCCAGCCACCCATCCCCACCAGCTCCTTCACTTCTTTCAGTGAAGAAACACTTCGGGAGTGCTAGCTGGCACTGTATCTTCTTTGCAGATTGATTCTACTGCTCGTATACCACTGTCACCCTTTCTTGTTATTGGTGATTAATGAAAATTTTGGGTTTCAAAGTGTTTTTTCAGTCAGAAGAAAAGATTTGTATATAGAGTTAGATACCTTTCATATCACCCCATGTATTTATTATCACGGAGAAAGCATTCTTTTCTTGAGCCAAAGGCCAGATGTAGTTTCCCCATTTCAGATGCTGTTTGCCCGGCATCTGGCGAAAGCCCTGCCTGGGCAGTTTGCTGGACTGCACTAATTCCATCTGCACTGGGCTCTTGTGTTGGCAAGGTTCTCGCGTGGCTGCCTGCCTGTTATCCCTGCCTGCTTCTGGCGTGTGCTCCCTTGTGCCACCAAGGCCCAGCGGGCAGGAGGTGTCTGTGCACAGCCCAGTTTGGGGCTGACGCCCCGGCTGTGGGACTCAAAGCTGGGTCCAGCCCGCAGGGCTGCTCAGCCTGGGGGGGTGGCCTGCCGCCTCCCCTTGTGCAACTCTTACTGACTCAGAGGAGGATTGTACGGGCCTAAACAAACCTTTTTTTTATCTTCTTTTGAAGTCTTTTTTTGAACTTAATTCTCTGACTTTAATCTAAACCACAGAATGGTTCTTTGGAGCCTGTCTCTCAGACTTGCTTTTTGATAGTATTTTCTGAGTGGCTCTGTGTTCTCTTGTCCTGCATTTGGATTACAAAATGTGAGAGACAGTAATCTCCCAGTTGCCTACGTAATTACACCTTGAGCCCTGCACAGTCTGGAGGTATTAGCATTTCCCACCATGAACCTGGAGATGTGACCGGAACTCCAATCCGTTTGCCTCTGAGGGAGGAGGAACCAAGTCTGGCTGTCACCACGTCTGGCTGTCACCACCTACTGCTGCCTCTTCTCTGTGCGTTTTCTTTCACAGGCAAGAGTTTGCTGCCAGTGGGGAAAACCAATTAAACCAAACCAAAACCCCTGAATGTCTCCAACCAAACGTTGTTTCCCAGCACCCTGCATTTGGGCGGGCGGTCTCTGAGAGGTTTCACCCATTGCGTCCAGGAAACAGCAATAGCAAAGCCGTTGGGTGCAGAGGGCTTGGCAGAGAGCTGCCTGCAGGGCATTCGGTGCAAGGAGCGGTGAGCTACTGGGTGGAAGGGCTACGTGTGGCACGTTGTCATGTGGCCTACAGGTTGTCCTCTCATCGGCTGCACAGTTCACTTTTTGTTATGCACAGAGTTTGAAAGTGCCAGCGACTTGTTCTAAGCAGTCTCTCTTGCATCATGATTCAGAGAGAGGTAACTAAATGGTAGTGAGGGCTTTTCCCTCTGTCTTGTGTCGCTTTTGTTTATTCTTACTCTGCTTCCCTTATATTTTATGTGAAAGTCGGATCCTGTCTTTTTCCTGGATGACGTAGGGGGACTTTGAGAATTGACTTCCAAATACGAAATGTTTTCCAGATTTCAGTTCTTGGGGACATGCTAATAAAAGGTTCCCATAACATAAGGCAAATAAAGAGCTTCCTGCCTCTGCAGCAGTAAGAGCCAGAAGTGGTCAGCTCCCCTGCTTAGTCGATTCCACTGGGAGGAACGACCTGGAAACTTGAACTTCTTAGCTGCAAAATCATCACCATTTTTCTACTGCGTACTGGGTAGATAGATCCTGAGGCTTCTGTGGATCCTGAAGCGAACAGATGTATTCCACGAGATTTGTCTCTCTCAGATGCTGTCGGCTTGCAGTGAACTCTGGCTCCCTAGGGAGAGTTCAGTTGTGCTCTTGTTTGCAAACAGCTGAGTTCATAGTTGGAAAACTGAGAATGCTGCTTAAACAAATAAGGATGCGCACAACCAACCATAGCTGCCACATGCTCAGCACCGGGGTGTCTGGAGCAGTATCCTGAAGATGAGTAAATATAAATAATAAAAATAAATAAATAATAATTAAAAAAAAAAAAGATAATAAATCCTCTGTTGCTCAGACTGTTTCAGAAGGATAGTGACAATTGCAGCTAATCGCATTTTCTAACTCGATGACCATGTGTTTTAGGTGTTGCTGTTTCAGTAGGTGAAAATTAGATGCAGATGATACTCAACACGTACCGAAAGCTCTGTGTTGCAGAGTACTTAAAAAAATTGGCTTATCTTCTCTCTTCCAGACGCAAAATGTAGCTGAGTGTACTCATGAGATCTTCAGTGATCTCAGACATTCCATTTCTAAATAAATCCACAGAATCTCTATTTCCTTGTGTCAGATTTGATTTCTAGTGATGCTGCCAGGCATGTTTCATGTAGAATCTGCTAACCCCATAGGACCACAGAAAACCAGTTTTTAAAAAGTTTCTTTCCATTTTTAAACTACCTTCCTTCTGGAGTTCTAAACTTACATCATTACTTGCAAAACTGCTCTAATGTTCAGGTTTGTTTTTTTGTTGTTGTTGTTTGTTTGTTTTTTAGTTGGTTATATGGGCCAGATCTAAAACCAGGATTTTGACAGTGTCCCTGATTTTAGGCCTTATTTTGAAGTGCTCAGTTGTCCCTTGTCACTGACACTGAGTCCATGTGCTCGGGCTTCTGGTTTCTGGGGCCAAGCAAACGAGTTCTTATTTGTATTCTCCCCCTGAAAAGACCGATTTCCCTTCAGAGTTCACTATAGAACTGTAGTTAATGGGCTGAGACCTGCAAGTAACACCAGCAGGTTTTGTGCCAAATGACAGGCCTAAATTCAGGATTCAGGGAGTCAAATTTAGGAAACAGGAGAAATTTGCAACGCATTCGGATATTGTGTTGATGAAGTTGGTTTTGCTGACAAAGAAAGTACAAAGTCATTTTTGCGTGGATGCCAGTAGCAAAACTTTTGTTTACACTATTTTTTCCAGACAGTGATTAGTCCGGAGAGTCCCTCGTGTTTTCTGAGGAACACACCCTCAGTGCGTTTCTCAGCTGAACATACTTATTTGTTTATATCCTACTCTGTCTCCATCTCCAACCTCGTCTTCCTTGTGTATGGGAAAGAGATGTTTTCCAGCCTGGTGCCTGATCCTCTTCCCTGCATGTCCACGTTTCTTTCCCATGGTGACCAGCATATGGCAGGGGATGAAAAAAAATCCAGATGTTGTCCTGACAGGGTGTCGGGATGCAGCTGGATCATTTGTGCAGCTACAAGAGTTGGGGGAGGCTCTCAAAACCATCATTTTAGCTGGAGCTGCTGGGAATGGGTATTATCCAGCCTGGCTGACGTCAGTCAGCGATATCCCTTTACTTGCGTATGCTTTTCGTGGGTCTTCGGTGTGCATGGTGAAATGGGCTTTTGTTTTGCTGCTCATTTTTTCACCTGGAAAAGATGTTACTTGATCATAAAAGGTACTACTAACAAAGGACATTGGTTATATCTCTATTTTCAGTATGATTTAACCTTAACCCATGATGCCCTATATACTGTATTTACTCACTGTCATTTCTCTTCTGAGTCGGTACCTCAGAGGCCACACGGAGGTATGCCGGGATCGTGCTGCCATCCATACATGCTGTTCTTATAGTCCTCCTGCCATCCCTCCTGGTGCATGTCCATGTCACAAGCCTGTACAGCGTGAGGTGGCCGGTGATATAAAGCCGTGTGTGCTGAAGAAATCCTTGTGCTCATCTAGAGCTCCTTGCAGATTACATAAAGTTTTTCAGGAGTCTGTTCTCACGTGTTGTTTCTGTGGCATTTGCAGGGTTAACCACAGCCGTTACGAGCGCCACTGGCACAGCAGGTATAGAGAGGAATCCAGTCCCGCTCTTCAGAAGCATTGAGGATGGAAACGTCCCAGAACATGCATGTTTCAGGTAGGTAATACCTGCTTGGAGGCTAGTTCTGCGTGGAAGCAAGACGTTTGTGAATTCAATAAATGAAGCAAGTCTTGAACATAAAGCAGGTTTCATTGTTTGAAAATAAATATTCCAGAGGCACAGATCGTCCGAGGTAGTTAGACAGGTACTTCCCAAGGGGACTGAGACATCTTGATGAGCTTTGGACAGCGAATTAAAACTGAGCTGCTGGATCTGTTCAGCAGTCTAGCCTAATGGTGTGAAAAAAGGTTCCCACCTTCAAAGTACGGAGGCTGGATCCACTTGTCAGGCTACTCCTGAGGTAGTGCAGTTTTCAGCCTGACACGTTAGCATGAGACACTGTTTCTGGATTAAGGTAATATGATGGGCTGCCAGGGATTCCTATTGTAGAAGGCGAATATCCCATCTATAGCGGTGTAAATGGCTGCAGGTGGCAGGAGCCTCAGGAGCAGCAGAAATAACCCACTTGTACAAAAAAAGTAGTGGATGGCTATTAGCAGGTTAGTGTATCGTGGTCATTTTGCCCGACAAGGACCCGGTGTTGTCCTGTTTGCTGTGAGAGCGTAGAACGCAACGCGGGAGAGTTCAGGAGCAGCAGAGCTGCCCCTTGATACCTGTCCTCAGCAAGTGACTGTGAGATGGTGTGAAACCAGAGAGATGAAGAGGAAATTGCTGCCCTGTAAACAAGCTGCTGGTTATCAGGCTGGTCCGTCAGAAATGCCTATACCTGGGATAGGCACATACCTCAGGAAAGCCCAGGAAGGTATTTCCAGTGTGGTTTGGGTGGAGCAGACTCTGGACAGGTCAGTGGTGAGCACGCAGTGCTGGCTTATCAGGTGAATACTTGTAGCGTTCGATGCAGGAGGAAGGGCAAGTGCTTTTCAGAACCAAACCCACCCGAAAACATCGGCCACAACCATACGTGCCATATGCCAAAGGGCCGATAGCACGGATCGGAACTGAGCGGAACAGCGCGGCTGGCTGCATTGGCTGCCCTGCTCGTTATGGTTAGGGTGTTCACTGAATAACGTCTCAGTTCCCTTGAGCAAATAAATGGCTCAGTTTCTATGGTTTTCCCAGAAATGGGGTGGGGTTCAAAGGCCGGCTATTTCTAAACCTTTGATTTGCTGTCCTGCAGGGAAGAAGTTTGCACTGCGGTAGAATTTGTTTCTGTTTCTTTCAGAGCCAGTTACTGTAGGGTGCTATGGGGTTGGAAATCTTTGGTCTCATAGAAACATACAGGAATCTAGAAACTGTTAATACATTGCTGTCAGGAGTAAAAACCAAACAAAGCTGAATGTGTAAAGGCTACATAAAGCCTTTGCATTGACTGCTACCAGTTCAGATCATCACAGGGCATCATCAGGCCCAGACACAAGCTATTAGATGCCGTAGTTAAATGCTATCGCTCCAATCCTGTTCTCACTTCGCTCTGTTTCTAAATGTGGACCAACTGATGTGTTCCCGGTATAGGGCAAAACCAGAGCGCTATGATCCCAGGCCACTGTTGAACCGCTGGTAGTGCTGATTTGACTGGTCCCTGTCCCACTGCAGGCACTCAGTCCTGGCCTTTGTTCCCCCCTCTCAATTACATCGACACTGGTGTTCACAGAACGAACCAGTTGAGAGACAGAAGCCAACTCTTATTTTGTGCCGCATTATTTTTCAGTTCCCGGTTCTTAATTGTGATGCACCTTGCAGCTGCACAAACACTCGGCCTGCATGTGAGCTCCTGAAGGGTGGGAAGGAACAAGGGAATGCGAAAACAGGGTAGATGAAGAGGGGGATAGCAGCTTCTGCTGAAGGCAGCAGTGAGATCAAAGATTATTTTTCAGTCTCGCTCAGAAAGAAATGCCCTGGTGTGGTGCAAAACAAAACTGTTGAGAAGGAACAGGTATGAATCCAAAGACCATAAATGCACTCGTTGCCCTTGCTTGGTGGCAGAGAAAAAAGCTCAAATGTGTATCCCTGCCCTGGATGTGAGAGAAGGCTCCCTTCTCCATGATAGCCTTCTGTAATAAAAAGGTCAACAACTGCGATAGAAACATTTACAGAGGAGCTCCCTAAAGGTAAATAGAAGTGCTATTTCAGGCTTTTACCATTCTATTGACATTTTGGTTTTAGCATAGGCAGTTGAATTCTGATTCTCTTGTCTGTTTGCAATGTTGAAAAAGATGTGACCTCAAAAAAAAAAAAATGCAGGAGGATAAGAATTGTCAATACTTTTGAAGACTCATTATTTCTGTAGAAGCATGTAACACGCATCTACAAAAAAATCCAGGCTAAGAGGGTGGGCTTACTCATTTGGTCCTCGTATGAGCTATGGAGCTTTCATCATTCTGGAAAACAGGGACTCAGTGTGAGTGTTGCTTTAGTCCTTAAAAATTGCTTTTGGCATTCTGACATTCTGTATTCACTGAGTCAGAAAAGCTGCTTAACTGTCCTCTTTCCACTGACTTCTCAAAAACCGAAGAGTTCTTTGGAAGTGAGGGGCTTAGTGGGGTCCAAATGTGCTGTCAAAACAAGCTGCTTGTCTAATGACCTCTTGTTTCCACGGATTTTTGTAACGTGTATGTGCATGAAAAATAGTGCTCTGCAAAAGAAAAGAATACTCTATTTTCCCCAGTTTGCCTATCTTTCTGTAAGGAACAGGAGAAATTGATAGACCGATACTGGAGTTGCCTATGCGCCCTTTGGAGAGAAAAGTCCCGCTTCAGTATCGGCTCGAGTTATTGCCTGATTCTGTGGAGATACAGGCAAGTGGGATCTGGTCAGCCTAGTACAGCTTCTCTGGCCAAAACATTTGATCACGTTCCTCGTGACTTTTAACTTTCGTGGAGTAAGGTAGGTAGGTCTGTCAGAGGCTGAAATCACTTTAAGTGAATCGTATTTGTTAATAATGCAAAATTATTGAGCGTAGCTATGTTGAAATCTGCCAGCAGAAAGTTGTAGGAAGATGTCGCGATGCAGCGGGTGTCATGAAAGGGCAGATGAAACTCAATATCAGTGAGCCTAGTTATGGGTATAACCTAACTGCGTATGCACAGCAGGACTTGTACACTAGCTGCTGCTGCTGAGGAAACGCGTCTGGCTGTCACAGCTCTGATGCTTTGAGAGAACCATGTACAATGTCTTATGGCAGCCCAAAAGGCGTCCAGAGTTTTAGGAAGCATTTAGAAAGGAGTTATGGGGAAAAATAGAGAAAATAAGAGAAAAGCTTATTGCTTTCAATATGTCGTGTTGAGTGCAACGGGACGCGTGTGCTTGTACAGCATGCGATTAAATGGAAGAAGTCATTGTCACAAGGTGCTGAGCAGGCTAAAAGTGTGATGGGTTTGAAGAAAATGCATTGTGAGTTCTGCAGATATGAATCGCACAGCGTTTGCACTCAAACTCTTGCTAAGCGTTAGATCTGACTAAAGGAAACAGCTTATTCCTTTCATAATTTCCAGATTGCGCTTAGATAATCTGCCTGCCTTCTAG
Organism: Psophia crepitans; assembly: GCA_013399095.1. Classification (NCBI taxonomy): domain Eukaryota; kingdom Metazoa; phylum Chordata; class Aves; order Gruiformes; family Psophiidae; genus Psophia; species Psophia crepitans. Next base: position 314,765 of record VWZZ01001863.1, read on the forward strand.
ATTCGTCCACGCAGACCATCTTCCTCTCTAGAAAGCCACAGAAATAGTGAAGTCATCTGCGCGCTGACTCTTTAATAGTAGTTAGAACTAAAAACCATTAACTGCGGGTAATATTAAACCATAATTTTTCGCTACGGCTTTCAACAATGGCCATCTCAGACCTATTTTTATAGGTGACAAAAACCTTGTATCACTTGTGCACACAGAAACATGCCTGTTTGCTGACCCAGAAGCTTCCGTGGCAGGCTGTGTATTTTCTAAAGGATCCATTTCCTTTGGAGTCCCTCATAATACCCTGATATAAATGAGAATAAATGCAAGGCTTGGAACAAGTCTCCAATACCAAGCCAGCGCCATGTGTAATTTTCCTGGGATTTTCCCATGTTATGTGAAAACAACAGAAGAAATGCCATCATTTCCAGAATGAGAAGCGATCCATAAACAAAAGCAAGTAAAGCATGGATAATGCCTCTGTCACCTGATCCACAGCCCGGATGTTTGTTTTAGCCAGCATTCAGCACAGACAGCGAGGTGGAGGCCAGCAAGCCAGCGTTTCTATTCTCTGTTCTCCGAAGGAAGAGTTAAAAGTGTTTTTCAGGGACTTTCCACTATTTCTTTCAATGACTTCCTCCATGGTTTGTGGCATCGGTGCATTAGAGAGCAATACACTTGTGTATTATAAGAACAAATTACAGTTTGTGATTGGAAAGGCTCTCGATACAAGAGCAGAACTACAGCAACCGGGCATGGGACGGGGAGTTTGGGGATGAGGAAGCCGCACGAGGCTGTTGCTTCGTTGTCTGGTTGGTTGTTGCTACTGTCCTCTTGCCCCCCAACTGAAGTTGTTGGTGAAAGAAGGAAGCGAAAGTGGTTTGGAAGGAAGATGAGGTAAGGGACCAAGAAAGTAGCCGAGGACAGAAAGGATATGTAGACACCTCTGCTACATTTCATTACGCGGAGGGGAGTAGAGAAGTGGGTGAAGGGTGATGAATACACGTGGCGGCTGTAACATGGAATGGCCTTCTGACAGGGTTGTAGAGATACAATATCGATGCTAAATGACGTGGCCAAGGGGAGCAGAAGCTTACCTGAGGAAGAGAGGAGATGAACAGGAACGTGTAGCTAGCTGCAGTGAAATCTCAGGGTCCTTCCTTTCGTTGCGGTGCAGAGGTCCTGACACTTACTGACTGCCTGCTCAGCCTTCGGGTACCTTACACAGACACGCACGTGCACACACACAGGTAGAGGCGAAGTAGTCTACGTGTTTTCAGAGGGTGCAGTTTTCTCCTGTGGCTTCTGCAGGGCCACAGGACACATGGCTTAGAGTTCAAGTGGCTGAACGCCTCAGATTGAAGCCAAAATATTACGGGTCAAGGAGAAGACTGACATCAGTCTTACTGCAGAAGGTCTTTGAGGAGGAGAAGAAAGGCAAAGACAGTGCTCTTATTCTATGGTCACAAAGTTTCCTGGCAAAAATCCTTCCGCTGTTTTAAGACTATCTGGATCGTAGGTAAAGGGGAAATGGAAGTGTAGGTATACACTAGTTTAATGCAATAGGCTTTAAACCTCTGCCCTCTCTCATTCTCAGTTCCCTTCCTGAAGATGCCCAACACGTTGCTGGCTTTCATTTGGGCGCAGTTGCACTCTGAGCTGATGATTTCAGAGAATTGTTCAGCAGGGATGATCTATTTATACTGCTGCCTTGTGAGCCACACTGGGACACCTGGGGGAAAACACATCACACTCATGAGCACTGAGCTCTCCAGCAGCCCCCATGGGACAGGAGGGGGGCAGTAGAAATACGAAGCATCCCAGTTTATCTGCCAGAATCCTTCCTTGGTGTTCATATGCGCTATGAGTGCTGCTCTCCCAATGGGGCTGAGTGTCAGTGCCTGTGTGTGACGGGGAGTAATAGCTGGACCTTTTGAAAGTGGCAGTCATGTCCAGCTCTGGAGTCCTCAGTACAGGAAAGACCTGGAGCTGCTGGAACAAGTCCAGAGGAGATCACAAAGTTGATCCCAGGGCTGGAGCCCCTCTGCTCTGAGGACAGGCTGAGGGAGCTGGGCTTGTTCAGCCTGGAGAAGAGAAGGCTGCGGGGAGCCCTAACTGCGGCCTCCCAGTGCCTGCAGGGGCTGCAGGAAAGCTGGAGAGGGGCTGGTTGCAGGGCAGGGAGGGCCAGGCCAAGGGGGTGGGTTTGAACTGCCAGAGGGGAGCTGGAGCTGAGCTGGGAGGCAGCAATCCTTCCCTGGGAGGGTGCTGAGGCCCTGGCACAGGGTGCCCCGAGAAGCTGTGGCTGCCCCTGGCTCCCTGGCAGTGCCCAAGTCCAGGCTGGATGGGGCTTTGAGCCCCCATGGCTGGTGGGGGGTGTCCCTGCCCATGGTGGGGCAAGTTGGAACCAGATGATCCTTGTGGTCCCTTCCAACCCAAACCATTCAGTGATTCTATGATTCTATGTACTCAGCGCTCTCCGTTTCAGGGATCGCAATAGGAAGCTGTTGTTACACAAGGACAAAAGCTTGATAATTGGGTTCCCAAAGTAAAGGTCACAAATTCCCGTTTTGATAGTCAAGCTGTGGCCTTTTGATGTAGTAAAGGTTTACAGCTCTGGGGCTGATCTAGACACCGGCAGTATTGAGGCAGCTGAGGGTAAAATTCTCTTGTCTGCAGGGTACTTGAACAAGGACCCTTGCCCTACAGCCCACCAGCCCCCAGGACTGGGAGTAGCCTGAAGAGAGGAGAGAGACCATTTTGCCTACCCTCAGAGTTTGTTATGGTGTTCAGTAATGTCAGGTCACCGTAACGGGGTGAGCTATGGTACCATGTACCAGAAATTGTTATTTTCATTCCAGAAATAAGGTTGGGGTGTCAAAAAGGAACCAGACTGCTTCCAAATAAGGTAAATGAAAATGTAAACCAACAAACAGATTTTTGTAAAAAACCATTTAATACCACATTGTTAGGGATAATTACACTCACAAGCAAATTATGTGTATGTAAGATGCAGTTTTTTCCATCAGCTGATTGAATAGCTAATTAGATGTACAATAAAGTCCTTGAACAGAGCAATAGGATTGTGACTATTTCTTAACAAGGAATGTTAGGAATAGAAATTGAGTAGAAATTAAATAAATTAGCATCGTTTTCCCTCTTGAATAGTAACAACTCAATAAATACATTTATAAATACCACAGAAATCACAATAAATAATTACCAAACCCAGTGTCTTACAGATTCTTAAATCTAGATTTTTAAAGTCAGAAATCACAGTTCACAGTCTAGCCACAGGCTGACCGTGGTTCAGGAAACTGTTGTTGACACAACATACTAGTGCACTCCAGGGGAGCAGGAGGAATTAGCAGTTTGCTGGTTTAAGAGCAAAATAGTAAGGCTTAGTGTAAAAAAAAAAAAAGCTGTGCTGTAAGTGCATTGCACTTAACTAGGTGTGTTTGGCTGAACTGGCTGCCAAGGGTTCTTCATTTCCTTTAGCAAACCACTTCTGTTCAGCGTCTTCAGTGTCGGTGAGCAGCGTGTCCCACAGACAGCACTGACCATTGCGAAAGACACTCTTAAATAATTACAGTTAAATAAATAAATAAACAAATAAATAAGTCATCCATAATTAACATCATAACCCGGACGCCGGAGGTGGCAGGTGGCACGCTGCTTGACTGGTGCTTTTCCTGAGTCCCTCTCAATGGAGGAGCAGGAGCAGTTCCCGGCTTTTCTTCTGTCCTGGTGGTTCTTAGACTGGTGCGTCAGAATTCAGCTGAGCCCTTTTTAGAGGTGAGGGAAGAGGATAATTAGAAAGGAGGTTCAAGAACAGTTATCATTGCTTAGCATTGCATAAACAGTTAAGGACAAGTGGTCTGCTTCCAACTCTACGTGCTGTCTTGAGGCATGAAGAGAATAAAGGTGATGTTTCGAAAGCAGTTACTGAAATCCCGGTGTGTGCATGTCTGGTGCCCAGCTAGGAAACTTGGCAGCATGAGTTTCTGCAGTTAGTCGCAGCAAGACACTCATTAACTGACATGCTGCTGTAAGTAAGGGTAAGATCAATGTTTATAGCCTCATTTTGAAAGGGACCCAAACACTTCTGTGCTCCTTTCCCTCCAGATGGAGTTGCCGGTACTTAAAGCTTTAGTAGTGATGTATCGGCTTGAACAAGGACCCTGCAGCAGAGTCAGGAATACTGAGCTAATCCTGTAATTAAGCAGCAAGTTACCTTGTTCTTTAAAACTGACTAAGAGACAATAGAAAGTATCACTAAGAAATCCTACTAATTGGCTTTTTTGGGGAGCTTTACCATGCAACTGCCCAAAGTGAGAGGGAATGGGACTTACTTGGCCAAAATTGCCTTCACGATGAGCTGTACCCAGGGAGCAGTGGGCTCCAAGCACACCTCTCTGCCGTCCTTCAGAGTAGCTCTGCAAAACAGGGAATAAAGAAAAGTCAGGAAACTACTACGTGGATTTGTTTTACTCACGGAATGTAATATTGCATTTTTACCTCAGTCAGTATAAATTCATCCCAACTGCTCTAGGTTAGACTTGGCCGTTTTGTTACGTGTGGTCCACAACTGAGGAGACTGAACGCGTCCAGAAGGTGCGTGAGTCTGTGTGCCTGCTCTCAGAGCAGCCACCCCTTCCCAGCAATCTTACTCAATATATATGGATGCTGGCTTTGAATTCGTTTACGTTAGGAAAGCTTTCTTACACAATGGTTGAAACCTCCGGTGCTGAAAGGGTGTTTCAGCAGTACAAGGATTTCAACATTTTAGTCCGTCCTCTGTACTATTCAAGACCGGATTAGTTTTATTGCTTGCCTAAATCTGCTTGTGGAAGCTTATTTTTTCTCTCTGAGTCTGACGCAGGCTGTTTTAATGGGAGTTTTACCTGCTTAATAAACGTGGGATTTAAACTACGTTATTACCTCCTGTCTTGAGAACTGATCGGCCCTTGGAGTCCGTGTTCTACCACCAGAAATATTTAATATGTCCCATGACAGATAAATAATGATCAGTTCAGGAATACTTAAGGCTACACAAACATGGTGTATTACTTAAAACCGTCTCTCTCGGAAGAGTAGCCGAATCTGACTACATCATGGCAGCCTGCTAACTGTCCCGGAGCGTCGGAGCGCCGGCAGTGGCAGCAGGGTGTCGGTGAAGAAGAGGGGGGCTCTCGCAGAGCTACTTACATGACTTCAACGTTCTTGCAGTGGGGGCCGCTCTGCGTCAGCTTCACATCTTGGATGGATTTAGGATGGATGAACTTGGAATGCGTGGCTATGCACTGGCACCGGAGCTCGGTTGCCATCCTTGCCAGAGTCCTCCCTGCGAGCAGAAAAGGAAGGTTGTGGTTTGAGAGGTGGGCTCACCGTCGCTGTTTCAGACGTAAAGCACGACTGCTCTATTTCAACAACAAAATACTGCGTTTGTCCAAGCTGCCTAAATCCTCACAGTATAAAGATCAGTTGCTTATTTGTTTCAGAGGAGCTGATGCCCAAGTAGATTTAAAACTGAACTAACACATCTTTTTACAATAAACCCACCTAGTTTGTGGTTCCTTTTACTGACCACCCTGTACATTTGGCGGCATTGTTTTAATATCTGGACCAACAAACTGGCAACTCTACGGAAGTTAGCGCCCTCTTTTTTTTCAGTACTTGGGTGCTTCTCCATGCTTCTGTGCTCATACCGTTTGTTCTCCGTTCCCAGCTGTATATTATTTGCTTGAGGCCGCGTGATCGTTAAGCAACAAATACGACACCAGAAACTGTTCGGTGTGTGGGAAGGGAGAGGAGCGTTCAAGCACTGAAGCAGGAGATCCTGTCGCTAGCCCCGCACGCTTCAAGCGAAACTTTGAAACAAAACAAATTTCAGTTGCGTCCTTAAAAAGTTTCCCACAAGATGTCAGTAACTCTGCAGTAAAAGGGCTGCGTGGTGGATTTCTGACTGAGGAGAAGTTGCTGACGTTCTCTCAGAAGCAGCTAATTTGCTGAAACGAATACAAAGCTACCTCTCTGCAGGGACAGGCATCGCGGTCGGTGCCCGGACGATACTGCAGCCCTGGGGATCTCGGGAGGGATTTGCTTACCTTGGGACACAGCCGCGGAAATCAGGAAGAGAGCCAGCACAGCCACGAGTTTGCCGTTCATGGTTAGGCAGGAGATTTTCGCTCTGGCTCTGTGGAGCAGTGACCTCTCTTGTCCCGGAGGATTGCTGATGCTTGACCCAGGCAATCCGTCTTGCTTATATACCGTTTTGTGCCCCTGCATGTGTGCTCTGCTGGCCTGTGGATTGCGTTGGAGGAATTTCCCAGATGCAGTAAAAATGAGTCACATGACTGTTGTGAAACTCCTTCCTAGATGACGAGGAATTATTCTGCTGAGCATGAAATAACGTGTTAATTTGTTAAAATATGTAAATACTAGCCAGGCATTCCGATTTCTTTTGTAGGCTGTTGTAAATTTGGTGCTTTTTCTAATGCATACCCTTACTGGGTAATGTACCTTTATGATGGTTTCTGTTACATTCATGGCTCAACTTTTTATTATTTTCTCCAGGGTAATAACTGTTCTCCATAGGGATGCCAGATCTAGGCTTGAGCTATTTAATTTCTTATCTCTTTTTATGGTGATAGCTTCTACTCGCCTGATTTTAAGCCACTGGAGTGGAAATCGGGCAGCTTTTTCAGCGGTGTCGGGATTGCACCTCAGCATTATTTTGATATTAATGATTTCAATTTTTTTGTTCTTTTCTTCTGTTCAAGTGGCGTCTCACAAAGTAAATGCATCCTGAATACTGTCTGTTCAGGGGAGGAATTGAGCCTGCAGTATTGTAAGCTCTCTGTGGGAAGCAGATACTAAATTCTGAGCGGCTTTGAGAATCCTGCCTGCCTTTTTCATGTCGCACATGTTAACGACTGATAAACAGAGGAAGCTTTGCATGCAAACAAAACACCCCGACCTGCTGAATGCAACTGCTTTTGTTTCCTTTGCATGGCTGGGTATTTTTAATAAGTCTTTTCTGTAATCTTTCTCAGTGCCCGCAGCCCTAAGTCTCAGGAAAGGGAAATAACATGAAGTATTACGGCACCGCTATAGGCATTTCTGTTAAAGGACCGCGGGGCATGAACGAGGTGTGTTTATTTGCTGTGGCTGGTAATGAGATTATCTTTCAAGGGAGACAATTTGAAGGGAAGATTTGGGCTCAAACGCTGACCTTCACTTAAATGAACATTTATTGGGTTTGTTAACCCACCCACAGTGCGTGTGATTAGAAGCCATTCTGTTTCGGTGCCATAAAAGTGTTGTCCTTTTGGCCACGATGACTTCCGCTGCTTGGCATCTCCATCCTCAAAGCGTTGTGTTTGTGTGATCTGTGGATTTATTTACTTCTCCCCAACTCTGCGGAGTTCATAAAAGCTCAACTATCTTTAGCATGTAAAGCATTATAATTTACTTACAGTAATAATTTAATAGTTTGCCCATAATTTAGCATGGTTTATTGTGTACCAGTTGTCATTAACTTGCTTGATGAAAGGAAAAGGTTATGTTTTATTGTTTCCGTTGTATGAGCTCGTATAGGTTATGTTCACAAGGTGGTTTCGCTGGTGTCAGACTGTAAATGCTGGAGCTGTAACCGGTTTATTTGGAGCGAGATTTTGCCGATTCTTTTGGGTTCGCTCATTCTGTCTGTGTCTCTACATACGTATGCACACACAGAGGGTAATTAAAATTTAATTAGAGATCCCACTTTCCTTACTTACTATTTGCAGCTTTATTATCTAATGTTGGTGTGCGCTGAAATGTCATTAATGTCTGAGGCAAAAAAGCAAAATTCCCCCTCGAATCCCCAAGTGAAAGCAATGACTGCTTGTCCTCCTCACCACCAGACTCAGCCATTTCCTGAGTGGGGCAGTAACAGATCTGCAAAAATTCCCGAGTCAAAAGTGAAGCTGAGAGCCTACTCCACCTACATGATTAACCCTGCCCCTGAGCCAGGGGTGAGTATCTGTCTAAAAGAGCAAGATGTTTGTAATGACATAAAATTCCACTATGTTTTCTGAGAGCTAAAGCATCTCCTCTACCTCCGCTTTTTCGCTGGTGTGACAGTTTCATCGGGTCTGTGCGGAGGGGGTGTAACAGAGACGATAGTGGCACAAAAAAGTTGAGGCATGACATCGAGCCCTAGGACCAGGCACTCCTAACCTGCGTTCCTGGGAGTGCCGTGCTTCGCCCAACATCCCTTCAACACTTGGCCCAGGATCTTGTCCCAGCCCCTGCCAATGGGAACTCCAAATCCATTATCTAATTTTGGCAGCCTGTGTTTTCCTGCAAGCCATCAGAAATGACTTGTGCAAATGGATAACGTCACCGGGTGAGCTGATACCGCCGCAAGCGGAGACCTTCCATGCTTAACTCTGTTAGAAGCACGCTTGGAATGAACAAAACAACCGTTATGCAATAGTCCAATTACTAAAAGACTGCTAAAAAGGGAAGTAAATACCTCCCCTGCCTGTGTTTTAAGGCAGGATATAGGATGTGTTCTCCGTGCTGCAGGATGGAAACTGGTGGTTTTGCTTTTTCATGACTCATTCCCTTGTCTAATGAACACAAAGGTCAAAAGGGAATTTTTGGGGGGTCGTTTAGAGCCTTTGCATGTAGCAAAGGACACCCAAACGCAAGGGACAGACCGAGGGACCTTCGTGTGTACTCTGGTGACCAAGACCAACATGAGAGAAGGAGGAGCGCCAGACTTCAGTCCCTTACTGTTTTGAGTCAGCCTGGTTCCAGAGGAATGCTCCAGCCTCTGGGCTCACAAAACTTACTCTCTCCAAGAAAATTAAGAATCCGTCTTGTTTTAGACAAATTCAAGCCTCTCACTTGAGAAGCTGGTGCGCACGAGACCCCAAAGGCCCGGGAGGCAAAGCTGTCCCTGGAACAAGGGTTCAGCCTGTGCAAGGTGAACCTGGTCAAATCCTGTTTCCTGTGCGTCCTCACTACCAGCCTACTCCTGTTCCCAGGGAAAAAGCCCCGCTCCGTCTTCTGAAGCACCTCCTTTTCCCCACAAAGGCTCAGCATTCCCCTGCCAGGCCACCTGAGCTGCGCAGAGCAGAAGGGGCTGGGAAATAAGCGCTTCCGCTGCTCAGAAGCTGGGCACGCTGTTGTGCAAACACTTGTGGAAAGTTACAGCGGGGCAGAGCATAGGGAGCCGACATGTAAAAAGCAGAATGTCTCCTAAACATCTGGGGTTTCACTTGGTGTGTCAGGAAGTGATAGCAAAGGAAGGAGAACAGCTTAGGTCAGTCTGTGAGGTATATTTTTTTCAAACTTCAGTCTCTAAATATAGATGGTTACGTACCCTTAGTCAGATCACAGTGAGTGCTGGACTTTCCCTGCTGAAAGTGCTGAATCCCTTTGGAATCGCAGAATATCTGTGAGACTTTCTAGTTGATTTGCCTTTTAATTGAGGTATTTATAAATATAGTACTTATGTATCTATGTGACTACGTATTTATTTACTACGCGTTTCAGCTCTGCTTGGCAGCAGTCAATTCTGTATTGCAGCTTCTGGTTAAAACATTGTGGCTTATGTGAAATGTTTCATTTGACCCAATTCAATATGAAAAGTCACTGACCATATTAATGTAAGGTATTTAGTAGTAAGGTATCTGGAATAAAATTATACCATTTAGTATTATAAATGAGATCTGTTTTGCATAAAAGCTGTTAGATACAGCCTTGCTGATCCATTGGATCTCAAGCTGCTGGATAGGTCACTTCTTACTGTTTGCCAAAATGGGGGGGCAGGGATGGGAAGGATCAGTGAGGGTATTTAGTCAGCTTATGAGTTTGGATCTGAATCCAGAGCTGCTCTGCTTGGGGGTTCCAGTGGAGGTCAGTCCCAGCCAAATGCTGCTTAGCTAAAGTCACGTATAACCGCTCCTCATTTCCTCCAGTCAGTCACGTTTTAATCAGCATGGCCCATTCCCCTTTCCAGTGAGTGGCATGTCTCATAGATCGTTTTAAAGATGTGCTGCCGAAGAAATTGTTTTCTGGGTACTTGTAGAAAATGAAGTAGTCTTTGGTCTTTGTGGATCCCATTGCTGCAGCTGTCAGGAGCGGCTGGTGGGGGGTCTCTCTGCTTTCTGAAGCGTGGTTCTTTGATGGAGAAATGGGTGTGATTCACTTCTCTCACAGCCACCTGGAGGTATCTCTCTTTAAAAAGAAAGAGGTTGGGTTTGCTTCATCACTTCTTGTATGGAGCATTTGTTCATCTTGGTTGCATTCCTTTCAACCTTTCCCAACTCTGCTCTGTCTTCTTGAAGATGGGAGCCAGGGGCTGCCCACTGCTTTGCACGGGGATGAATCTCACAGTTACACAGGGGCGTAACAAATTGTAGTACTTGGTTCTTATTCATGCCTTAGTAACTCCTAACAGTTGGTTAGGATGGGTTGGGCTTCTGGGTTTTTGTGGTTTGGTTCTGAAGTTTTTTTCACTGCTGAGCCCTGATCTGATATTCCTGTCTTACAGCTTAGCAGAACCCCAACACCGTTCTCCTGTGTGCTGATGGCCTCTGTTTTATATGAGCATTATCGTTTTTTCCTATGTCAATCACTTTGGCTACTTCCTGCGGTGAATTTCACCTGGTGAATTATTGCCTCATCAACGAGTCTCCGAAGGTCCTTCTGCAGTTCTTTCGAGGCTCAGCCTCATCTTTACTACTTTTCATTCAGTATCATCAGAACACTTCACCTCGTAGCACAGGACCTTCCCAGACCGCCTGTGGATACACCAAACCAAATAGGAGCCCGCACAAGCTGGTGTAGGAATCCATGGGTGATGTCCCTTCATCAAAGCAAGCTGAGCTTTTCTTTCTGTCCTTCCTTTCTAGGTATTCACCTATTGGGGACCCATTTCCAAGACTTCTTTCTTAGCCTTGTTATTTGTAATGTTTGGCAAGGGTTGTGAAGGGATTTCAGGACAGTTTGAGTCTACCTGCGGCGCCTTCCGCGTCCACAGGCTTCTTGTCACCTTCAAAGAAGCATAGCAACTGCGTGAAAGACTTCCTGCAATGCTCCCCAGACTCTTCCGTGTTATGTGTTTATTCATGTCTATTTCTGCTTTAAGTGAGGCCATTTCAGGGTAATTTATTTCCTCTAGTTTATTCTTGTCCTTCCAGCAGTAAAACACATTCATTAAGCTTGAAGCCCTGGATCTATCATCGAGAGACAGACACAACAAAGGAAATGAGTAGAATCAGCAACTGTTTCAGGAAAAAAAAATTATCAAATGTAGTAATGTAGCAGAAGGAGGGTCTGTTTCTTGACGTTCTTGTCAGCAAGTGTTTCCTCTCATTTCATATCCTAGAAAACCCCCAAGGTGTATTTTTCCTTGACTTTTCTTTGGTTGGTAACCCAATGTTGTCTCTGGCCCTGTCATTAGAAGAAGTGTAAAGTGAATTTGGAAATTTATTAATGAAACAATTGCAATTAATGCAAGCTACAGGGAGAGCAGGAGGTGCTCACAAGGTGTTAATGACCTGTTTTTCCTGTATCGATCGTTGATGCATGTGCAAAGACAAAAACAATCTTGTGCTTACATAAGTACTGCCCCAACAGAAAGGACTCCGGCATGCCGGTGTCCAAATGGTGCGAAGCAGGGACATGATGGTCCCAGTTAGAGCAGTGAGAGCCAGGGAGCTTCGGGATGCCAGCTGTCCTCCCGAACTACACCCAGAAAGAAAAGAGGCAGTGGGTCTCTCAGAGCTTGGTGTTTGGAAGTGGCCAGCACGCACCCGCATTGTGCTGTGTCTCAGCGGATGTTTCACTGCATCAGACCTGTGGCATTTTGGGTGGCTTCATACACAGGGAAGGCAGCAAAGCTGGGAAATGATGGTAATCCGCAGGCATTTAGAGACACAGAGAGAACTGTTGGAAAGAATTAGTAATGCCCGAAAAGGGCGACCATTTTCTTGCCGAGAAATTAAAATATGCCTTTTACAAATGCAGGTGCAGGATGGATGGGGAGTCAGGCCCAGCCAGCATGGGTTCATCAAAGCGAGGTCCTGCTTGACCAACCTGATATCCTTCTATGATCAAGTGACCCACCTAGTAGATGAGGGAGAGGCTGTGGATGTCATCTACCTGGACCTTAGCAAAGCTTTTGACACAGTATCGCACAGCATTCTCCTAGAGAAGCCGGCAGCTCATGGCTTGGACCGGTACAATCTTCACTGGATACAAAACTGGTTGGAAGGACGGGCCCAGAGAGTTGTGGTCAATGATGTTAAATCTAGTTGGCGGCCAGTCACTAGCGGCATTCCCCGGGGCTCGGTCTTGGGGCCGGCGTTGTTCAACATCTTTATCGACGACCTGGAGAAGGGAGTAGAGTGCGTCCTCAGTAAGTTTGCAGATGACACCAAACTGGGAGGCAGTGTCAGTCTGCTTGAGGGAAGGAAGGCTCTCCAGAGAGATCTGGACAGGTTGGATGGATGGGCCGAGGCCAACTGTATGAGGTTTAACAAGGCCAAGTGCCGGGTCCTGCACTTTGGTCACGACAACCCCGGACAGCGCTACAGGCATGGGGCAGAATGGCTGGAGAGCCCTTCTGGCAGAGAAGGACCTGGGGGTTCTGGTTGACAGCCTGCTGAACGTGAGCCAGCAGTGTGCCCAGGTGGCCTAGAAAGCCAATGGCATCCTGGCCTGCATCAGGAATGGCGTGGCCAGCAGGAGTAGGGAAGTGATTGTCCCTCTGTACTCAGCTCTGGTGAGGCCGCACCTTGAGTACTGTGTCCAGTTTTGGGCCCCTCACTACAAGAAGGACATTGAGCTGCTGGATCGTGTCCAGAGAAGAGAAGGGTAATGAAACTGGTGAAGGGACTGAAAAACAAATCTTATGTGAAGCGGCTGAGGGAACTGGGGTTGTTCAGCCTGAAGAAGAGGAGGCTGAGGGGAGACCTGATTGCTCTCTACAACTACTTGAAAGGAGGTTGTAGTGAGGAGGGTGTTGGTCTCTTCTTCCAAGTAGCAAGCGACAGGACAAGAGGGAATGGCCTCAAGTCGCTTCAGGGGAGGTTTAGGTTGGATATTAGGAAAAACTTCTTCACGGAGAGTAGTGAGGTGTTGGAACAGGCTGCCCAGAGAGGTGGTTGAATCGCCATCCCTGGAGACATTCAAAAAACGTGTAGACGTGGCACTCCTGGACATGGCCTAGTAGGTGGTGTTAGGTTGGTGGTTGGACTTGATGATTTTGAAGATCCTTTCCAACCTTAGTGATTCTGTGATTCTATGGCATAGCTTTCAACTGAAGCTGTTCTGGTAAAGAAAACAACTTAACTGACCAAAATAGCCTTTACAGTGAGCTGGCCCCAGGGAACGGCGGGTTCCAGATGCCCTTGTCTGGCACCTTTCAGGTAGCTCTGCCAAGAAACAAACAAAGAAGTTATGGCCAGGTGGATCCCTCCCGCTCTCCTAACATTTGAAATTTCTCTATCTTAGCTGTCTGACAGTGAAGTAACTGGAGGACATGGTGCAAACTTCTGTTTATTAAACTTGTTTGGTATATCCCAGCTAGCATTTCTGAGAAAACTAGGGGAAAATGATTTTCCTGTACTTTTTCTATACGGGAGCATTGAAGTGCAAGGTGGTTTTTTTAATCGATGATGCCAATATAGGTACTTAGGACACAATCTTTTTAATGAGCCAGATGAATTTTTATTTGGTTTCTGTTCTCTATCTGGTTGTACTTTAGCAGATCTTTCAGGAACTTAATTATCATGGAAACATATTTTTTTTTTTTTATTTTAAGTCAAACTTGGCTGAAATTACTGATTACTGGCGAGGTGGAACCGGAGGGCACGCAGTGCTGCACAGCGGGTATGATTGTACAAGTGTATGTGCTTATGAAACGGCAGTAAAAGCATTAAACCCTGAAAGCTCCCTTCTGTTCACTAGGGGAACATAAAGGCATTGATCCAATCCGTGTGAATAGTTCCTGATGGGATTTTAAATGAAGCTTGCTGTAGCTTTTCCTTTGTACTCCCATGGATTTTACAGTTTAAGTTCCACACTCCCCACACAGGAAAAGGCTCCGTTCTGACACAGGGGATAACTCCGGCGTTTCAAACCTTGCCGCACGCAGACCAGGTTCGTGGAAACTGTTTGAATTCATGTCAGAGGGATCAAGATTGTAACTTTGATTCTTCATTGTCTAAATTATGAATTTTGCCCCGAATGTGTTGTGGGGATCTAATTCTCTCCTCGGATGTTGGGCATGACAAAGATGCTAGCGTAGAGAGGCTCTTAAGATACTGTCTGGCAGTGGCTTGTAACATTGTCGGGAAAGCAGCCCGTTCCTTTGGACCGCAGGCCCGGTACCTGACACCTAGCGCCTGGGAGGCTTGGCGAGGGTTCTGTAATTCACCCAAAGTAAGTGGGGTGTGAAATGCCCAGTCACTTCCTCCTGCCGAAAGCAAGGCGCTGTTTTGCAGAAGTGCTCACACCATCTCCTCATTTTTGCAGCAAGATCCTCCTTGGCTTCGCCTCGCATTCTGAGCGGCCGTGGGAGGGATGAGCTTGGAAGGAGCGCTTATGCACTGCCATGGGAAGCCTCTTGCCTCTGCCTTCGCCAGGGCCTTACCTGTGGAAAGAAAATAACATGTCTAGGTAAATGCACAATCTCATTATTTGCTCCTATGAAGCCTAGAGTATTCCCTTCTGCCAGCCCTATTCTCGTTACTCAGACGCTCTGATTGCTGAAGACTTTGAGATAAAGCTGCCAAACTGCAGTCGCAGTTTCCGAGCTGTTGGTATGCAGGTGCATTTCAAGTTAGACTTGTATCTCTAAGTGAGAACTCGTGGTTGTTTTCATAGCGCGTTTGTGCCTGGCCAGGTTCTGCACCTAAGTTGCGTCACTCAAAGTGGGTTAACACCACCAACTATGTTCCCGTATCGTTTACGAGTGTCTGCTGGGATCTTCTCCTCGTATTCGTTATTCTCTTCTGCAAATTGCGTAATTCTTGCTTTGAGGAAGCGGTATCATCAGCCTGCCTAACAAGAGTAAGGGTACAAAGAGGAGAAAGTTGTCACTTGGACAAGGGATGTATGGACACGTTTAGACAAAAGGATCTGTCTTAATTCAAACAGTTCTTTAAATCTCAGGTTAAACAAATATTACGGCTTAGCAATAAACTGTTTTCCTGACAGAAGTGTTTTTTAAGCCCCGAAACGGCCACAGCATCCTAACGTGCAAACGCAAGCAAAGCTTTTTTGTTTCTGAATGACAGTTTATTGAAGATGCACATCGGTTCCTTCCAGCCCAAACCATTCTGTGATTCTACGATCTCTGGTAAAAGGTCAGTGTTAGCATAGCGTAAGCCCGCTCGCCTTTGCGTGTGTACCTTCACTCGTTGGTTATGTGCGTTCTAAGGAATCTTCTTCTTTCCTTCTGACCCTGCTGTTCAGAGCAGCTAGAGAAGCGTTTGCCATCCATTGCTGTGCTGAAGTTTTCTTCCTGACAGACATCCTGCCCTGGTTCTATCTCACATCAGGTTTTGCACTCCCAGCAGCCTAACTGGAACCAGCGCTGGAACCAGTGCACCTCAGCGCAGCAGTGGGGTTTGCCGATACCTGAGAGCGTGGCGTAAGAAACCCAAATCGCTGCACAGTCCGTTCAGTGGCACTTCAGAATTCCCTGACTTACTTCTGCTGCTGTATATTTTTAATTGTTTCTTTAAATTGTTATTATTATCCGTCGCTTTCTGTTTGTACTTCTCCATGGGATATTAGTTTTAAGCAACAGTGCAGAGCTTGCACTCGGAAATCACTGCAGCGTTACCAGGCATCCTCCAACCCGAACTAAAGAGACTTTCCCCCCCGAACCCAAGTGCAGAATTTCTGTGCAGCTCTTTGCGTTGAGTTTAAATGCCTTGTGCAAAAAGTTTTACCCAATGTAAATAGCGGAACTTCTCATCCTGATCTTCTGGACTGTATTTTGGCATGAGTCCAATGAAGTTATTTAGCCAGCAGGTTACAAAGGCGAGACATAACTAGTTTGTGTTGTTCTCTGACAGGATTTTGCCATTTTCAGTTTGGCTAAAGGGATTTAGATGCTTCATTCTGTACTGAAAAGCTTCTCTAATCATAGAACAGGAAACGACGAGCTTAAAATGACCGAGGCATTGTCACCTAAGTCACTTAAGCTCTTCTGAAAATTTGATTTGTTCAGAATATGGAAAGAGAAAGTGTCTGACAATACGAGTTGTAATAACACCCGGTTAAAATAAACACTTAGGAAGTTGCTTGGTTTTCTTTCTGACCTCATGCATCCAGAATAACCATAGGTGTTTAAAACAGAAGATAAACACATGTCGTAAGTGAAATCTCTCGAGTATTCCTCAGGATTCCGTGTCTGGAGTGTGTGTGGCTTAGTCATTGGGATATTGGATAGTTCTATTTTTGTGAGGTAAAAAAAAGGTGGTCTCAAGGAAAGAAGCCAGACCAAACTGTGATCTGATAAAATATGTTGCCCATGTGAATTTCCATACTTTACTGAAATGAGGAAGGGTTTTGAAAAGAAGGACCCTGCCAAATGTATGTAGATGGCAGTTTATCCTGGAAACACATAGCACCCGGCTTTTGCTCGCTGGAGGGCAGGACGACACCTTGGATGTGTTCACTGAGATTGTTAACTCGTTTATAACTGGTTTAATTGTTAAGTGTCCCAGCGTAAAAATGGGAGAATTAGTAATTTCCTGGAGTCCGAGTTCAGCTTTGGAGAGGCAGTGTTGGCAGAGCAGAAACAACCCAGACGAACAGCCCACGTTAGACAACGGTAGTCAGAAGAGCCGCAGTGCTTCCCTTAACAGCCTCTGGGAGCACTGAAACATGGTTTTGGAAGCGTGAGGGTTGTTGTTGCCTCCCTGAGAACCGTGTCTTGTGAGTGCACGCAGAAGAGAGATGCAATGGTTTATCACTCCTAGCCAGCCTCTGAATCACGCATAACCTGTGGAGATAGAAGGGAGGTGCTTCGGCCGCTGTGCAGATGCCCTGCCTGGGGTCCTGGGAGCGCAGCCATTGCTGATATTTTGGACAGGAGAATTTCTGAGAAGAGCCCTTCCTTGGCCGTGGTTCACCTTCCAGTAACCTGACTGGGGTTTTGCTGGTGACAAAGGTTACACACTTACTGTAAGTATCTGTATAGCACTGAAACTGGTGCCAGTCCTTTCGGATACTCACGTAGTTTTATGGGTATGCATGTAAAGTGGTTCTTCCCCACCTCTCCCTGTTCTCGGCTGATACTTCTGACATGCTTATCTCCAAATTAGTTTTCTGAAAGAAGCCAGCTTGTAAAAATCACTCGGAAAACAGGAAGGCTTAGTGCTGTAAGACAGGTCTGAACAAGACCTGTCCTCTTGAGAAACTCCATCTGCTTTCCCTTCTGAGGACGAGGTTTGCAGGCTGCGAGGTGCTGTGGGACAGGGGCAGAGATGGAGATAGGGAACAAAGTGCGGTTGGAATAGTTGTCATCTTGCACAAGAGCTTGCTCAAACAGTACCAGAAACTCCCTTTTTATCTTGCACTGTGAGCAAACATGAGCTGTTTGTGCAGAATACAGAGCGGTTCCTTATGGGAAAAGGCCAAAGAAAAAAAAAATCAAAGCATTTGCTCAGCTTTCCCATTTTCTCAAGTGTTTGCTGCTCAAATTCCAGCCATTCCTCTGTAAATCGCTGTGGCACAGGCAGATGCGCGGCCGTACAGTCGGGGCTCTATTTATTAGGATTTCTCCTGATGTAGTTCTCCCTCCTCACGGGAATTAGGAGGATGCTCAGTGACTTCCTCAATGTTTATCGGGTCTCCCGGCTTGTGTAAGTTAATGAAAAACCTTGCCCAGTGCCAGGCTCCCAGCAGACGTGCTGTCTGAGCACCACCACCGCTAAGCCTGGCAGTGTCTGTGACTAACCACTGTGTGTTCATTCCTTCCCATCTGTGAATTTTATGACCCAGACCTCTGAAAACACTGAGTCGGGCAACAAAAGAGGAACAAACTCGATTGTCTTTATAATTCCTCCTATTGGAAACCATCTGCCCTCACCAGAGGCAAGAGTTTGCTGTTGTAATTAGCTGCCCCCAAAGCTCAGCCGCCGCTTGCCCTTCTGAGAACCCATTGCAAGATACAAAGTGAAAGAAAACGCATCCTCTTTTTCAGTTCTGTATTTCAAAATTCATCACACGCAATTTTGAAGTGAAAACATTTCAACAAGCGTTTATTAGGTACATAAACATAAGTATTTTTTCACAAATAAATAAATAAATAAACATTGAAGACCGACTACTTTCTTATGCAAAAGTAAATAAATAAAAATATAAATAAAGAATAAATAAACAATAAATAAATAAAATGGGTTTTTCTAACCAAAAGATGGCAATAAAATATATGTTTATACCTTCAAAACACTAATTCACAATAAATAAGGTCTTGAAAATGATGGCACAAAACCTGGTGTCTCGGAATTTTGGCTTCCTAATTTGGCAAGCCAGGAGCCCGATCTGAGTGGCAGTGACCTAGGCACAGCTGATGCTCTCTGCCCGTGCTTTCCTAGTGAGGAGGAGTCACTGGTCTTTTCCTAAACTGTTAGCATAAAGGGAGGGTGTCATTTAGTGAAAGCTCTGCTGAGAGTGCACTGCCCTGATCTTTTGCAAAAACGACTCCAGAATTGTCTCCGTCTCCTTCCACAACTTTTTCTGGTGTCGGTGGTTTCTCTCCTACGTAGCGAGAGCTCTTTAAAAGACTTAAAAATGCGGTTGCCACCTAACTTCAGAAAGAGGGAGCCATACTCTCCAGGTGCTGTTAGCAGTGTGAACATAGGAGGCAGGAGGAGGTGAGCTGCCAGAAGCTGGGTGAGCATCTCTCCCATTTTTGTCTTCCTGGAAGAGTTAGGAATTTTTTCTCCTTTTGCTTTAGGACACTGTCTCAGGTTTGGCGTTTGCCCTAGAAAGAAAGACAATGGAAAAAGAGACAATTAGAACTTGTCCGTGGGACAGGTAGCACTGGCTGGAATCAGATGAATTCCACCAGTAAGGGTCTGTGCTTCTCTGTCCAAGCCCCTTAAAAGCTGTTCCTGAGCCGAAGGGGCCCTGGGACACTGTGACCTTTTCACACGTACACAGTACCTGTGGGCTTCCACAGTTTGATGCTTCACTTGACACCTCTTGGGGCTGATTCCTCCCGCCCCCCCATCTAAATGCCTTTAGTTTGGAGAAGCTGAGTGTTGCTTTCCAGCTTTGCAAGCAGGAGAAAAGCAGTCGGTTAATGCCCGGCTTTGCTGAGCACCTGGGCTGCAGGTTTTCAACACGCTCGTGCCTTACGAGAGCTGTAGCTAACGTTCACGTGGGGCGTGCGGCGCAGGGAGGGGTTGAACCTAATGCCTTCATTAAAGCTCAAACAATCCCAGGTTTGCCCCAGCGGCGAACGCGTGCGGTATTAACTGCCTGCGGAGGCCCGATGTTCGAACGCTTCGGGCTGTACATGCGTGCGAGCTCATTTGAAACGCGGGGTTTTGATAAGCCGTGCTAGCTGAAAACAAAGGACTCACTTGTCCAGAATGGCCTTGATGATCAGCTTCACCCAGGGAGCAGTGGGCTCCAGGCACACTTCTCTGCCGTCTGTCAGGGTAGCGCTGCAGCAGAGAAAAAAGGAAGGGAAAAGGTCTACTTAGTGAATTCCCGGGCAGTTTCCCTTTTCTCGCGTAACATCATCCTAGGCGCGCTCCTTTACTTAGAGCTGTGGTCAGCTGAGGCTAACTTAAAGGTTTGCTTTTTTAAAATGGTTTCATATCATCTCTCAGCAGTTTGTTTGAATGCACTAAATCATTTGCAGGACTCGCACTCTCTTCAAAATTGCTTCCCCCTTCCACCCCCCCCCAAGCTTGCTTTGTATTTGTGATGGTGTTTAACTGAAGATGAATTCTTGATCTTGATTCAGAAACAGTACTGCCTGGTCCGCCAGAATTTTGTTACAGCAAGCGCTCTGCAGTTGTGACCGGACGAGATGATTTCTACGCTAACGGTAGTTTTTTCATTCACTTAAGCAGAAGCGTGATCCTATTTTTGACCTATCTGTTAAAATGCACATTTTGATCGCTTGCTCAGCGTGGTGCTGCGAGTTTCATTCTCTTTTCATATGCTGGCGGAATGCAGAGTTTTAGAAAGTTGAAATATTGCAGGGGGCGTTTTGGCAAAACCAACCCGCAGCTTAGAACACGTAGCGTATCGTTCGTAAGAGCAACGAGCGTTGCTGTTCTGCCTTCTGCGTAGCCGCTCCTGCTGGCCTGTTACATCCTTCAGAGAACACTTACATCATCCTGAATGTAAAATCAGTTTCCTTCATGTTAAGTAATCGGGAGGATTTTGCAAAAGCACTTACATGACTTCTACGTTCTTGCAGTGAGGTCCGCTGGGGGTGAGGTTCACGTTTTGGATGAACTTGGGATGGATGAACTTGGAGTGGGTGCCTACGCACTGGCACCGGAGTTCAATCGCCGAGCGTGGCAGGGCCTTAGCTGTAAAACAAGGAGGAGAAAAGGTGGGCTTTTTCACCGTTCCCATGGGAAGCACAACATGTTCTTTTTGCTTGCGGTATCAGTATAGTTATTTGCTGAGCTCGTACGACAGCGTAGTACCTTCCCTGTCAGCGTTCATACTAGCGATTAGGAGAGCTTTTTCTTTACCTTTTATCTCAACCGCTGAGATCAGGAGGAGAGTCAGGACGGCAGCCACAGCCTTGCCCATCATGACGCAAGAGCCTTTCTTCCTTGGGTCGCCTGGGTCTGGTTCAGTGGCGAGGTGAGCTCCCGCAGCCCCGAGGGTGGCCAGTGCCTGTGCCCTGGGACCTGCCGTCTTTATATACTGCCTTGGCCACCCCTCTGCGCCCCGGCATCGTGGGTGGGTCACACCAGTGGAAACTCCGAACCTGTGAGATGCTGCTGTGAAGTGAGTCACAGGTGAGTGGGTAAGCCCCTTTCCCTAGATGGCCATGAAACTGCTTTTCATTAGCACAAAACACATTATCAGTTAAAGAATTATAAAGACATAGAATGTGTACAAAACTGCCCTGTACCTGGCTTTGTGGAATTTGTAGGGCTTTTGTAATACTCTATTTCTTGTGATTATTTTCTTCTGTACCTTCGTACTTTTGATGATGTTGTTATGACCTTGCTCTTTGTGACTTCTCTCTTCTGGTGGAAGGCATTTGATCTGTGATTTTCCACCTATGTATCTCTGGGCTTTAGTTTGTTTTGGGGTTTGGGGTTTTTTTTTGTCATTTTAAAATATGATTGAAGAAGGGCTAATATTTTGTAGAAATGAGAAGTACTAGAACTGGATTTTAATGAGCTCCCCTTGTCCTTACATGCAATTACATTTTTTAAAAAAATAATCTTTCTTTATATGCTAGATAACTTCTGCAGAAATAGTTACGGTACTTTTTGATGCATTAAAACCTAGTGTCACTGAAATAAGCAACAGAATCTCAGACTGACTTTGTCGTACTGTTGGGAACATGTGGAATACGTTATGACGATATGAGGAATTGCTTTGCCTAATCAGGTGGATTTTTTTTGAGGATAACTGCTTCTCCTGAAGGCAAAAATTCTTAACTGTTTGCTGCTTTGAAGTCAAACGTTAAGGAATCCCGTTATTGTTCTTCTCCCAGGTGATGGAGACCAACAAAGGAACAAAGCACAGGACCAGATAGGAACAAATACAGGTTTATTGTTCTCTGATTCATCATGAAGGATGCGGAGATTTACGTGTGCCAGACTGAATTCCACCTAGTATTACCGTATGTATGAGTGTCTGTAGTTTTACACAATTCAGTTTATAAATAGTCTTAAGACTATTAAGAGAATGTGTTCTGAATAGTAGCCTAAGAAGATGTGTAGATATGGGATTAAGCATCCATTTCTCCTGTAATTTTTCAGCTTGCAGTGAGCACAGTGAGCTGGGTTAGCTAACGTGAGCGCATAAGCACTTAATTACAGCCCGTCAATGTCAAGCCAGAGGTCTGCCTGGTGAGTATCCTCTTGGCAATCGTGCCATCAGCAGATGTCTAGGAATGTGTAAGGCAAGATCAAGTGTGTTTCAGACTTATCCCTAGTAGTCTCCCACTCTCAGCCTGGTTTCATTTGATGCTCCTAATTCTTTTATGGGAAAACAAGAGTTAGATACTGATCCTTGTCCCCTATTTCCATCTCTTTCATAATTCTGTAGACCTTTATCACGTCTCCAGGTGATCTCTTTTTACAAAATGTTGTCCTTTTGCCCGATAGCAGCATAGACTGGGTTGTTCATTCCTATCTCTGGACTTTGTATTTCCTCCTAACGCACTATTTCCGTGCACAGCCAACTGTTTATAGAAATGGAAATTAGAGTATCAATGGAAATGCCTTTTGGCCTGCATACAAGGAGAATATAAATTCTCCTCTTTGGCCTGCACACAAGGAGAGTATAAATTGCATTGCCTGAGAAATGTAGACCTCTCTTCCAAATCAACCCAAGAAACTGTTCTTTGTCTTGAATTTCACTAACTCAAAGGTGAAGGTATTGCTTCTGTACTGTATACACAACGAAGGTGTTATTGTTTGTCTTCTTTGTGTAAGACCTACTGCCTGTTGTGTTTTAGGGAAGCATTATTTCTGCTTTCTCGATCCAGACAGATAAGATGTTTGTGGCTCTTGTACGTTACTACTCAAATATAAAGAAAGGGCTTCGGTGTCTTACCTCTGTCATACGTGACATCACGATTACAGTATAACAAGTCTTGATATGGAGCTATGGGAACATCTGAGCAGAGTTCTGGAGCCGTGTTCTGACTTGTAATTTCAGAGGCAGCGAGCAGAAGGCTTGGCTTGCAAAAACCCCACAGTCCACAAAGACAAAATTCCTTCTGCGGTTACAGACAGAAGTTAGAAAAGATGAGCTATAAGTGAAAAGATCACATGCTTTATTGTAAACTGTTGTGATTTGGGCAAGAGAGAAGAACTGCTTCTCTTCCGTTTATCTGCACGGACCTAGTTTTGGAGACGTGAGGCAGGTGAATTTCTGATGCATACAGTCTCTGACTGAAGAGAATAAGTCTTAAGCCTTAAACATGAGTATCCTAAACAGTATCTGTCAGCCTCCAGCTGAATAAACACTTCTTTTTGTCATCGGGGTCATAAATATAGTTATTGAGAAGCTTCAATTTTCTTGGCATGAGTGCCTTCACACCTACCCAGTGATGAGATTCCTGAGAAATGATGGGCTTATCAGCAATATCTGGCACACGGGAACGCAGATTATCGCGCCTCACTGTTTGACACTGATGCGAGGTACAGAAGTCCCTGTCTAAATCACATGTTGAACTGCTACGCGCTAGATGAGTTCGAATCAATCTGTGGGTGCTATCGCAGCCATAAAATTTGCTAATTCCACAAGTCGAGGCTTCCACATCAGTTATGCTGTGGCACAGCAAAGGGCAAGGGAGGTACCCGAGGGTAAAAAAATGTAGAGTTTCTCAGATCATTTTGTGTATGCTTCTCCCCCACTTCCCCTGACTGGTGAGTGACCTGGAACTTTACATTTCCTCGTGCTCCCATGAGCAGTGGGGGATTTCTTTCCCCTGGGGAACCCCTTGCGCTGCTCTGTCCTCATCTCCCTCAATGTTTGCTCACCGGTATCTTTAGGAGTCCTGCCTCGTACCTGGAATTTTCAATCCCAACGTGTAAAAGGTCATTTAGAAATAGCTGAGCAGCTGAGTCAGTGAATGTGACAACTCCTGTTGGATTTTTTTAAAAGAATTTTAGGTTCAGCAGGAAAGGATAGTCCTGCTTGAGCTTTGAATTCCCTTCAGGCAAATTCTTATTATTTTGTTATACTTCTGTGACGCTGTATGCAAAATCTGTGCGTACTTTTGGTCTGTGAAGGGAAGATGTCTTGACTTCTTTGTCTGGCGCTCTGGGTCTTTAGTGTCATCTGTATTTTGGCAGTGAGACAGTCTCTCCTGTGAACCTTACCTGAGGCAACTTGACTGACTTGAGAGGGCCAAACAGAGAACTTACAATTACAAATACCGTAAGTATATGTCTTTCCCCCCTATTTCTTAATCAGATAGCAGCAACCCCCCCAAGATTTTAAGTTTGCCAACTGTCACACCGAATGACTTTTATATGACAGATATGGAATGAACAGAAATGCACCCACGAGATACATGTTTAGTACCTACCTTCCTGATCAGCTTGTGCAGCGGCTGGGTCAGCCCTCCACAAAAATATCTGTTCTCTTTTGTTCGGTTAATGCGCAGTTCTGAAAGCCTAGCTCGCTTTGATGAGCCCTTATTCTCAGGAAAGGCTCACTGAAATTCCTGGGCTTGTTTCTGCCCCTCTTCCTGAAGCTGCCTGTGCTGGGTGTTTACCACCATTACCAAGAATGGAAATTGCATTCGTTTGTTTCTAGAAGCGCTGGGCATGGAGCAAGGTGTATTTTCTGAGTCAAGCCTCTACTGGGCAGGTGTTACAAAGGTTACTGTGCGAGGGCTTTAACAAAGGAGTATTATTTAGTCATAAAATTGCACAGACTTCTGAGAACAAGGAGGAGAGCCAGAGCTCGGCTGCAGCACGGCGCTACTTCCTCACAGCGCCGGAGATGATGATCCCTATTCCTGTAACTTCCGTGCGGCCCGTGAGTCTTGCTGCAGAGGAGTACATCTGCAACACCTATGCTGGTGAATTTTTGTTTCCACCTGCACGGCTGATGAAATCCCTGGCTGAGAGGCAGGAGAAGCGCCTTCGAGTTCTGTCGGAAGAGGACCTGGCACATGCGTCTGCCTGTAGCACAAGCTAGCGCTCCAGCAATGCACAGTTCTACACCGCATCTCAAACCATGCCTATCACTTCTTTCTCTCTCTTCTCAATTTTCTGTTAGCCGCCTTAATTTCCCTTTGTTCATCTCGCTAGCTGTTTTGGATCCTAATGCTATGCATTTAATATTCCATCCACCTTTGCAGCTGGACTTTTAAAATTCCTTAATGGCAACATTGAGCATTGCTTCAGCAACATCCCTGAGCCCCAGGCAGAGCGCTTGTGGTTGACTCAGAACTTTGTTCAGAGTTTTCAACAGTTTGAAGGAATCCAAAATTGCAGTGCTTCCTTTCTGTGCCCTTTGGCCAATTTACAATACAATCAAAAGCCATTTACTGATCGGGTTTGATGGAAAATATCTGCCTTTGTATATTCCTGGGGTTTTCCCACGTATGTACTAACTGCATAGGAAATGAAATCATCTCCAGAAAGGGAAGTTGGACTGGTGGGGCGGGGGGAGGTTGAAAAAAGAAAGAAAACGGACAGGATGCTGCCTGAAGCACGATCAGGATGTTCATGATACTCAACATGCAGCAACTTCTTCAAAGAAAAAGTGACCACTGCGGTTTAATTGCATTAGCTTCATGTTTAAGAAAAAAAAAATGCAGTAGGATTACTCAGGGACTTTCCACTATTTCAGCTGGTATCACCATGTGCGGTCTTTCATATTAAATAAATACCTGTTTTCATTAATCATCGTAAGTAACTGAAAACCAATTACAATACATGAACCGAAGAGTTACTCAAACAAATACATTAAATAAGGTGACAAGGCCCAGATGTCCAGGACTGAGCAGAAACAGTAGCTGAGAATAAGGAAAGGACTGAAGAAGTTCCTTCGGAGTAGCACTTGCTCACACTCCCTCCCTTACTCCCTGACCTCCCCTTTGCAAGTTTTTATCCCCTCAGCTGTGCCGAAACTGCAAGTCCATTTTTCTAGGGAGCCTTTATCTGCTTGAGGGAGGACGATAGGATAATGACAGTTTTTCCAAAGCTGCCGTATCTTCAAGCCTGTTGCAAAGCAAAGCAGGATTAACGACCCCGTGCTACGTGAGTATTGCAATTGAAACATCTACCTACTGGTGTAAATCGGGAATGAATGAAAATAATGGAGTCGTGCTTTGGCATTGGATCTAAATCTGAAGAGAACATGGTCCTGAACTCAGAGGCAGTGAGATGATGTGAAGCACAGCAGCTACGAGGAGACGGCCTCAAATTCCTGTGTGTAAATCATCAAGGCGTTTTCTGTTTCTGAAGTTTCAGCCGTATGAAGGAAAAATCAGTTTGATCTGGAGACAGAGGGCTTACGTGTCTGCTTCTTACCTGCACCTGAGAGAACAAAGGGTGAAGACAGATGAACATGGAGAGGAAGGGAACTGCAGTCTGCGTTTTATCCGTGAGGGCCCATCTCCGCGGTGTGGGAAGCTGGCTCCTCGTGGGACTGATCATCACTGAGCGGACTGCACATATGTTTACATGACATGAAACCAAGACAGGGCTTTTAGTTCCTTAAATAAAGACCTCTGACACTGGAGCCAAGGGAAAATACTCCTGAGTAAGAGACAAACTGAAAGCCTGAATGGAACAAACACATCCTACGGAATCTGCTTCTGGTGCAGTCCTACTGGTCAGACACTGCAGAAACAGTAGCTGACTCCAAGCAGGTAACTCTTCCCCAGGAATTAATTTCTGCTGGTTTATTTACAGCTTAAATATTTGCCCTGCTGAGTGCATGGCAGTGATTTTTGCAGAGTATGAGTTTGTGTTTGTTCTGCTCATGGTATGCTGATTTTGACTATTTGCTATGGAAAAGATCGGTTTCCCCTATTAATAGGTACAAATAAGGTTTGCTCTTGCCGTTGCACCTGGATATTCCACTTCCTCCTGCAGTTGTTCCAGATGCTGTGCAGAAGTCGGGAAGGTCAGCTGAGATGGGGACGGACCACGACTCCTGTCTCTTCCACCCAGTCCAGCTCCTCAAGAAAAAAGAGCAAAGGAGGCACCTTTGCCATGTACTTTTTCTGACTGATAACTCTGCGCTGGAAGGTAATGGTTTCCAGGGGAACCAAACTCATTTTTCTTGTCACTGGCTTTCCCCTCTTCTTTCCTTCATTTCGTGCTGGACTTTTGTTCCTGTACCAAATTGAAACCCCCAGGGAATAATTTACATTATCCTGACTTCTTGGCCACCGCCAGTATGGAGAACTTCCTTTAACTCCAGCAGATTTTGTAACACTGATCAAAAGCCAGCAGCAGGTCAAACGTGCCTTAGGTAGGACCTGCTTTGCCTTCTCCCACTCCTCATAGGTATCTAACAGCAAACCAGAATATTTGTGTGACAGGGAGAGTTTGTGAATTTGCACCTTGGTTTTTTCCAAGCACTCACAAGTAGCTCTCTAGATTTGTAAAGGCCCAGTGCTACGAAGACAGAATTCGTATTTTTTAAGCCTCCACAGATTGCCTGCAGCATTATAGCACTTTTGGAAAGCAACTCTATTTGTGTGTGTAATTTCTCAGATTTTGTGAACTTGAAATTAAAAATACCATTGTTCAGCAGTGTAAATCCGTGTCTAACCATCTTAGTAGTTATACACTGGATCGTATCTCCTCACATCCCAAGTTTTAGTGCCTTTGCAGTTCACCCTGGTGCTTGGGGGAAAGTGGTGAAGCTGTTCTTTAACTCTTCAAAAGAAAGTGACTTGACCATTGAAGGTAGTCATTTGTAATCTGACTGGTCTTCTTAATCTCAGGTAGATCCTATCTCTGCATGACTGATTTGTGTACAGTATGACTGTGGGTCTGATGTTTACCAAACTGCCATCAACCAAGAGCTGAGCTAGCTTGAACTGTCACGGTTAGAATTGCAAGTGGCTTTCCTAAGGTGTGCCCTGAACTCCTGGCAGCCCGAATCTCCCTCTGCTGTTCCCCCCTGCCCTCTCTTCAGTACTATGCTTCAGTGTTTGTCCTTTCTGGGCTTGGATTCTCTTTTAATAAAAGGCATCTTCTCCTATTTATTGTAGGAAAAGTATTTGTCATGAGGATTAAATGAAAGATGTGAAAATTACTCTCAGATATCCCAGTTTCTCTTACTTCCATCCTAGAGCTAATTAACCCTTACAGAAAGTGATGTTATTAGAATACAGGAGTTTAGGTGTGTCGACACAGGACATTAGTGGTTGATGCCAAGCCCAAACACCTGAATCTTTCATGTAGATCACGGATATACACCTGCAGCAAGGAGTTTCATTTTCCCCAGCACGTTCTTCCCGAACGTCTGCCAATACCTGTTTGGTAAGTCCCACTTGTTGAGGTATCCAGTCCCAGTACAGTTAACCAGGAAACCATCCGTTATGAGCATAAGGCATTCACCGGGGGTAGTCACTGAGCTGAACATTTAACCACCTGCACAGAACAATATCCCTTCCCCATTCTTCTTAAGGATAATAACCACTGTAGAGCTTGGAGACTGTTAAGAGTCATTATAAGCTTCAATTTCAGCATCTCTTCTATCATTTTCATTCTGAAGTGGCATGCATGATCGCACGCTGGCTGACATTGTTTCCTAAGGTTCATCCTGTGAGTCACACATATTCTTCAGAAAAGATTTCCCTTGCTTCGGCAAAATCTCCACCATTTCTGCAGTTTTGGGGGACAAAAACTCCTTGGGTAGTAGGATGTCCTCCAGAGGAGTTTCTCACAGACTGTCAGAGAGTAAATGAGAAATGCAAGAGACATAGCACCCCTTGTCCTTGGTTAGAGTTGATGTTTGCATTTTGGCTTTGATGAGGTTGAAAAGGTTCTCTCCTGAAAAGATTGTCCTCATGTGTTCTACTTTTACTGTTCTACTTGAGGCATTCGGCCAAGTTCTGTTCTGCCAAATCCACTAAGGATTTGCCAGTCTTAAAGAACTTGAGATACTTGGAGACAATTTTTTCCTTCTTCATGCTCAGTGTGTCCTTCCTAGGAATCTTTGAGATGGTCCAAAAGCAACTCTGACTTTCCCAACACCCAGGAGGTCTGATGGAGCAAACCTTAGAGACGAGGTATTCATCAAAACTGGTAGAAAATAAATGGAGCAACATTGTAAGCTGTCTGATTTGTAACACAGCCCTGAGCAAGAACTTCCTCAATTCACCTTTTTCTGGTACTGGCATCAAATCTATCACCATGGCTAAAAGTGTTTTCCCTTTCTCTGAAACTGACATGAACAAAACTGTGTTACTTTGAGGTTTGCTGTCAGCCATCTCAAAAATGTAGCCCTTACACTGTCTGTAGGCTTAATCTTGTTCTGGAAAAAGTTCCCTACTTCCCTACATCCCCCGAAGGGCCATCTTTCAGGTTTATTTGGATTCCAATGGGGTGGTAACAGGGGTGTGACGCATCTCAGACCAGGAAGGAGCACAATTACAAAAACTGTAGTCAAGTTTTTGCCAGAACCTGACTCTGTGACTCAGTGTCACCCGTAACGACAGGCAATTCATGAATCCTGGCAAAGCAGTTAGGTGGTGACAGTTACTTTGGCAGTGTATGGCATTGAGTTTGAACCCTACGCCCAGCCTTGACTCCTGTAAGATCTCCTAGCACATTAACATGGATGCTGTCACGCTCCTTCTACTGCACATGAGATTTACTGTTACTTTTGCGTTGACTGCAAATTTGGTACTGGTTGCAGGTGGAGCGTGATGAGTGTTTCAAGAGTGACAAGAGTCCTCATGAGCAGACGCGGCCCTGCCAGCTAATACAGTTGGGACGTCAACAATGGTTTTTAAAGAGTAATTACCAAGCGCCATATTCGAAGCATTTCACCGTCCGGCCTGAGTAAGTACGTACTTATGTACAGTTGTGCTGACTTGGAGCCATCTTTGGTGAAAGCTTTAAGCTACACCCGTGGAACTGCAAAAGTCCTGTATCCACACCGCCCGTCTCAGCTCTGTTTCTGGAATTTTTAAATGCTGTTCTCTGTGAAGCGAAAGTCACTTTGGAAATACAGCAGAGAGTATAAAGTTATCCAGTTCGGCCTACCAGGAGCAGCGACAGGGGCTCAAGCGCTTGATCTCATTCTGTCCGAGTGATGCTTAGTTGTAAAACACCATGCAATTATTAGGTCATACGGATTTGTTTTGCGCTTTAGCGAGGGAGATGTAATGGCAATTTTGATCAGGGAATGGTTACTAAACCAGAGTTAGAAAACAATTTCCTTCCAGCTCATGTTGCAAAACGAGCAGGATGTGCACTTGTTGACTTGAACGTCACTGTTCACCTTTGACATGAAGGGAAAAAAACGAGTTCTGGAGTATATTTGTGCAGTCTCATTGAAATTTTTTTAGTCTTTCGTGCCCAGTTTTGAGATAGAGCTCAATTTATCATCAACCTTTGAATCACTGTCTGCTGAAATACACATTCAGAATGAAAAAGCTGCTGTTACTCGTCGTTGCTCTGGTGGAAACACTCCTGCTGTGAAAGACAGGAAGATCCTGTCCAAATTTTTCTATCACAGTAGGACTTTTCATCATCTGCTGTTTTCATTGGCATTTTGTGATACTTTTTTAAAGAAGCTGCTAATTAAAAGTTGTGTGCCATGTCTTAAACTCCCCATAGTGCATTCTGAAAGGAATGCTCGTAATTTCATATAAGCCAGTGCGTGTCCTACTCTTTTCACAACCTGGACTGGGAGGACATGCCAAACATGGTGATAATAATTTACCAAAAAAAAAGCAGCTGAAAAGCGTGTGTCTGTAGCAGAAGGCGTAAGAACAAAGCTGTTTGGTTTTTCATACACGTTCTTGGAGTGATTTGATGACAGTGAGAAGTGTAAACCGGGTGGCACAATTGCTTCCCTTCTTGAATATACTAAAAATTACATTTGTCTGTTTGGGCAGAACATTAAGGAAAGTTGTGTTGCACCATGGTGAGTTCCTCCTTTATTGGCCTCTCCTTATTTCTTCTGTGTATCAAAGATATTTCCTGATAGCCAACAGTTACTGTGCTGTTTTCATAGAATCATTAAGGTTGGAAGAGACCTACAGGATCATCTAGTCCAACCGTCCCCCTACCACCTGTTACCCACCAAACCATGTCCTTAAGTACCACATCCAAATGTTTTGTTATGTTTTGGACAGATTAATCCAGAAAGGACTAGTGTTTCTCATTAACGTGCCATCACATCAGAGTTTCACTGAATAACTTTTGGGACTTACCTTGAGATTCGGCAATAGAAATGGACTGACGTTCCTGAGGTGCTTCTCATTACAGACAGGTTTTTTTCACTGCAATGATGGTTATGTGATTTTTAGGGTGATCCTTTCCTATTTTTTTGAGAGGGTCCCATTTTATACTCTGGCTCTGTGATAGTGAAATTACTGAGGAGACAGTGCAAAAGCTGCACCACAGAGGTGGGAACAAGAGGCCAGGGTTGAGGAGGGCATAGGAACTCCTCACTCTGGCTTCCCCAAAGCTGTGTCTCAGACTACATCCTTAGTCGCAACAATATAGCCTAGAAAATTATTTACTGTGATCCTCTGTATGAAGCATTGGCCATGCTGCTGGCAGATAGTATCTGAAGGATTAGCGACGATTGCTCTAAAAGCCTTGAAGAACTAAGGCGCCATCAAATTAAGTTATACGACACAATGGAATTACAAGGCATAATGACATTTTTATCACAACGAAAGCTGTCTTTACTGAGCCTTACTAACCTGTCAGTCACCTCATTTCACGGCAAGTTCAGTCACGCTGACTCTTCCTGCTAGCAGCCGTGGGTGTGAATTTAGGAAGTGTTGGATATCGCTAATAATACGCTGAATCCCTTCACCTCAACAGCAGCCGGTGAGGGTATCAGGCACTCGGTGCTGCTCGGACAGCGGTCAGACCATACTGATACTATTCCTAGCTTACATCTACTATCACAGCTATAGCGGTACAGGTGGCGCGTTGCCTTGCACGCAACTGCTGCGGTACAAAGGGGAAAGGAGCGGGCTGGAGGCAGGACAGCAGCGGTTGCCTGAGGTGAGTTGCTCACAGACGTGCCTCCTGCCTTTCAGACTGCGAGCGTCTCCCCGTGCTGGCTGCCTGCACAAGGCGATGCCAGTACATTGCATCTCGGCTGTTCTGCAGGGCCCTGTCCTCAGGCCCGTGTACCAGCTCTCAGTCGTTTCCAAATTAATCATTCCTTGTAGGGGCACGCAAAAACCATTTTCATGCCATTGTTTTGCTTGAAAGCATGAACTCAGTAATGAGTTCCAGCAAGGCAATAAAGTCATACCCGCATCGTGTTGCAACCCCATTGAGTTGCACAGTGTCATCCTGGGAGCCTCATGTAAGGAGTCACTTCTGCACCAGTGGCACGCAAGCAAGGCCACTGTCATTTTGAGAGAGCGGCGGTGGTCCCTCTTTGAGGACAGCAGGGCAGCTTCCTGCCTAGGAGCCACAATCAGCCATTTAACTTTTCTGCTAAGTGAGAACGCTTCTGCTCCGAGCAGGTGGCATTTCACCACCACTCAGCCTAAGTTCCTGGTGTAGCTCATCCGTGGCCTCAGAGTGATCATCTGCCTCTAAGAGGGTTGTAGGTTGGGTGCATTAGATCCTCCCTTCCAGCATGCAGCCAGCACACCCTTACGAAAGCCAGGAGCGGCAGAGGGGGCATGTACAGAGTTTCTAGCAGCACTTGCATTTGTACCAGGTGGCATCTTCAAGCCTTTGGTGCGGGACTTACAGCAGGTTGTAAGACCCTCGCACCAGCAAGCGTGTCATTTCCCTGTTGCTGAAGAGCAGGATAACTGGCTGCTTTTCTGAAGCTGAGCTTTCGCACACTGCCTCAGCAAAAACGAACAGCAGTAGCAGTGGCTGAGCCACAGCTCTTCGAAATCAGAGCATTTCCACATGCCTCTGCACTCTTGCACAAGCAGCAGCTACTTGCTCTTGTCCCAAGCAGCAAAGAAATGGCCTGAATCACAAAGCTGAGATCAGAACCTGGCTCTGAAGCTCCCCTTCCTGTGCTGTTACTTGAATGCAGAAGTCCTGTCTAAGGCTCACCCCAAGGATACGAAATCGCATTGTGAAAAGAAAATAGATGAGTGTATTTTCTAGCTAATGTGTTATCTGGAATGGGATGTGACATTAACAGTCTGCAGAAGTTAACAGCATGGCCTTGGACATTTAAAGGTCTTCTTTTGAATCTGCATGCGGATACTTAAATAATTGGCCTTTCACATGTGTAGCTGCTGTTGAGGTTGCTGGGTATCTGTGAGAGCCATAATCAAGACAGTTTCAGTATCTTTAGAAGTACCCATGTGAAAGCACAGGCCTGTTAGGAGTTTTCAGTGTAAGGCAAGTTCCTTGTGAAAGAACAACATAAGGACAGCCCAGGACAAAAATCAGTGAGTAAATTAGATTTATTGCACGTGCATGATGTGGAAGATTTGATCAAGTCAGAGAAAAGACAATTGCACACCTAAAGCATTAACTGGAATTCAGGAGAGGTCAGTGCAGCTCTGGTGCAGGGTTTTGTGACTCTCAGATAGTGGATTAGGCCAGGATCTGCAAAGATCTCAAAGACAAGGCTGTCATCCTCGAAGGTCATTCCTGAGCAAATCCCTTACCTTTGAAGACTGAAGTTTTATTTCTTTGTGCCTGACTTGTCCTCTATAGTAGGTGCCTGTCTGCCAGGAGATGTGTTTGAGTTACTGTGACTCTTTTCTCGAGGTTCAGAAAAAGAAGCACTCCAAAGTACACAGCATTGAGCAAAGTTAGTTTAAAGGCCTTGAGAACTGAGATTACTAGTTTTTTAATTAAAGAATGTATATACTTTTAAAAAAACGGGCACAGACAATTGCCATGGGTTACGTGATTAAATAAAGAATTGGCACAGTTTGTAGACACAAGTGCAGACCCCAGACAAAGTAAGTGAAACTAGGTTTTCCTTTTCAAAAGTCGGATTTGTGAGTTACCAAGCACCCTTTACAGTACAGAGCTAGAAGACCTTCAAAAGCAATGTCGCCTCTGCTCTGTGTATGTTGCGTGAAAAGATCCAAGTCATGGGTACGAGCTTACCTTTAACACTTCGGGCGCTTGAACCTTTTAAATAGAAACAGAACCCGTAATTCAGAAAAACAAAGGCTTGCCTTCTTCCTTTCTGGAATAAATCTACCTTATAATGCTCTGGAAAGGATTCACCCTCATCGCATTTCATAAACAAATAAACTAACACAGAAAAAACATGTAAATTGGTTTATGGGTTTGCTCCACACCTTAGAGCCAGGAAATTCAGCCACAGGTGACACACCAGTGTTCAGCACAACCTGTTTTGTTTTCGCAGTAATGCCAGTTCTAGGCACTACCTAAAGCTGAGCTTCTTGCCAGGGGCTGACGCAGGTCACACTTCTATTGTAGGATTTGCATGATTTATTTCTCTTCTGCACTGTTTAACCTACCACATTGTTGGGGATTGCAGGGGTTTTATTCACCCCACCCGAGTCACTGAGGTGATTTCCCTAACACACTTTTCACTTGTGTAATCAGAGATTTGTCCCCCCTCCATCTCACATGCCTTAACAAGAGCACTTAAGTTAAAAACATCACCAGGATTTTCTTCTGGTATGTGATTCAGCACAAGCTTCCAGCATCTCCGTGTCCAAGGCACAAGTCCCACCACCGCTGCCATTTCTACAACATCAAGTTCCTTCTACATGTGCATGGTTCACCAGTCCTTCGAATTCAGAGTTTTAATGGCTCTGTTCCAAGCGATGTCAAACAGGAGAACATAAATAAGCATTTGATCACCTAAAGGCCCCCAGATTCCATGGGAATATTTGACTTCAAAAAGCCAGAGATGAAGCATTACATGAGTAGGGAACATTGCAGGAGGATACCAACTGAGACTTGTTACTTAGACCAAAAATAGTCACAGAATCAATGGAAAGCATCTTCATTTAAACACAGATTGCATAGCAAAAAGTCTCCCCTGCCATTACCTGAATCCCCCCCTTTAAATATTTCTAAATTTCTTTCCCCTTAATATCATCATAATTTTATTCTGTTGTGACTGAGACAGCACCCAGAAAATACTGCCAGTAGTCAGTGCTCGGGTTCATGGCCAGTAGGGAGCAGTGCCCAGCAAGAACCAGCTGCTCCCCAAGGGACTGGGGACCCAGCACCACAACCCAGCAGGCAGGACAGGACCTTGCTGCCCCCCAGTACCTGAGCAAGGTGAGCCAGGCAAGCCCAGAGGTTACCTCACCAGGCAAGTCCACGGTCAAGCCAGAAAGTCAAGGGACAGGTCAGGGATCCAGATCAACACGGTCCACAGCTACGCACCCCCTGGGCTGCGGCCAAACCAGAGACCAGCACTGCTCCAACACACTCCAAAAGGAGCAAAAGGGGCAAAGCCAAAGGCTAAATGGGTTTACGGGCCCAAGGGTTTGGGAAGGCTCCAGGGGAGCCTCATCAGGGCTATGATGGCCAATCAAGGCACTGTGGGCCCCAT
Source organism: Psophia crepitans (assembly GCA_013399095.1). Taxonomy (NCBI): domain Eukaryota; kingdom Metazoa; phylum Chordata; class Aves; order Gruiformes; family Psophiidae; genus Psophia; species Psophia crepitans. The sequence goes on from VWZZ01001863.1 coordinate 350,144, forward strand.
CAGCAGGCAATCTCTGTTGCAGGCAGGTCCCTAATGCTGGAAATAATGTTTTCACCTGCTTGTCATTCCCAGCTGGGAATACTGAAGGAGCAAAACTTAGTAAACTGACTCAACAGCCTTTCTGCCTTCAGCTACAGACTGCAAAAATTGAAGTTTCAGCTTATGAGACCTTTCTGAATGTCTGATTTCTTCCCCAATCTTACCCAGATCTTCTGAACAGAAATTAACCTTAATCTAACCTACATCTCCATCTTCAGCTGACAACTGAGCTTTAGGCACGTATCCCTTTTTCGAACTGTCTCCCATACGTGCCTCTCAGTGCAGACGCTCCTTTGCTGCTATCCTGTGTCAGGTTACCTGCCCCGTGCCAGACACTGAAGGGGTTTTAAATCACACATGCCTGCTCCGTGCTTGACCCTGCGTCCCTCGTCAGCAGTGCCAAAACCACCCAGTGCTGCGTTTCACGGTCCCCGTGTCGGCTGCAAATGCCTTTGGTTTGGCCGAAAGCGGCGCGTCTTCAGTGCTTTTTGTAAGCCAGGGGTATTTCAGTCTCAGAGTTCAGACCCAAAAGCACGTCACCATTTGCAAAAACCCTTGTCCATGGAGTTCACCGTTCCTTAGGTTTTAATGTTCATACTTTTGTCACTAGTGATGAGCTTCTAGACTAAATTTATTCATGTTCCCCAGCGAGAGATGTTACATAAAGGCAGCTTGTTACTATCAACAGCCATTGCACACTTTTTCCCTAGGCAAATTGCGTTTACTGTTGTAGCAGAAGAAAAGAATGAAGAATTGTTGTGTTCCCCCACCCCCGACATCACACACAGTGAAATTAAGTGTTTCCCTGCACATTTTGGTCTGGTATTTATTTTGGAAAAAGATACAATAATATACTAGCAGGGCACGTTGGTAGCACCAGAAGTGCTGTCAGTGAAATGCATGAGAAATGCAGAATAAAACCTCACATACAATGCGTTGCTCTCCTCTAGATTTTGAAGTGCACGTTTAAAAGCTTTCCAAAGCATCTTAAGGTTCTGCCCTGACAGAGTCCAAACATGGCCTTAAACTGTGTTCTTGAGGATTCTTTTGAACAGGAATAGAATGAACTGATGCCCACGTGATTTTCAGGACTGGTGACAAAGAGGTCCTCGTGAGAAACAGGGTAATTTATGATAGTACATGGAGAGTAACCTGCAGCAACAAGTTGCTGCGTGCATACACAAGCCACCCAGGAAATAGCAAGCTGCTGACTGGCTCACCGAGCCTTCGCTTTCGAACACAAGTGCTGCATTGTATCGTCAAGCGTATTTTGGAGTTTGTGCTTTGCAGTGTTTTGCTCTGTCGGTTCCGGGCACACCGGCCTGTCCTGGAAAATGTCACATTATCCACACGGGTCCTAACTGGTAAGAAGCTACGTTTATTAACAAGACGGCCCGCTCGGCAGCCTCAGTTCAAAAATGTCCGATAGCAGGGATGTCGTCGCAGAAGTCCTCTCGACAGAACCCTCTCGTAGCAGCAGTCCCAAGATTTTATTTGCTGTCCTTTTAGTGAGAGCAGCAGCCAGGATGAAAAATAGCATCTGTCCCTCCTGCAGGTGACCTGGTGCCGCACCCCCGTATCTCAGGCGCTGTCGGTGCTGACAGATCCAGCAGATGGGAGCTCAGCCCTATTTATGTGATTGCAGTGTTTGAGGGGAGTGTTCTGTCTCCCTGCAGGCTCGAAACTCCTTCACCTGAAAGGCAAAAAGATAGTCTCCTATTCACAACGACGGCAGAAGCGGCGGCGTGCTCTTAGGACAGAATGGGCGAGAGCGGCCGTATCCATTTCGTTGTTTGGCCGGGACTTTGTGGTTTTGATCCGGTTTTTTTCCTTTCATAATATTCAGCTTTGCTAGGAATATTGGGATTTCTCTTTGCAAGTGCTTCACTAACAGGCAGGCAACTGTCGTGTCATTTCAGGTTCTTTATCCAGGACCAGGTATCTTTTCTGTCACTGAACTGCTGTAGATGTTATAACCAAAGCGGGACATCTCAGGCCCTTCTTTCCTGTCCAGGAAGATCTGCTGATCTCATTTTCTGTTTCACATCTGGTTCCGCAGCCTCCAACCTGGCACAGGCACCCTTTGAAGGGACACGCCAAGTGTAGTTGTTGAGGTGCCATCAGCTGGTGTGTTGTGGGGGGTGTGAAAGATGGACGTATCTAGGTGCATCCCTTCCCTCCCTCTTCTCTGCCCCAGGTCATCAAAGTGCAGCGCAATAACATGTAATTACAGGGCTTCTTAAGCTTCTTAGGAGCTCAAGTTTCACACACACACACATCTTTTAGCCGGGACATATGGAAAAGACTGGTAAGACAGCAGTACCTATCCCCCTTCTCCCTGGATCCCACCCTGGGGTTCATCCCCCACCTGCTGGATAAAAGCAGGGTAACGGCTTCCCAGGCGCAGTGTCCCAGCGGCTGCTGGCATTCCACAGCAGGAGCAGGACTGGCAGCTCCCGGGGGAGCTTCACCCTCTCTGTGGGCACAGCAGGGCCACAGTTCCACCTGGAGGCCACCTCTGATACAGCAGCCTCCTGTCAGCCTGCAGAGCTTCCTCTGGCTGAGGCCGAGAGCTCAGCGCCAAATCCAAAATCTGTATGTCTAGCCCTGCGCTTTTTGTGCACATGGAGATCATTGCACCCGACCATTGTGTCCAGAGAAGGGCAACAAAGGGGGGGAAGGGTCTGGAGGGGCAGGCGTGTGAGGAGAGGCTGAAGGCCCTGGGCTGGTTCAGCCTGGAGAAGAGGAGGCTGAGGGCAGAGCTCCTGGGGCCTCCAGCTTCCTCCCGAGGGGGAGCCAAGGGGCAGGCGCTGATCTCCTCCCTCTGGGGCCCAGCGACAGAACCCCAGGGAACGGCCTGGAGCTGCCCCAGGGGAGGGTTAGGGTGGGGATCAGGAGAAGGTTCTTCCCCCAGAGGGTGGTGGGGCCCTGGCACAGGCTCCCCAGGGCAGTGGTCACCGCCCCGAGCTGGGCTGAGTTCAAGCAGCGTCTGGCCAACGCTCTCAGTCATCTGCTCTGGTTGGGCTGGTCCTGTGTGGGGCCAGGAGTTGGACTCCATGATCCTTGGCCTCAAATTGCAGCAGAGGAAGTTTAGGTTGGATATTAGGAAACAATTTCTTCACGGAAAGGGTGCTCAGGCCTTGGAACAGGCTGCCCAGGGAGGTGGGGGTGTCACTGTCCCTGGAGGTGTTCAAAAAGCATGTAGCCGTGGCACTACGGGACATGGTGGGGTTGCGTGGACAGTTGGACTTGATGATCCTAGAGGTCTTTTCCAACCTTACAGATTGTATGATTCTGTGATGCTTACAGCTCCCTTCTAGCTCAGGATGTTCTATGATTCTGTGATTACTGCTGTACAGGAATGTTCTGCCCTCACCCTGGAACTACCGCCGCGTGGTGGCTGAAGCTGTTCCCCACAGTTATCCCTAGCTGTGATCCATAGGTCACTGGTGAGAGACTTGACTGACACATGCTGCACCATGCTTATATTGTGGGTGAAGAGCTTGAGAGGACGAGAAGTGTTTCCTCTTTGTACATAACAGCTCTTTAACACAGAAGTTTTCCCCTTCCTGATCCACCTCACGTCAAACAGCCCAGGTCCCAAAGCAGCTCTATGGGGCTCGGACCAGCCCTCTCCTTTAAGAAAAGTGACCATTATTTAGTCCTGCTTTCTGTTTCTAACCTTATGTTCTTCTACATGAGTCATTTCTCTCTCTTCAGTGGTATCTGGTGATGGACACAGTTGATTTCCCCCACCAGCCAGAGCAGCCCTGCCGCCTGAGTGCCTGCTCCCTGCAGGCATCTGTCCCAGCAGGTCCTGAGCCACGGCTGCGAGCAGTGAAGGCCGTGGTAAGCCCTTCCCCAATGTTAAGTGTAGTCTGTGTTCGTGGGCTCTGTCCTTTGTTCCCTTTTCTACTAATTTGCCTGGTAAAGGCATCGGTTTACTGGTCTGTAGTTTACCAGACTTTCAGAAGATGTACCTTTAAACCCAGGCCATTTTTCAAGGCTGGAACCAAGGCAGGTCTAACTGAGAGGTCTGGCACATGCTATGTTTTATCTCCACATGCTGGAGCCCGAGTTCATCTCATGCTTGCTCCATTTGACCATTCCTTCACCCTTGGAAGCTACCTTGCACTCTAATTGCTTCCTTAACACTGTTTAATTACATGGGCCCTTAAAACATCTTTCCAACATCAATTAACAGTTATTTTTTTCTGCACTCAAGTCAATAAAGCATTTTCACAAGTGGTAACTCTGATATGCAAACCCTGACAGCTCTGACACTCCCTTCCCTTCATCAGGAGGACAGTAAATTTATTTCAGCTTTGCCAAGTTGAAAACAAGCTTGGTGAAGATTAACACTGTCAAACAGATGTATCCTTGGGGCCACCCCACCTCCTTGTACTGCCACTCCACCACATCCTCATTATCCCAGAGTTAGAGGGCAGGCACTACTCAGAGTTCATAGGCGTTTCCTTACAATAGTGTGGCTCACTTGAGTTAAATCTCATTTTAATATTAGTGTTTCTCCTGGAGTAGTGATTTCTTTGTTTTTTAGAAGCCAGGAAAAAAGCTAGTAAGGGTGTCATCAGAAGTGTTTATAGTCTCAATCACTAAAAGGTGAAATACTCAGGAACAAACTCAGTGCAAGATGAGTGGTTGGCATGTGAAATAACTTCTATTTGTGTCATCTTTACATCAAACTTTTGAACACAACAGCATTTACTCAGTTTATGTACCAGGGAAGGCTTGCAATAACATGTTTTTCTGGAAACAGACTTGGTGGAAAACAGAGCTAAAGAAAATCAGAAGAGACCAGGATAGACAAGCTAAGTGAGAGCTGGCAGAAAAGATTTTTACACTCACAGAACTTTTGACAAAATCCCAAGAACCATTTTGGTTTTCTCTCAGTTGGTAAATTCAGTACAAAGTTACACATTTTGCAAGAAAAATTTAAGGTTATGAAATTTTTGTCCTAAACATCAGTGTTTGAACAGATACTACACTAATTAAACTACTTAGCTCCTGAAAATACATTAACAGCATATGATTATAATTGTTTTTATTCTTCAGAAGCCCTGGCAACTGGTAAAATTCAAGAGTGGCTGTGACACATGCAGTTGGGCCATGGGTCTAAGTTCCTGGCTACCAGCAACATGAGGCATGAGGATTGGAGTGCCTGAGCTCAGTCCCTTTTAGCTACATTTGCCATTGTGTTTGCTTTTTGTAGTAAAATAGGAAAAGCAAACAAAGCCAATTTAAATTAAAATCTTTGAACTGATGAATCTTAAGATCAAGCAGCTAGCATGGCAGCAGCCAGCACCCCAGGAGGTGGAGCAGAGCAAGAGCAGGCATGCCTCCCACTGGGTCTCTGGTGCACCTTCTGCCACAGAAGCCAGCAGGGGCCAGTGTGAGCTCACCATGCTGGGTCACTGACTGCCTGCAGCCCAAGCACAGCCAGGCACCCTACCCAACTGTTCCCAGGCAGTAATTCAGCTGGTCAGCACACCCCTTGGTTATCTCACCCAGTAAATGTCTCCTCTGGTACCCTCACAAGGCAAGCTGAGCAGAACCACACTGAACCAAGAGTCCGAGTAGCAGGCAAGGTCGTGGTGATGAGACAGGACCAAAGTAAAGCCAAATCAACCCACAAATCACAACCTTATCACACAGCAATCATCTACTGAGTTCAGAGTGAGAAGAAAACAACCTGTTCTACAGGATAGGGTCAATAAAGTCCACAGCCAAGCATAGAGGCAACTAGCAGTAGCGAGAAAAGAGTTCTCTAGCAGAGGCCAAAAAGTGAGTGAGCCCTCCAGGCTGAGCTTAAATAGGGTCATGGGCCCATGGGCGGGAGTCAGGGGGTGGGGAGGTGCCAGGTGGGGCCAACCAGGATCATTAAGGTGAATTGGTGCCCTCAGAAGGCAGCCACCAAAAGAGGTCTCGCTTGTCATTTTGCAGCATGGAGTTGTGCATGTGTCATCGCTGTATGAAGCCCGTTGCGCTGGGAAAAGCATATCCTGAACCTGGCAGGGCCTTGTGCATCGCTGAGGGGAAGATGAAGCAGAAGGATCCAACCCCAGAAGAATATCACCTTTGATGAAATTTCGGGTGACAAAAAGGTTTCTTCTGTCTGTGAACAGCAGAGACAAAGGACCGTCCCTCTTTGAAAAATGTTGTCATTTAAGTGCAAATCTGTGATGTTACATGTCAAGAGGGTGATGCCAGGCTTGAACGTTCACATCAGTCTTGTAAAAATGGTAGCTGATCTGCGAGTCTTTGATTTCAGGATCCTTCACTATAGATTCCTTAATGTTTCACAAAGGTGTCTGAAATCCTGGAATTTATTGCCGTAAATGAAGGCTTGAAAATTCAGAGCCGACTCTTGCAGCGCTACTGAGCTGCCTGCTGCCGAAGTGCAGGGGGGCCACAGGGGATCCGTGCAGATACGGGGTGCTCTGGGAGAGGAGCATCCAGCACCCCGTCCGTATGCCTCCAGCAACAGCCGGACATTTACTGCTCACGTGCAGCCCCCATTTCTGCAATAATGTTTGCATAAAATTTCACGCCTGAAATTGCTTCCGTTCCTGCACCGGTTAGAACCTGCGCTCTCCGCACGGACCTGGGCGAGCATTCCATCCGGCTCACGGTCCTGCAGACACGCCTGTTTCTCTACAGCTTTTTAGCTAATTGACCGTCCTCTCGTTGGCGATTGCCTCTGCCACCCAGCAGCCCTCGGTTTCTCGCGGGTGAGGGTTGCCTCCTGCGAGCGCAGGATGTCTCCCCGGCGCGGCACACGTTGCAGAAGCTGGGGCAGCGCCGTCCCAGAGGCTGAATTTCCGCTTCCACTGGGCACCTTCTTCACATTTTTCACTTGTACGGACACGTGTACTGGCTAGAAGCAAGGGATCGCCCGCAGGGCTGAGAATGACAGTTTCAGATGGATCAAATTCCAAATCGGAAGACACACCCTCCGAACAACTGCGCAGGGAAGAATTTTTCCAGAATTCCAGCATCTCCTAAACAGCTATCGACTTGTTTATGTTGCCTTACACAGAAACAGGCGGAGCTCGCAGTCCAGATCAGATAGTGATTTTATACACCGCTGTGTTCCGTATGTCTCCGTTCTCATCCAGCTTTGTTTTTCCAAAGCACCTGTAAACCAGAAAGCCATTCAGATGTCCTCAACGAGGAGATCAAATTTTATCCTTGTTAATCGCCATGAACCCTAGCGTAGGCTGTAAATGTGTTAGCCAAGCACCGAGAGGAGATTTTGCCCTTCAAAATTAGAGACGCTATTGTTTCATTCCGCACCCCTGAATTGCCACCGCCTCTGCCATCGAGCTGACGCATAACTCCCACCCATCGCACGCCACGCTCACCGTGCTCCAGGACCCTGCTCAGAAGAGTTTGGGCCTTGGATAGCTGAATGAGAAGAAAAAAGTGATCCGTACAATCAGCCCCTCCAGAGAAGAATATGAATATGGCACAGTAAGTATATAAATGTCTTCACTTTGGGCAGCTGAATGCCCAAAGGGGTTATTTGGTAGCCTAAGAGAAAAGCAGCATTACGGAAGGACAGGAGCCACCCAGAGCAGGCAGTTGTGGTGTCTGTGGGGTGGTTTTCAGCACGAAGATTGAGCAGAGTTGAGGAGTAGCTCTGTGTCGGAGCGTGAACCTTCTCAGGGAGAACTGAGGCGTCACGGAGGTCTCTCCAACCACCAGACCCCAGGCAAGACCTCAGCGAGTCAGCCCAGTCTGGTTTGCTTTGCACTTTCTCCTCCACAGCGCGCTCTGTGCTCGTGTGAGATTTTCAAGCGCAAATTAATATATAAATGCCGTGGATGCTTACAGATCATCTCTTCTGCTGTCTGTTTAGGTATCTAATGCAGTGCAACAACTAAAAAGTCAGCTCGCTCCCTGAACAATTTTTATGATGCACTTCAGGGATGTTACTTGCTTCCGCAGTCAATATTCATTATGGAAATGTTTTTAAGTCTCAGAAGTTGCTTTTTTTTATGCTGGCTTCCCAGCAGTTTGATGTATCGCTGAAGGAATTTGTGCTTAGCGGCGTACAACGAAGAACTGCACGCTGCGCAGGGCCAGCGGGACACAATGTGAAGAATGTCTGCGCTGCGCAGCGACTGTGAGCGAAGCGCCGTGGGCTGCTCAGGCACAGAGGCGGGCTGCAATCGCCATGCATTGCCCCCGTGACCCCCAGCTCCTCATTCCTCCCTTCGTAATCACGGAGCGAACACGAGACAGCAGCGTTTCTCACACTGGGCCTTTTCAGCCCGAGCACTGTGACTGCGCAGAGCTACGTATGTGGGGGTCACTGAAACTTGTTTCCCTGTGCTTTGCTGCGGTGACAAACTGGGTCCTCAGCTGTACCAGAGAAGCTCTGGTGTGTCGTGGCTCTTTAAGGAAACCTGATTTTCTTCTAGAATGGCTGCTAGAATAAATGAGGCGGCGTAAGTGCGAGCGTGCTCTTCATACTGTTTATCTGGGCGCCTGACAGGAGAACACGTTACAAGGAGCTGAGCTCTTGCTGGGTGCCTTGTGGTTTAGCCTCCTAGGTTCCCTGATGCGGCTGTGTGCACTGAGAGGTAATTTTCCTGCAGTATTGATGGAATTTCATCATTTTATGTCGTCAGGAAACTTGGACCAGTAAATTACAATCACATACAATATGATGGAGGTGTCACATAGCTTGTATCGCAACGCAAGCGGGAAGGGAATGGTATCTAGAAATCTGGGCTGCGTCCCTTAACCACTGAAGTGTGGTAGACACTGGCAACCACGTAGACAATGGCAAGGTTTACACGAGTGCTCTTCAGCCCACATCCAGCCTAGCGTGAAGCTCATTTAACATTAGGAGGATTTTGCTGCGTTAATTATGACTCAGCATCAATTGCTGTGAAGCAGGACTATTTGTCTGAGTGCAGTAGTACATTCAGAGAATCCAAGAATGGTTTGGGTTGGAAGGGACCTTTACAGGCATTTTGGTAGTGCACTGTGTAGTAGTGATGCTCCTGAAGTGCAGATTACTTCAGACTTTTTTCCCAAATATATCTTGCCATTTATACACACATACACATAATTTGCTGCCGTAGTCTTCTTCAAAATTTGCTGGAGACTTGTGTGTGCTCAGAGCATCTCCAGATCTGGAACCGTGTAGATTTTCAGGTGATGACATTCTGAGGGAAAAAAGAGAGTATCTGTCGTGAAACCAGGACAGTGTCTTTGCGAGCCTGACCGGTAGGGCAGCGAACACGGACGGCATGGCAGGGAACAGCCTCCCACCTCCCCTGGAGTTCAGTAACATCCGGGCAGGTTCAGCAGGGCTTAGGGTTAGGGTTAGGGTTATGCCAGAGATGGGGAATCGTTGCGTTGCGCAGCGCCACGTACTGCAGCACAGTCAAGAAAACCGTGTCTGACTTGCACTATGTTCATTAGAAATTAGAGTGATTACTGGCAGGCTTTTTTGTATAAGGTTCGTGTATTTATAACGTGACTCCAGGACTGATCTTGAGTGGAGCCAAGACATTTCCCATTTCTTCACTGAGTCTGTGGAGGAAACGCGGACTAGCGTATGCAAAATATATTGGAATTACAGTTATTGCTGAAGTTTCCTTTATGATTTGGGACATCGTAGAATGAGGAGAACGAGGAAAATCTGGGCACAATAACTGCCCTTCTAGGTAGTCATACAACACTTTGCAGATCGAATCTGCCCGTTTGCACACCATCTGAAGGCAGGGGTAGAAGTAACAGAAGAAATAACCAGTTGTTTTGCAAGGGCAGTTGCAGCTGCAGCAGGCGGCGCTGCCTTCCCAGGCCCCACGGTAACAGCTTCGAGGCGGAATGAAGAGCTGAAGCTTCCCCGAAGCTCAAGTTTAGATCTAGTGTGGCCGTGTAGATTGTGGGCTGGACCGATGTTTGGAAAAGGAATAGACAATAGGAGACAGCCCACATTATGACTCAGCTGCCTTAAGAAAGAATTAATTAAAGAAAAATCATTAGCATAATGGCAATGGGAGCCAGGTGTTACACTCACATGACCCTCAATTGACCATTACAGAGGAGCGACCTGAGCACATTAGGATCCTATACTACAAATAGGAGGAAGGACAGAGGAGGGCTTTTTTTGGTGGGGAAAGAGTGTGAGAGGTTCTGGTTGCGGGCCCTCAGCAGGAGGGCAGACCCAGGGTTTTGTATCTTGGGGACAGAAGAGCACAGATAAGGAGTGATATATAGGAAGGAATGTTTTATAGAAAACCTAAGATTTAAGAAACACCTGGGTCTGGCAACCTTGAGTGTGGAGGAGTTAGGGCTTATAAGTGCTACGTAAGTTGGTGGGTGTGGTGAGGTTGTGGTTGTACTCCTGGCTGAGTTCAAATGGGAACAAGAAACTGCATGACTGGAGCCCTTTTGGACAGGGCAGTTCCTTCTGGTTCTGCCCTTTATGGTATTTTGTAGCCTCGGGCAATGGCAATCCATGTATGGATTTATCCAGTTCTGTAATATCCAATGGATGACTTAATGGGTGCGGGTAGTCCATGCCAAGCCATGATGCGTGACTAACGGTGTTTCAGATGCTGGGGTAAGGCCTGCCTCTCCAACAGCGGCTCCTGAGGATAAAGACAGTGGGATCTGCAAGCTGCTGGCCGTGCAGGCGGAGGTCAGTACCGGGGAAGTTCCAGTGCTTTAAATGATGTCCGAAGCTGTAGCCCTTAGCACGTGTGCTGCTGCAAACGGCAGCTCGGCTTCTTTTCTATTCCTTACAAACATGTGGCCCCCAAAATTCACGAAATGGGGTGCGTGAGGGATTATGGCCCCTGATAGATTCCAAGGCACTGTAATGGCTGTGTGTGTTGCGTATTTAATTACCTGAGCCAATCATCTGTTCCCCAGTTTCTGGTTTTTGTGCTTATCAGTTGTGTCTGCAAAGCATGTCCTGGCACACAAGTATTGCTGCTGGCACTTTGGTGTGATGACAGAAAATAATCTTGCTAAAGAATGGGAGGCGGTTGCAGGGTAAATCCAGTTGGTTTAAATTCCTGGATTTGTTGCTATATCAATGCAGTCCTCCTGGGGAGGTTTGTAGTAAAAAGCAAAGAGCTGGTCATGTATTTTCTGGTAATTCCTGATCTTGTCAGTTGAGGCTCTACCTTTGCATTGCAGTAGCTGGCTCAGAAGAGTTTTCCATGTTTGGAGTTAGTGACCTGAAGTTGGCCAGAAAGAGCTCTTTGTGAATGGCTCCTTCTCACTGTAAAGCGGAGAAATCTGTCGTGGGCTGCTCTGAAGTCCAGCAGGCGTGCATCGTCTTGCCGTGGCCAGCCTGCTGGTTAGGATCGTGTGCTACAAAAATACAACGGGAATCTCTTACTTGTACCGTTTGAGATGTTGTTCCAGCTTCAGCATTCCGGTAGTTAATGATTTGAGGCCAGGTTAGTAAACAGCTGAACTCCTACTTCCAATTATTTATTAACTGAAAATTATTTCGGTGTTAATCATGGAAGGAGCCGGAAGTGTAATACAGCCTTTAAAGGCTCAAGGATCATCACATTCCCTGCCTGTTCTAAAGGAATCAGTGTTACCCTTTCGTTTCAGGGGTGACATAGTGTAGCCACGTTGTGACTTGTTCTTGGATTTCCAGGGCATATAAACTATGTTTATTATGCGAGATGAAAAGCTAATGCTCTCTGTGCATCGATTATGTACTTTCCCATGAATGGAACGGAGGCATTCTCTCTCTTGGGGTTTACATTAAACTAGTCCCTGCTGTCTGGCCCTAAAGACCTTTTGTTTTGTTTTTCTCCATGTGTCCTCTGCAGTGACCAGTCTCCACCAGTGCCTTATCAGGGAACTGTGTATGACTCAAGAGAGATCAGAACTAGGCCATTGGCAGGAGTAGCTTGAGCGTGAGCAAACCTGAGCCATGTTCACTGAGCCACTGTAAAAAAAGAACACACCTGGCTTAACTGGAAAGGAGAACTTTGGTCCTTCATTACAGCTGGGTGGTTTTTACTGCCTTACTGTATTAATTTCTTCCTGAGACCTCTTTGCATGAGTCTCAGTAATTTAAGCATTGCATTTTCAAAACCTGCTTGTAAACTTCAAAAAACTATCCCTAAAAATCTAAATTAATCTTAAAAAAAAAACCAAACAAACAAACCACAAACCAAAACCAACCAAACAAAAGAAACCTTAAAAGTTGGGCGTCAGGATGAAGCTTGAGTTACCCATAAGGGTTAACACCACATTGCCCTGTTGTAAGCTAATAATGTGGTCTTCAGTTCTAAAAATACTGGGATAGCTCCTGGTACCCAGCAGCTTTACGGTGTGAGTGCCCAGCCGCGTGGCGCCCTTGTTGGGAACAGATGGATCTGACGTTATCTTGCTGTGGAGACGTGAAGGTGCCAGGCTGTGCTTGCTCTCTGATCTGAGAGCATCAGGCTGAGTGCTCAAGTAACTGAAACTGTGACAGGAAGAACCAAACCTCTGGTTTTAAACGAGTTGGGGAGTTGTATGGGTTTGTGTTAAACAATTACAGAAGGGGTGGGGCAGCTCCAGACGTTGAGCCTGGCCCGAAGCTTCATGCCCCCACAGCGTGGAGCTTCTGTGCTGTTGTGAATTGAGTGAAAAATCTCCTACATTGACTCCTGCCTGTGTTTTGAGAGACTTCTCAAGGTTGTGTATGCCAAGGAAATTCCTATTTAAATATTTTTAAGGTGCAGAGCTAGAAACTGCTGCATAAACTGTAATCCCAAATATGAAGTATAGTGTGCTGTGCGTACAGCAGTGAGCCCAGCTCTTGAGCACTACACCAGAGGTTAACAATGTGATTTGGAATCAAATATTTATGGGTCTGTTCTGCCTCTTCCTAATACAAAATTATATAAGGCAGAAGTAGAGTTAAGCAAAAAAGGGAATATAGAGCTGTACGTGATCAAGCTGCATTGTCACAATTTGTTATGATGTTGTCAGTTCACTTAGGCGCGATCCGATTGCGTGTATCGATTACTCCACCAAACGTGAAGCCTGGCATACATGTGGAGAAGGAAAGGTGACTTTATCCTGGGAACTGGGAAACAGGCAGGACCAGAGGCTGAAGTGTCAGTGCTTTCAGCACAGGATGTGTGTGGGTGCACCCTGTCAGCAAATGATTACAGAGTCAGCAGGTTGCCTCTCGTTATGAAGTTAGTGATTAAAGTGTTAACTGGAGCCTCCCCAGAGGTGTAGCTGTGACTAAGGGAATGCTCCTGTCAGCCGCTCGCTCCGCAGAAGGAAAGTGGGCAGGTAACTGTTCCCGACATGCACCAAGGGGCGGGGAGTGTCCTGGGTTTCCAGCACTCCCAGTTTGTTAAGCAAAATAGTAATTAAGAGCTCTGTGGGTTCCATAGAGTAGCAGAGGGAGCTGTCAGCCAGCGCACGCTGTCATGCCTCTTCCAGGGCTCACTGAAAGGTACGTGAAACTCCTCCTCTGCCTCTCCTTTGCTGATCCTGTGTGCAGGTAAGTGACATGGAAGGCTGGAGCTGTTCCGCTTGCTGCGTGACCTGCAGTGTCAGTGGGAAGCAGAGTCCTTCGCCGTCACCCGCGTCGGATTCCCTTCGGGTAATGAGGGTGCCGGAGGGAAGGAGAAATGTTCGGTCACAAATTCTGGTCGAAGAAGTTCCTAACTCTCAAGGTGGCTCGTGTGAGTCAGGGGGATGATTAAAATGGGCAGATAATAGGTAGTGCTGCGGCTCCGTGCGTGCAAACCTTCGCTGCCCTTCTTTCAGTCGCCGGTGTGATTCAAAAGGTTGCGTCAGTGACCTTGTCTGTTCTTTTTGGTGGGTAAGCACTATCTTTCCTCAGAAACCCGAAATAGAAAGTAACTTTTCATAATAATGGATTACTTAGTGTTTGGAATAGATTTGGTGCAAGCCCTGCTCTATCATCTGTGGGAAGGGAGGGAGTTTGTGCAGCTCTTCGTTGGCGACGCGAAGTTCAGGGGCTGCATTCACAGGAAAATACCAACTTAGTCTCGGTTTCAGTAACCAAAGCCCATTCTGAACCTGCCTGAGCAGACGGCTTATGCTGTGTTTTGTTTTCAAGTAGAGCTGTTACTGCTTTGTTCTGCGGTTGTTAATTTTTAAAATAAAGTATAAAAAAGCCAAGACAAAGAAAACAACCCCAAACCCTTGTTTTCGGTGGGGAAAATGCAAGTGTTTGGAATAAGTGCTCACTTTTGGTTAGATCTTTGTTTTGGTGATGAGGGCATCTAACTTAAATGAAGAAACTAACATGAGGGCTCCTACAGCCAGAGTGTGTATCCAGGTAAAGGTTAGTAAAATTATCCTGCTGATACTGCATTTGTTATTTGTGAATAAATCCTGAACTAATTTTCATAGAAACACATAATGGTCCAAATTTTTCTTAAATACCTGACACTTGTGAGTTTAGAAAGTGACTTGGGTACGTGTGCTCCTGTGCCTGCAGAGCACAGCTCTTCATGCTGTACAAAATCCTGGAGGTAGCTGTTGATGGCTGACAGACAGCTGAGCCTGGTGGTTTCTACACAAGGAGCTGAGATGCTTCACCTCATCCTGACTGCCTTTTTTTTTTTGTGGAACAGCTTTGGGAAGCACTGGGTCGGAATAATTAGAAATTGTTGTGGTGGCTTGGGTGTTTAGGTTTTTTCTTGACACTGGTAGAAGCGCTGCATTGCACACTGCTTGCTCCACAGTCCCCATCGTAATACATGGATGTGCCAACAAGCACACCCAGGCTGTTCCGGACCAACGGAAACGCTGCCTGGCTCAGCCCTGGTGCGGGCGTCCCTCTCCTTCCAGCCCTCCTCTGCAGTTGCCTCCTTTGATCCTTGTGTAAAAATCTGAGTGGCCTTTTGCTCTTCCCTTTGCTTTGTCATTCCTCCGCTGTCCCGTCCCCGTGCTGTCCCTGTAAGCAAGTAACTCAAAGATCACTGTACTTAATAAAATACAAGTTCTCTCATCTGCCTCTCCACTAGCACTGTGACTTTTTCTTAGGAAAAAAAATAATTTTGGGTAAGACCTTACAGACAAGTTAGGTCACTAGGTTTGAGATGTCTTGTGCCCTGATGTGACTGCTGATCCTCTCGCAGCTCTGGGATTGCACTGCGGTCCTTCTCCCCTTTCCTTTCCCTAGACTTCTCCGGTAGTTGCAGTCTTCCTCTAGCGTTGCTCATTTTGCATCTGCCCCACTTCTCATTTACTCCTGTCTTTCCCTTCTGTTTCTTTTCTTTCCTTCCAAAAGTATTTTAGGCTTCAGTCACTTCCTCTGAGCATTAAGCTGCTGCTTAGTTAAGTCTCAGGCCCAGAGGTTAGTCCAGCTAAGGTCTCACTTTAGGTCTCACCTGTCTGAGAGTGTGGTTCTAGTCCAGTTTAATGTAATGAAGATGCCTGCCTGACACCAAGCAAGTCGAGAGCCAGCATCGAGTAGGTGGCCACAAACAGGTATTGTTGGAAGAGCCGCAACATTAGTGTGGTTTTGTTAGTTCAAATCCAAGGGAACAGCGGGGAAAACCACATTTCACTTCTCCTGTTTGCTTCCTCAAAAGGACACGGGGGAAGTGACATGGAAAACAGTAAAATACCAGGAGGTGACTGAAAATGTGACAGCCTTGTGGGTTTGTGGAGCGCCAGTGTAAATAATCTCTCATTTGTGGTGCCAAGCAATGGTGCTGGGGAAGTCGCTGCGTGTCCTCAACCCACGGTTCCAGGGTTAACTAAAAATAAGGGCTGCGGGTTGTGTGTAGCTGAAATGCGCCTATGGGAAGGGTGCAGGGAGAAGTGTTTTACCTCTGGGGTGAGCTGGTGGTGTGGGTGTGTTTTGTACAAGCCTGATAAGAAGAACTGGTCACATAACCGAGGAAAATGCCATGAGAGTTTCTTCTGCTTCTGCACCAGCTCTAGAGAGACGGCCAGTCGTTGTCCGGGCTCGACTGGTGGCGAGGGAGAGGAAATGGGGAGGCGTTGGTGAAGAACTGTTCCCATCACCAGCTGCTCTTCCAGTTTGCTTCATTGTCAGCATTTTAGTGGCATCCAGTGATATAAGATGTGATCAAGGTTTTTAAGGCAAATAACTGGGTAAGAGCCATTCACTGCGTAACAAAACGGGTAGTTCAGCGGTAGTGGGGTTTTGTCTAAAGGTCACTTCTCTCAATCTGTAGAGATCAGCTTTTTCTTTCATATGAATCATTTTAAGGTCCAATTTCAGTGCAAAGAATGCGACCACGGGCAGCGAAGCGGTGCTAGGGCTTGCTGGAGTCCCCGGTCTGAGGTTAACAGCAGTGACTTGGCTTTCTGCTGCTCTTAACATGTTGTTTCCTGGCAGGCGGGAGGACGCTGAGTCTATATCCAGTTATTCAAGTGCCAATGGACATAAACTCCTCTGCAGCTTCTAAAATTGTTTTGGAATTACACCGGCATAGGCAGTCGATTCAGTTAGAGGTGTTTGTGTATCACATAAAATCAGCTTTGAAGGTGTGGCTGGGGGTTACTGGGCTAATTCCAAAGGCAAACACCACTGTTACGGTGGCATACATCTCTTCCTTATCTACAAACTCCTGTCTGTACACAAGTCCCTGGGCTCATTTGGCTCTCCGGTATGTTCTTGCCTCGATGGATGTCACCCAAAGGACAGTGGGTGCGTGGGATCTGTCCTGCTCTTTTCTGTGAGCTGCTGACCGGGCGCTGCTCGTGCGAAGCTCACCTGGGTAGCGCACCCTGGTCTTGGAGGTTGTGAAACAGCTTCCTGCATGCGCTGTAGGGTGAAGATAATGTATTTCTATGCGAAACATCTCATTTGTGCACGTAGATCTATTTTTTCTTACAAGTCGTTCATCTGTGATGATGGAAGCTTTATGTAACCTCTTAAAGAAGCAGCTCAGTAGTGTCGGATCATGTGCACAGAAGCTGGGCACTTACTCTGTAGCTCGCTATGATTTTTTCAAGCTTGAATTTCTTTTCTAAATTGATTTTTTTTTGAGGCCTACTTGTCATTGGTACTGTAGACAATAAACTACTTTTCAGATGCCTTTGACCGGGCTCTGTCCCATGCAGTCTGAAATCAGACTGAGGTCCCTCTCCTGGAGTAAGGGAGAAGGGACATCAAATGCTGTTAGCCAAATTTCTGTCTTCGTGCCCGAATAAGAGAGAAATGAAGTGGAATAATCAACTTTCAATGCAGTCTTCGGAGATTTTACTGCTTTGTGTCTATGATGCCACTTTTTGTGCTGAGCCTCAAGTTTTGGGTTTTTTCACTGCAGTTTGAGTTGTCAGTCTTGAGTCTCTGAGTCTCCTCAGATACTTTCCTCAGTCTGCCTGTTCCCCTAGTACCCGAGGGGAATGAAAGCAGCCAGGGCTCCGTAATTAAGGTTATTGAAGCATGCATTGTTGGAGTCTCATGGGTCTGGGTTGTTGCCTACACGATGTGCTGGAATTGCTACGTGGAGGTGTATAAATTATATTGCTACATAACTTTTAATTATGGCCTTGTTCTCTCTTTAATATGTCAGCTGCTTTCTTTGCGTGCTGCAGGACTCTGCCAATGATCAACACTTGTCTAGTTTTACAAACCTGCTCAAGGGTGGTTTGCTGAGTCATTTTTTGTTCTTTTGGTGACCCTGGGCAATGCTCTAGCCATAACCAACAACTGAATGCTAACCAGTCAACGGGTTGCAGCCTCGGTCTACTATCAAGTGAAGCATAATCATGGAGTTGTAGACTAGTCCTAAACCTACTTGAGAAAGCCCTGGTGTGCATAGTACTCGGGATTTAAGGTACTGTGGTATACTTGGTGGGAACTGCTTACTGTTTTTTTTACTGGGAGTGGGAGATACTGAGGAATTAAGCACAGAGCAGTCAAAATATGGTGTAGCTAGCCCTCAGCTTGAGTGTCCGAGCCTGTTTGACTTGGCACACTAAGGCTTTGTTACGTTTACCATTTAGTGGCATTAGTGGATATAACTATTTTTTAACCTTTTGTTTAGGTTCATCTCTGCTGAATAAATGAAGAAAGCGACTATGAAAGCACAGCATCTACCTTCTATTTCCATCAATGAGGAGAAGTTCATAACGAGGTAAGGAATTTAAAACCAACTCTAACGTTTAATGACTTTGCTGCTGTCTTTCAAGTTACTCCATATCTACTCATTAAGAGGGGATCCTGTAGAGAGCTGAGCCTCTACAGGAGCTGAGCCTCTAGGCAGCAGCAGTTCCTACCACTTGCTTTCTGCAAAGTATCTACAGACCAAAGTTGCCCTTTATGTGGATTTCAACGAACAGAGCATTAAATGTTTTGGTCTGTGGATTTTGTTCATTCAGTAGAACAGCACTTTTAGAGGGTACTGAAATAAAATTCTGAATTAGAGAGGAAGACCTTCCTATCTTTGAAATCTGTTGGACTTGAATGTGAGTTCAGTGTTTAATTTGAGCTCTGCTTGTTTGGTCCGTAGCCCCGGACAGCAGGGTTGCTTTGGGGAAAGATCTATGGGGCTACCCGCTCTCCGCTAGGGTGAGTGAAAGGGGTTCTGCGACCTGCTTGGAGTTGTGCTCAAACTGTATGTGGTGGGATGCTTTTCCACAGTTAAATTTGGCTGGTGGGGATCTTTCCTAACACTACTGTCAACCCTGAGCCACCTGCCGTATAGCTCCATCCCTTTTCAGGGGGACTGATTTTTCCCTTGTTGACCAGAGACAAGAGCTGGAAGAGAGGGCTCTTTTCTCACTTCATTTCCATCCCCTCTTGATGTGGGAAGAAGTGAACTGTAAATGCACCCAGGGATGGGGCCTCTGATAGAGTTCCTTATGCTGCAATAGGTGTTTGCATCTGAATCCTGGTACTTTTATATGTCGCATGAGCAGCGCTGTCGACTTCTCCCTTTTTAAAGCAGTGTCAGAGCTTTGCCCAAAGCCCACAGGCAACAAATGCATCCCCTTCTCTTAAGTCTTGTTCCTTTTATACTGCTACTAATTTGAGCTGTAGTGCTTTTGTGTCACAGGTAATTAGTGTGTGTGAGCTTTAATATACTTGGCATACGAAAGCATTTGGAAATGTACCGGACGAACCAGTGTCTCTGGGTTTTTATTCCCGTATATATTTGCTGGTTCAAGCGGTGACATGTGAGTCCTGGTTGAGACCCTTCTGCTTTCCAGTCATGCTTTAAAGGACTGTCCAAGTTTGTTTGCCTGGCAAAAAAAACCCAAGTGTTTGAAGAATCACTAACATATTCTGTAGGCACTCAAGCTTGCTTCCCTCTTGTCCCTCATCTGTACCTTGAGTCTGCTGTTGCATTATTGCTCTTCCAGTTGTATCATGCAAATACTGCTGATGTTGCAAGCCTGCTGCTTGGGAATTGCACAATGGCTGGATCAAAAGGCTGACCCAAGCATGTGGGATTGCTTGGCTGGCTGAACTGTTGTGTCTTTAAGCGTAACTGCCGTAAATATCCATGGATAACTGCGTAGGGCTTGGGGGAGAGGAGGACACAGGTAAATTTTCCTGGGTTAGCATTTCAAGGGAACGCAACCTGGGCTCTGTTGTGGTTTACCACTGGGGCCCTTGACCTTACAGCTCCCTTGTATCCTGCCTTCATGGCTGAAGAAAGCGGTGAACCTGCAGTAAATGTTACTGCTTTTGGGTTTGTCTCAAAGTCATTGTGCCGGTTAATTAGCTTTGGCTTCCATTAATGGCTCCATTTGGCTGGTGTCGCAAAGCCGTGCTGTGAGGAACAGTCTTGCGACACAACAGAGCTGCTGATTTTCGGGCGATGTAGCTCTGAAGAGATGGCCTTTTGACCAGTGCGATCTTCGGGCCCTCGCAGCGAAGGTGCGTTACAGTAAGGCTCCTTCTGGAACAGGTCGGTTGGCGCATGTGTTAGCCCTTTCTGGGGCTAAAAGAAGTTAAGAAAGATTTTCTTTTCTAATGTCTCCACTATACAAGGACAAACAAGTCAGTGTGAGCTGCTGTTAAATCTCGCCCTCAGGACTTTTGTAATGGTTTGTGTGGTTTGTCGCTGTTGGTTGTGCTAATACAAGACTGAAACCTGAAAGATTTTTGTGTGAACTTCTGTGGAAATTAATGAGAAGCTTTTCAGACGAGGCAAGAAAATAAGTACAAATCTTCAGAGTTTGCTCTGACAAATGGAATCTGCCTCATAACCCTGATGGCATTGCTTAGTGCCTTCAGCCTATGGCTTTACTTGCCTTTGCAGCCAACATGGTCTAAGACTAACAGATGGACCTCAGAGTTTGGCCCAAGTCCTCATTTATTCCTAATCTGTCTTCAGGGAACTGATCTCCCCAGGTTTCTAGCTGGGAAAAACTTGCAAAATAACAGCTGTCAGTAAAATGAGCACCGAAGTCTTTAGGCTGCAGAGCACCAAGATTTGCCTGTTAAGCACCTGGCAAACAGGGTCAGCAGGCCTAGCACAGCTCAGGTCAAACACCACTCTGACTTGTTGGTTCATCTTAGATGCATCTGGATCTTGCCCATGTATGAGGCCAAGACGTGCTTCATCTTGCTTACCTTTAGCCAGTGTGAGCCAAATTTTGCTTGTAGCTGATTGATATCTAAGTCTATTAAAACTTGATGGTTTGTTGGGATGACCTGAATATAGTCCCTCATAGCCCATGAGGCAGAGAGAACCTGTAATGAGTTCCAGCACAAAGGAAAGGCAGGCTTTCGCTACCCCTGTTACCAGGATTTAAGAGCCAAGTGACTTGAATTAAATGTTGAAAAAGCTGGTTTGGAGCCCAGCACTCCGATAAAGCCACTGCAAAATATTTTTGGAGGAGTTTTTGTAGGCTAATGAAGTAAATAATTAGCAGCCAGAGTGTTAGAAGGGAATGCCACTAACCTTGCTGAGTTTAGTGGTGCATCCCTTGTCCTAATACTACCTGCCGAGTTAAAGCCCTGTTGATTTTTCCCTTCTCGGCACAGCAAGGGGCTCACGGAGCAAGGGGACGCTGCCCAGGTCCGTTAATGAAGTGGAGCAAGAGAGGGGTAGGGTATGCTGGGAGAGCTTTCCCCTGCCCGCTCTGCCCCGAACGCAGCGTGTGAATGCAGCCTGCCCTCCCGGCCCCTTCCAGTGGGCTGCAGCCACGTTCCTGCTGGCCAGTGTCCGTGTTGGGCTCGTGGGGAGCGGTGTCTGTCAGAGATATCCAGGTGCTTTGGACGTGTGTAAATGGTAAGAGATGGCTGAGAAACCCAGTCCTGTGTAAGGCACCTGATCTGAGCTCTCGGGAGACTGCGCAGCGGAGGCTGAAGGTGGGAGAGGAGCATGTGTCAGAAGCCACAGGAGGGGTGGGAGCTGCTGGACTAAAACTGTGACAGTCCCGGGAGAAGCTGGGGGAACACTTAAAATCATACATAGTGGTTTCCAACCAAAATGATTGGCATTTCTTTGCATAATCCATCCTTCTCCTGTTCTCTTGTGCTGATTTCTTAATATCTTAGGTGAGATCCCACGAGCAATGCTGACTTTATTTTTGAAGGTCACACAGTCAACAGTGCAGCCATTTAATCAGTCAGTTTGGGTAAATGAAGTCACAATCTGATCAGAGCGGGGCGGTATGAAATTATATAAATTTCACCCCCGAAAATACCCTTCTGAAGTGCTCTGCAGTGATCTAGTTCCTAGGGGAGAGCTCACTCTTTATCTATCATCTCTGGTAAGGGTGCTGCTGTCACTGTTGATAATGTCCTTGTGCTCTGGGACGTGGCTCTGTTGTGGCTGTTAGATGAAAACAAACGTTAAAATTCTGTGGAAACGATTCATGTGAGTGATGGCAGTGCCCCAGGGCTGTGCTGTGAAGGCCCTCTCTAAACGTACCTCGCGCAGAAGGTGGTGTGTAACGCTTGGCAGATAGACTTTGGTCCATGTATTCCTGCACCTCTGATGTTATTTCTTTAATGGTCTCGGTGATCTCTGACGGAAATATTAAAATGTAATTTCTACTGAGCATCATTCCCATGTGTAACTTGATTTTTGGTGACAGTGTGAGAAGTTGGTTCTTGGTTCTGGTTTTGGGGTGGGGCTTTTTTGTTCAGTCTTCCCCCCCCCCATTAAAATTGGTGTGGAAGTTGTACTTCTGATGGTACGTGAGTCTTGGAAGAGTTTCAGTGGGTCTCTGTGGAACTTCCTGTGAGAACAGTTTGCAAATGGTGTCTGTTTTGCCTGTGGTTCGGCTGTTACAACAACTCCTACTAGAAAACAGACACTATTTGGAAACAAACTCGGTGTCTTTGCTCACCACTGCAAGGCAGAACATTCAGCTGTCTGGATGGTTATTTATCTTTGCAGGTGCTCAAAGACTGTTGGTGAGGAAGGTTTCAGGTGCTTCCATACAATTGTTTCCCATGCTTAACTAGCTCTGCTGGTGGAAATTGTTTTCTTGAATTACAATCTAAATCTTTGCTGTTTCATTGGTGTGGGGAGGAGCATTTTGTTCTTGATGGCCTTGAAATATATATTGCTTATTTCTGGATTTTTTGGTCCTCCTTAAGCCTGAGCTGCAACTTTTTCCTTTCGTGGTTCAGGCCACTTACCGCTTCTCCTGCTCTTCTTTGGACTCTTATCAACTTCACATCTGTCCTTCAAAAGCAGCGCTAAGAAGGCAGGGTACTTGGAGCAAATTGGGGCTTGAGCTGTAATTCAAGCAGACCTGCTCTGAAGAGGATATTCCCATGTGGATCTCCTTGTGCGGTGGTGGTTCCTTAGACAACAGCATGGCACTTGGGACCAGCAGCTGCTCAGCAGGAGCTGGAAGGTGCTTTTCCACAGCACCGGCACCACAGCAATCATCCCTCAGCCTGTGTTTGTGCAACGTGACATTTGCTGGGCCTTGCCTGTTGACAAGGGCGAGGTGGGCAGCGTGGGTGCTGCGGGCTGTGCACAGCACCGCTGCTGTCGGCTCGGCTGGGAGCGGCGTTGGCACCAGCTCTCGCAGGGAGCTGGGGTTGGCCTGGGCTTGGACTGGAACCCACCTGGGACGGTACAGGGGTGGTGTCCATGCACCCTTGGGCTGCTCGGGACTTCGGGAGGTTGGGTAGCTCGGTCTCTGCTGAAGTTTCCCCGAGAGACTTGGATACCACATGGTTGAAATCCAGCAGCTAAAGTTCATTCTTTCCAGACAAAAGTTGGCAAAGGGAGGAGGCGGGGGCTGTGGCCTAGGAGCTGGGATGTGCAGTAGCTCCAATTTGGTTGTTTTGAAATGCCATCAAATTTGAAATGTTTTCTGAACCCCCCTTCTCCTGCAGCGCTGTGAGTGTATCAAGGATGGAGCACAGGTATAGTTATCTGGGATGATGATTCTTCAATACTAAGGCTTAAACATGATCAGCACCAGCGTCCTTCACACTGCCTCCCTGCCTCAACGCAGTGTTTTCAAAGCACGATGTTACGCTGCTTTTTTTATAATTGCATTGTAAATTTGTTTGAAATCTGAGAGGATGGGCAGGTTTGTAATCCTTGCTTCTTGGCAGAGGTTTTCTCGGTGTCCATCCTTTCTCCTCCGAGCAAAGGCAATGCGAAATGATTGTTTCAAGCAGAAGGGAACCGAAACGTTTTGTCTAGGCTTACTGTAGATGTTTAGAAATAAGAAGAGTATCTAAAAATATATAAAAATCCAATGGAAATGGTCATGTGGGGGAACAAACTATGAGCTAACGCAAGTAATCTGCACCGCGGTGGGATGGGAGTGTTCCTGTTTGCTTCCCCCTTGTGACTATAACAGAAGTCCAAAGTACAAGTTATTCTGGGACCGTGTTATTAATGTCACACCAGACTGTGAGTAATTAATTTACTCTGTGTGTCAGGTCTTTAAAGAAGCAACTTCTAAGCAACCTGATATCCCGACACCATTTTACTCCCGGAAGATGATGTACTAATCATTAACAAACCTGTGCAGAGGAGCGGTGGGTAACACAATACAGGGTGCTACCCTGCCGCTCAGCAAACCTGGATTTTACAGTGACAGAGATGCTAAAAAAAATTACTCTTTGTGATCTTTTATTCCAGAGAGCAGCTCAGTTCTCTTCTGAAGACTTACAACTCTTACTATTCTGATCAAGAAAATCTGCAACTGTCACATAATCAGGTAAGGATCTGCATAAAAATAACACAAAAAGCAGGATGTAATAGGAGGAAAAGCACTAAGGCGCTGGTGGCTCACGCGGCTGGGCTGGGCAGTGTGTGTTACTGTATTAGGTGGAATATATCACTGGAATAAAAAGGCCACAGCAAGCGGTACAGTGAAGTGCTGTGAGGAGAAAAGAGCAGGAATAGGTGTGCTCACACCGGTGGGAGTTCCAGTGGTTACCAGTGCCCCCTTGCCCCTTCAACTTGAACCTTGAGTGTGTAATGGCAGGACTGCTGTCACTCGGGTCAGCCAGAGGCTCCTGCTCCCTCCTCAAACATGAACCTTAAGTACAGAGGAGACACTCGTAAGTGCAGCCCCAGGAACGCGTCCTCTGTGGAGGATGGATGAATTGTCTCTCTTACCACAGACCCTGCCTTAGAGGTCTGAACTTCCTTCTCTGTCACAAGCTGCGTTTCTATTGTTCTGCTGGTTGTTCTGAGCAATTCTGGGCAAAAATGGTCTGGAAATGGCAGTCCTGGCTTCTCTGTCCTAGCACTGCCTTCTGCAGTGACAGAGTTCTGCGTCAGCCAGAATGGGCACTGAGAACAGGTTTTGGACTGATGCAGTGCATTGGGTCAACAAGGACCATTCCATGAANAACAAGGACCATTTCATGAACTTCTTCCCCCTTTACCAGCAGTCACTCTTCCTCTTTGCTACCTTCTTAGCACCCTGGTTTCAGAAGAACTAGTCATCCGAGCAGAAGACATAGGATTTGACTTGGGATTGTATGGAATTATGGACATGTTGGTTGGAAAACCTTCCAGTCAGAGTCAGGCTCATGGTGACACGAGGTCAGGTCAGCTGCAGCTTTACCTAGCTGTTTTAGGAAGTAGGGAGATGGCACAGCCTCTCTAGGTGACCTGTTCGAAGGTTGTGTCAGCCTCAGCGATTTCATTGTATTCCTGTCAGTTTGGGGGGAAATCAATTATTATCACTCAATTATTATGCAGCACTCCCAATTCCTTTTTTGTTTTTCTTTTCCCCCTCCAGGGAGAAGGAGGCAAACCAGTTATTGAGGGAATCTTGTCAATATTTTGGGGAGTCCGACATCCTATTCAATTAAAAATTCAGGATGAGAAGCAGATAACCTCTTTTGTAACCCTGAAGTCAACGGAGAATGTGGGTTTGTTCCCTTCTAAAAGGTGATGTATTAACTTCCATCAAAAGGAGGCAGGCTGATATTTCAAGACCACTCATGTAGGTGGCTTGAATGGATCTGGCTGGCTGTATATCCCACATTGCCCAAAGGCTGTGGAGGTCGCTTGCACAGCACTGCTCTGTGCCTGGTGTAACTGGTGTGGTCTTCCAACAGCTTCTGCTGGGCAGAAAGGTGCATCTTTGTTATATCTTTGCCTGGCTTTTAGCTTGAGAACATCTGAGAAGGTGGAGGCGGCTGCTCTGTCTGTACTGACTATTCCCGTGCAAGTACTGGGGAATTCATAGAGACAAAAATTTACACGCACTCTCCGTGTACATACGTACACGTAATAACCTCAGTGGCCCCTGAAAGACCTCATGTCGGCGCACGTTCTACAGCGTGAAGCAAAAAGCTGGTAGGTTAGTGCCAAGTGCTCGTTGATCACGGGCTCCCTTCCCAGGTACCGCGGGTGTGAAACCGTTGCGTCTCAGGGCAAAGCTCGAGCCAGGGAACAAATACAGGATTTGTCTGGGCCAAACCCAATGTTAAAAGCCGGAAGCGTGCAGAGATCAGCTGCTCCTGATCTGATCAGACATTTCATACCAGAGTGCCTGGTGCTGCTCTGACTCCTGCTAGATTTGCCGTATCTTTAAAAACTGATGTAGGTTCTTGGAGTATTTCTTCTTTTGGTTTTGAGCACTGTTTCCCAAGCCTTGGCTGGCTAATTTGGAGTTGTATCTGATGAGCTGAAGCTGAGTAATGTGTAATATGGAGGCTGAGCCAATGTTTACCCTGATAAATTCTGTATTTCGGAGCTCGTTTCCTTAATTATCTGTTATCTTGGATTGTATGTGGTGGAGTTGTGGATTGAATTCCACCATCACTGGAGGTGTGCAGTTCCAGTAAAGTCAGGGACAGTTGTCTTGCTGTTGAAGGGACGTAACGGGGCTGGAGTAACGGGCAAAGAACTCGAGTGTGAGGCAAATCTGGTTCTTGGCTTACCTTGACCAGGTCTGCTGGTACGGCTGCCTGCGGCTGGTAGGATGGGGTCCGGTCGGGCAGTTCAAGTTACGCTTTGCCTTTTAATTCTTCAAAAAACTTATGACTGGTGCAGATCTGAATCTTAAAGTAAATATTAATTCATGATCACAGAAATGCAAAGCTGCCCTGACATGCTTTAAGGTATGCAGAGCAGCTTGGCTGTTTGATCTCAAATGAACTTCTTAAATGCATGGAACGCAACTGAGACGGTAGTTTGGCATGTTCGTTGCAGCTAGTTGAATATTGCTTTGAATATGTATAGGAAATGAATTTTTAATATTTTCCTACAAATTGGTTTATTCTCAGTCAGAGCAGTAACTGGCCAAAGGCCTTCTGCTGGGGAGTTTATGCAATGAATTATTGGCATAAAGAAAGTTGGGGTTTAAAACAGGCTGGATGGAATTCCCTGCTCTCGTACGGAACTGGTTCGGATAGCACGAGGGGTAGTGTGGTAACTGAATCTTTCTGGTCCCTGTCTGTGTAACAGACATGATGAGTCCTGTGAGTATTTAAACCACAAGACGTGTGTGTTGTGTACGCCTGCCTGGTATCCTATGTGTGATTGATCTAGGGTGTTCCTATAGAGTAGATAAAGAATTGCTGCAGATTCTTTAAGGGACATCATGGTCGATGTCCCCTAAAGGTTGCATTACAGTTGGCATCCCTAGCCGCGTGACATTGTACTAAACTAATTTTATTATGACCTGAACTAAAATTATTGGCTTCACAGACCACCTTGAAATCAGTAGTCGTGTTCTATGAAGTTTTGAACAGGGAATGTGTTACGTGAAGCTTGGCTACAGGATAAATTGAAATCACTGAGTTAACGAGAAGTAATCAACTATAAATACGTGTTTGATGTTTCAGCGGAATGACACGCTGGGGAGAATTTGATGACCTCCATCATATTAGCGGAGAGACGCTGAAATCTACTGAAGAAAAGCCAAGCCTTGAGAAAGGTTAATGTTGGTGCTCTTATGTTCACTGAAATTCTTTGTTCTGTGACTGTGCAAAACCAATGTGATGCCTTAGGCCTTCCCTCCCAGCAAAGGGCAATATCTCTGTCTCTAACACTTATTACATGCTAGGGAAACACTGATGTGTGGCTGCTTCGTGAAGGTGTTGCTGTGCAGGTACCTTCTCAAATGGCAAGTGCTAACAGGCGGTGCTTTCACCGAGTGAATAATTCCCAAGAAGCGGCCACCGCAGACAGCCTCTTGCTGTTCGTTGCCTTGCTCCTCTCCCACTTCTCCCACACACCCAAAAAATAATTAAAAAAAAAGGTAAAATCTCTCCACCAAGAGGCTCTTTCCTGTGGGGGTGCTGATGAGGAGGGTAGAGCAGCTGCACAACATGCTGATGTGGTTTCATGTTGTCCAGGTTATGAAAGCCACACTCTGAAGGCCAGGAGCGAGCCGGAACATGATTGCGCTACGCTGCCCAGGGCCGGCAGCAGCGCTGCGGCTGTGCGGAGGAGGACCAAGTTGCCCATGATAGCGAGAACAGAAGTAGAAACTCACAGGTTCTCAATTAACGGCCACTTCTACAACTACGAGGTACGAATGTTTATCCTTGTCTTTCGTCACTCCAGGTTGGGTACAGGACAGATAAAGTGCAGCAGCACCTGGACAACCCTGCCCGCCCTTAGCCAAGAAGGGGTCCTCCCTACAGGCCTTGAGTTTGTCCGTGGGGCTCTGCTTTGGGGTCTGCTGCACAAGGTGGGCTTCAGGTGGTCACGGCCACTGCTCGGTAGGGGTCCCTACCCCTTGGTGGTGCCACCTACCAGCGATGTTCACTGCAGGACACCGCTGCTCTTTGCTTCATGGCAACAGGGGCAGCATCCCCGGCAGTGTGCTTTATCCCAGAGCTCTGCTGGTTTGGATCCCTGTGAGTCCCAGCCAGTGAGTACACAGTCCTCATGCTTGTGCATTCTGCTGCTCTGTTTGTTCCTAGACATCGGTTTTCACTCCGACTTTTGGATCAGAAACCAAAATAAGAATAAACAGCCAGATGAGAACGAGACAAGTAATAGAACAGTTGCTTCGGAAGTTTAAGGTAACTCTGTGTGTTTGCAGAAGCAAGCGCAGCCATGTTCTGGCAATGGTAATGTGAGTGTGTCACACCAGCGCTGCCTGGAAGGCAGGAAATAACTGGGAGGGGGTAGCGCATCCAGCAGAGCACAGAAAATACACATGGGCCATTCTTAAAGAATGGGTTGGTTTTACTTTACAAATGTTTCACTGCTCTTTGAGCCCACAAAAGTTCTATTGGGTGTAGAATGTGCAGAGAAGGAAGAACTACAGAACCGCTTCTCTACGATCTTGCACAGGAGGGGGAAAGACTGCTGTGCTTGGAGCGTTCCCCAGCCCGGATGAAGGATGTTTAATGCGTGTGGCTGTGCTTCCCTCTGCTGACCGGCCCCAGTAATGGTACTGGGCTTAAAACAGAAGGGAGTGTCTGGGAGATGCCTTCTGTTAGATGTAGATCCAGACACACAGAAGGCTCAAAGTCAGAGTTAAAACTAGTGCTTGAGGTCAGAGCCATACTGTCTGAAATGAGGGGTTTTGGGGTGTTTTTCCTTTGGGGTTTCTTTGGTCTCATTAACATGATGCTAGCTGGTCAGAAAGAGGTGCTGCAGATTTCTCCGATGTCACTATTCTATGCACCTTCTTAGAGTATGGTCTTTGCTAATTCCCCATTTGACTTGTCTAGAGATTTCGCTAATGTAGAATCACTTCATCCTGTCAGTAAGACTTGGTAGTGTCATAATGAAAGGAGAAGTTAACTTCATGAATAACGACATAAGGAATGGAGTTACAGAGCAGGTTGGGAACTTGTAGAGAATAAGTTGGAAAAGAAGGGTTCAAGAGGACTGTTCTCTGAACATGGTTATGTGGATAAGTGGATGGGAGGAGACGGCAGGGGTTCATCCTAATGGTGGTAATACTGTTGGAAAATCTGCGGGTCTCCTGACAAGTTGTATGAAGCAGCTAAGGATGCTCCAAGGAACCAGGAAAGATCTGCTGTTGCCCGAGACGGTGTGTTACTGACTCAGGCAGAGTGGAGATGTGAGCGGTTCTGAGGTAGCAGGGTACAGGGACAGTGCATGTGGCAGCACGGCTTTCCGTCTTAGCCAAATCCAGTGTCTCTGAACCTTTCCACAGACGGGATCCCAGTCTCAAACTGGGATCTAAATATCTGAGTGGAGAAGCACAGAGAATATCTGCTGACAGTGAAATGCTAGGAGAGTGCATAAGCCCATCTGATGAGCCTTTTTTTGTGTTTAACAGATAGAAAACAGCCCACATGAATTTGCACTTTATATTATCCACGCGTCCGGAGGTAAGCCAGACACTGCTGTGTGACTGCTCCGTCTCTAACCATCCTCCGCGCGTCTGTGCGGACCACCGCTTCACTTGGAGTGACGTTGGCATTCATCACGGGCGGCTATCCTTGCCTGGGCAGCGTGGGCGCCGTGCGGTGTTTCGACCTTCCGGGAAGCCCTTAGAGCTGTGCGGTCCTCTGGCACAGAGGAAAACCTGCGTGGTTGTGTTCTGCGGGCTTTCAGCACACTGTCGACGTGGCTGGTGCGGCCAAGCAGGCCTTGGTTTGTCCCGTATTAAAGGCCGTGCTTGAGATGGTGTTCAGCCGCACTGCAGCCGTGGGGTGCCAGGCTCCTGGTGGTGCTGGGCTGGGAGGTTTTACCTGGCAGTGTTGGATGGCAGTCCTGCATCACGGGTGCCTGGTTAAAAGTACTCAGTTTTCAGTGGAAAATGTTTACTTCCACGACACAGTTTATTTCTTCAGGAAAAAGGAAATTGAATCTTTATTAAAAGGAATTCCTGAAAGAATGGGGGAGAGAACTGACGGGCATGTGCCTTAAAGGTTAAAACAGGAAGTTGAAATGATGTTTGAAAATGATGAAGTAGGTTTTGTTGGAGTGTCACGGTCAGGCTGGTGGGCCTGATGGGGTCGGTCTCTTAAACGCTTCCTTGGCTACCCAAATGGCATCTCCTTGGTGTTGCACTTAGCAATTCCTCTCAAAATGCTCAGTATAATGTGGGTGCTACATCCTCCTGCGAATATGTTTAAGACTTGTTGGGTATCTAATAGCTGCATGGCAGTCAAAGGTAGGGTCTGTGGCACGCAGAGCTCTTTGTGAAAGAGCTGTTGAGTGTTCTGTGCCTCACGATGCTTCTCATAAATCCCAGAGAAGAAGCAGCTGAGGAGTGGAGACGTTCCCTTACTGCACAGACTCTTGCAGGGGCCCTCGGAGAAGGTTGCCAAGTTCTTTCTCATGGACAGGGATGTGGAAGAGATCAGCAGTGACGTACGTATGCTGTCAATCCTAAT
The DNA here is from genome assembly GCA_013399095.1 of Psophia crepitans. Classification (NCBI taxonomy): domain Eukaryota; kingdom Metazoa; phylum Chordata; class Aves; order Gruiformes; family Psophiidae; genus Psophia; species Psophia crepitans. The sequence continues at coordinate 380,886 of VWZZ01001863.1, forward strand.
AGCCCACAGGACTTTCCCGGTTAGCGCGGTTACTGATGGGCGTTTCTCCCCGTCTGCCTGATAGGTTGCTCAGTATATTCCGTTTCATCTTCCCTTCTTGGAATCGATTCTGCGCAGAATAGATGAAGAAGAACAACAGGAGATTCAACAGACAGTTGCAAGGTGAATGGGAGTGAAAGGAGTGGGGTCACTTTCAGTCCAGGAGAATGGTTGTAATTATGGGTTGGCTCAGGAGGTGAATGCATTTCAGTAGCAGAGTGCAGTTAGAGCACTGTGCTGTGATGGCTGAAGTGAAACTTGGTGGGGTTTATAATCCTCTCTATCCTCCATACACGGATGAGCTGGTGCCGTTAAAGGTGCCGTAATAAATAGTGACTGCACACACATGGGGTGGATGTTGCCAGAAAATTTGGACCCTCAGGGTCACTTCTGTTCACTTTGTCTTCTGAGCCTTGGACTGGTTCCTCAGTTTCTCCTTGCTGCTGTGTCTTGGAAAGCGTAAGAGCAGTACGTACTGTGGCACTGTGCAGGTAGCATAGCCTTTAAGGTCGGTCACTGCCGAATTCTTGGTGTCCCTCTAGAACTTCACTTCTGATAAAGGGCGTGAGTTGTTCTGACAGTAGCTCAAGTGGGCAACAGGTACAAGATAGAGATGCAGTGGTATTTCTGAACATATACATGAGTCCTCAGGTCAAAACCAGTGAGAGCCTATACCAGCTGTGGATCTGTTAACAAATGGTGTTCAGATAATGGCTTTGAATCCAAGAGGCCAGGAAATGTAAAGAAAAAAACAAATAGCAATTGCCATTTTCTGTCAGAAACGCTTTCCTTACAATATTTTTCAGCCCTTCGACTAGCACGTTGGAATCTGGGTTGCATATTTGAAGGACTGTTACTTAAGTGCTTTCTCTCTCTCTCCCCCATCTCAGGTACCTAAAAGAGAAGAGTATGATACGCCAGCACCTTCGTAGCCGAACTGTTAGGAAAACAGAGACTTCTGTTTGATGTCAATGGCCTGTTGGGAATAGCCCATGCGCCGCCTTTGCTGAAGGAAACCCAGGACGCTTGTGTGAAGGTGCCACGGCTGAAGAGCCCTTAACGCGCAGGGGTGTTCCAGGTGCTGAAGTTTCTCTTGATAGTTCTGCAACCGAAATGGAACCTGCTTCTCTACAGCTCAGGAATACAAGTTGGGAACCACCTAATATGATGCACCAGATGCCCCAAAAGACAGAGGCAGAATCTAGCTTGAAACTTCAGGTAGGGAAAAAAATCCTTTGAAAAGCACAAGGCTTTAAAAGCTGCTAATTTACAAACCATTACCAGAAGTCTAGGATATCAGAAAAATACTGCAATAACCAGGGTGCTAACTGTACAGAAAATATGAAAATTAAGCATATGGATTTCCTTCTGTATTGAAATGTTGAAGTATATTGGGAGGAAGCTTTTCAGCAGAGATAAGTGGCAAAAGGTATTTATGTTTCTAAGATTGCAGTTAGGCTTCTCACTTAGCTTAAAATAAAAATAATAATTAAGAAAAAATGTGCAACAGAGACCTGAAATCCCACTGGCATCAGGCTGGTAGGTGCCTAACTCGCATAAGCTTTGAGCTCCAGTTGAAAAATTTAAATGGAAACGCTCCCACTTAATAGCTACTGAGCAGTGAAATGGGCAAGGAGGCTTCTCTCCGAAATGCCTCTCGAACTGCCGAGTCAGAACTCACTGAATGCTCCTGCGTCTGCTTGCTGGGGTCCCAGAAGGCACCTCAGCATTTTTTGGTGGTATTGAAAGAAACGATTCAGTGCTATGTCCCGCATTGTACATGTGAAGGTGGGAATGAGAGGCCTTGGGTGGGGGAGGCAGGACGTCGCAGCCGGGCCGGCAGCCCTCCCGCAGGGGCAGTGCTGGTAGAGTCTGGCCCCAGCGCAGCATCCCGCAGCAGCCGCCGGGTCCTGTCTGCTTGAGTCCTGCTGAATATTCAAACCCAGATTGTAGAGATGTAAATAAAGTCCAGTTTGTGCACAACGAACTGCCCTCCTGTGTTAGCTCGGCTGTTTTACGTGGTGTCTGTTATGCCTCAGCTACCTTGGGCTTGTGCAGATAAACGCCATGAGAGGGAGGAAATGGGTGTGCAAAAAACATTGCCTGCAAGTCCTGTGGAATAAATCAAATATGAAAATGTTTACGCTGCCTGAGATGTTACTTGGACGGTGATTTAAAAATGAAAGGTCTGTGTGGTAATTGAAGCTATCACGGTTGGGGCAAGGGGATTGTTTCAATGTATGGTCTATTATAATCCTGTCCAGGAAAATAATTATGGGCAAGGGAGCACAGAGGGGAGAAATAATCATTTGGCAGTTAAACTGCATGGTATGAAATCACAGTGGCCATAGAGATGCAGCAGAAGTATGCACCCAAGCATCGCCGAAACCCCACTGGGGACCCATTTGCTACACGTTAGCCAAGCTGTGGGAGCAAGAAACGTGCCTGAAAACATCCTGCCTTCTACCTGTGAGCTGAGGACCAATTTCAGCGCAGTCAGAAGCAGGGCACGGCCGAGTTCCCCACCAGACCCAAGGTGTTTTCCTTTCCTGTGAGGCCAGGAAGGTTCCAAGCGCCAGGGGGCTGCGTGAAGCACCATGGCATGGTTGGAACAGAACAGCGCTCTTGGTTGAGATTTCTGGCTTTGTTCTGCCTAAACCACAGCAAGGAACAACTCGAAGCTGTTTGCGAAGTGATATTTGGATAGCTCAGGTGGGTGAGCAGGGGAAGCGGCGAGGCTGCGCTCCCTGGAAAAGGGCGAGCGCTGCAGCGACCTCTGCCCATGCTGCTGCACCCCTTCCTCCTTCCAAGCAGGACCAAGTATTTCAGTATCCTTGAGGCTGTTTCTGGTATGTGGTCCATTTCATCTGTGTGCGCGTGGTTGTATGAAGGTGCAGTGTGAAAATAGTGGAATGTGAAATACTCCTAATTCCTTGGTCGAGACTAAAAGCAAAATCAATGCACAGACCATGTGGAGAAGAGAGGAAGTGTCCCCAGGCTGATGCTCCCATCCTCTGTGGGGTATGTATGCACACAGCTCCCAAGTTTAATACTCCAACCCTTTTTCTTTCACTTGTCCTGCTGAATTGGGACTGGGAGATGCTGGAGAGCTACGGAAGGTGGCACAGATTGTCTGGCTGTTGTCTGGCAGCAAAATAAAGCTGTGCCTTTGCAGCGGTGGTAGTTCTGTGTGAATACTGGGCTGGTTTAAAAGAGTCGTTTCTGACAAATATGGACAGGAGCAGGGGAAGAATTTATTGCAAAGCATTACTGGATAGTGGAGGTAACACAGCGGTGAAAAGCAGGGGCGACAGAGGAGATGGGCTGGGGGGGGTGCTTTTGAGTTTGGAGCCTAAGCCATTAACTATCAAGACAGCAATTAGAGTACACAGCGTACCTGGGCTTGTGCTGCCGCGTGAGAAAAATCCAAAGTCATCAGTGGATTTATAAAAAGAAGAAAAAAAAAGCTGAAAACCCCAAACCACCCCCCAAATCTGGAAGACTGATCTTCATCTGAATATAAACTCCTGGGAAGAGACGGTGCTGAGAGGAGCCCGGGATGGCCACCGGGTTGTTGTTTCGGTACTGCAGCCATCCTGGTACCTGGGTACGGCTGGCTCAGTGTTTGTGTGCGCCTCAGCTCCCGGCCTTTCCTTTGCTCCCCTTACCGGGCGCCAACGGGCTGCTCTTCATCCTGGGATGGGTCTTTTGGGGGAGAAAAAATTTCCAAGTTCCAGCAGTTACAAAAGCAGGCAACCCCAATCCATTTCCGCTTTCCTTTTCGTGCTGTCTGGGTGCTCGTTACCCTTGTTCTCTCTGCAGCGGAATGCTTTCCGGAGCTGGGGTACCCAGCACCCGTCCTAACGCTCCAGCCAAACCCTTACTGCGGGAAGGGAACCGCGACGCGTGTGACCTAGCTGCTTCTCCTGGTTTATCTGCTGCTCTGCCTGTGCCCCGGGTATGCGAGCCCAAAGTTAGACTCTAATTAGCAGCAAACCTTCGGCTTGTGATTTGCGGTAACGGCATCGTTAGCTGCGCAGCTCCCTGGGGAGGAGTTTCGCTGTACTGAGATGGGGAAGCTGCTTAATCCTTCCGATGTCATACCTTAAACTGGCGCGCTCAGAACACCGCTGGGTTGTTCTCTGCTCTTTCTCTACTTTGCCAAGATGATTTTGACGTTTAAAATGTCGCTAAGGGGTTTGCAGCGGTGCCTCTCCATCTCGCTGTCAGCCGCTAGTCTAACAAATGGGTTTTTTTTCTCATTACTCACATCCTAGTGAAAATATTGCCCAGCAGTAACCCAGCATAGATTCCAAAGGGACTGGTGATGGCCGACCTCTTCAGTCTGACTCTGACGGTAACACTTGAGGCTGGGTTTGCATTTTCTGAGACCTTTTTGGGGCTATGTTTCTTTCTCTTACGGGTATTTTGAAGTGTGCCTAGGATAACTGCTGCTAGGTACCGCCACTGAAAGACGCCGATAGCGGGGGCTATCTTCCTTCGAGCCAAAGGTTTCCAGGAAAAATATTTTTTTCTTTGAGTAGTGTTTTTGACACATGATTTTTAACACGCCTTCTAATTTCTTCTACTGTAAAAACAAGGTAAAAACCCTAAAGCTGTTTCTATGTCAAACCACCTGGAGTGCAGATTTGATGCTCTCTCTGAACACTCGTCCGCTGACCAGGAGTTTCAGCAGTTCGTGTTCTGTCCTTTCCGTGAACATTTTCCTTAATTTTCTTCTTTCTCATCCCCGTTGGGATGCCCAGGATAATCTTTTTCTGTGCTCAAGAACAACTTTGCAACTTGCCCTAGAGCAGCCCATATTAGTGAGTGCATGCGTGTGCTGTATTTCAAGGACAGTGCTATAAAATTGCAAAGATGATTATTTGGTGATTGGAGGATGATTTCGAAGTGGTTATAGGCAGATTTTTTTTTTATTTGATCTTGTTTGCATTTATGTTTTGTAAGCTGAAGACTTTAAACGCCTGCCTGCCTTTTGGTGGCTGTGACTGCCGAGTGTAAGTAAAAGAATGTTCCCTAGTGAAAGATGGTGGCCACATCCAAACCCTGAATTGCCATCCATTTAACTTATCCTTTCATTGGGTTTCTTTAAGGTGATGCGTCCTCTCTCTGGCCTGAAACTGCCTTAAATTACTTGTTTTGGTTTAAGTTTTCCATGTTCTTTATCGTTTTGAATCAAAGCGGTAAGAGCCAGAGGTGAAGTTTGCGCCCGGGTTTCTCCCTGTCTGATTAAAATGGAAAAGCACGTTTAGTTCTCAGGTAAGCCGAGCTCCGTGGGCACACGGGCTTCAGAGCTCCTCAGCTCAGCGGATTCTGCGCGGAAAGGCGACGTTTTATCCGGAGGTGCCTCATTTACTTTGTTCCCAGTGGCAGAACCGCAGCTGGTGTAAAGCGTCACGACTTCATTAGGTTTCTGGGTAAAGAGCCACAAAGTAGTTTCCTCCCCTAAGCCAAATTAAACCCCCCTGTTCGTGCTTCATGGACAGATAGAGAAGAGATGCTCTGTTCAGTTCGTGTGTCGTTCAGCAAGCGTCTGCCGATATGCTCCGCAGGCTCTTTATGCCGACAGCATTTTTTCACTTCTTTTGATAAGTTCTGGACCCTGAAAAAAAGCAGAATATGTATGAGCAGTAGAGGCAGGAAGATGCTGTGCTTGTGAGCCGGTTCACGGAGCAGGAGGTAATGCTTTACAATCTTTGCAAGTTGCATATAAGCTCTGGATATGCTGAGTGTGATACACATATCGCTACGTTTAACATAGGTTTTGCTTTTACTGTTCAGCTCCAGATGTCTTAAAAGCTTTGATATTTGCCAGAAAAATGTTGAGATACAGTTCTGTTAGGAAGAGTTAGCAGAATGCTGCTTTGCAGACAGGCTGTTGGAGGCGTTCAGGGGTGGAAATTTCCTATTAATAAGAGAATTTTCTGTATTTTATCATTTAAAGCAAAGCAAGGCAAAGACGTAGGAAAAGAGAGAGCAAGGCTCAAGGGTCCTGGACGGTTTGTTAAAGCTCAATTAAGGAATATCAATAAGAGGGATGAGAAATAAGCAACAGCAGATTTCCTGGAGGGAAAAGAGGAGCTGAAGTAACTCCGCAGCGTGAACTTGAGTGAGCTCGAAACAACGTAGGGCAGACAAGAGGGAAACAGAGGTAGGGAGAATAAACAGGGAAAACGCTTTGACCTAAAATCTGAATATCTCCTTCCTCTCCCTGTTGCAGAAGAACTTCTTCAGAGAAATTCAGAACTGTCAGCCAGGGAAAGGCCTTTGCCCGTAGCCTTCAACAGCGCAAGGCCCAGGGACTCGCCAGAAGCCGGAGATGGAGCTGAGCTCCGTATCTGTCTGTGGCTGCGCATCAACAAAAGACCGACCGGGTAAGTTGTGGTCACTCAAGCCGATTTACTTGTGCAGGCTACCGAGTTTGTCTTTGGGAGTGTAACTGCAGGGCTCCCGGCCAGCCAGGCTTTGCTTTTGCTGCCTAACAGAGCAATGTACGCTCTCGCCGATCCTCCGTGCTCCCATTTTGATTCAGAGCACGTGGGGGACGACAGGACTGGTACCTCTTTGGCGAAACACGCCTCGCGGTTCTCCTCGTTGCAGCACCGTTCCCTCATGGCAGCGAAGGCGGCCGTGACGGAGGCCAGCTGCTCCTGCGTGATCCGGGGCTTGTATTTGATGAGGTTGATGAGCATTCTGCAAGAAAAGCAAAGCAAGCCCCGGAGCTGAGAGGGAAGCACAGCGCTTACAAAGCATTTCTCAAACGCTAGCGCTGCGAAGTGCCTGCTCTGCGACTGCCCGCTCCCTTTTTGCAGATTTCTCACTTTTATTCACCACACAGATCCATATCTGCGCCAGGGAGCAAAGATTGTGCCTCATTCCCCTGTGAAATGAGCTCTCGCTGCTCCTTTTTGGAGTTGCTCCACCATGAATAAACCGTGCGGGGGGTTTACGTGCTGTGCACAGCTCCAGGTGCTCCCGCACACGGTGGGTTCAGCACGTGATAGCCAGAGAGTTTTTCTTCTCTTGCAGTGGCTGGGGGTGGTCCAGCATGCAAGTGTTCACTGGCCAAGGCAACCAAACAGCAGAGATTCTCGGAGGCTGAAGGAGTGCGTGGGATGAGGGAAAAGGTGCGGCGGGCTTTCCTGTTCTGGGAAGGAGCCCTAGCGAAGCCGTACGGGTCATGCAGTACCTGGGGCCGGCATGCCTACTAGACCATGTCCCGCAGTGCCACGGCTACACGCTGTTTGAACCCCCCTAGGGATGGGGACTCCCCCTCCCTGGGCAGCCTGTCCCAAGGCCTGACCACCCTTTCCATGAAGAAATGTTTCCTAATATCCAACCTAAACCCTCTCTGGAGCAATTTGAGGCCATTTCCTCTTGTCCTACCCCTTGTTGCTTGGGAGAAGAGACCAAGAAATAGAGCTTGGAAGAGGGGGCGAGGGGCTGGTTTGCCTGCGGCGTATTGCGGAACGAGGCAGACAGAGAGGGCAAGGGACAGGTGAGCCTTGCCAGGGTAAGAGTAAGAACCACGGGGGGAAAGGGAGGAAGGCAGCTGTGTCTTACTCCTGCTTCTTGTGCTGCAGCTCTTCCTCCTCCGTCGTGCACAAGTCTTCGTGGAAGGTGAAGAGACCAGGAGTCAATGCCAAGGGCACGTAATGCTCATCCACTTCTAGCTTGCCCATGCATGGCCTCCTGAGGGCGTAGGAGCTGCTGCAGCAGTGGCACACCCCGGGGTTTATAGGGTCTGTCAGGTGCCTCCTGCATATCTCGCCCAGCACCAGATCCAGCTGTACCCAGAGAAGTGGGGAGAAAAAATAGAGCAAAACAACTTTACATTATTTTTGCATTTTCAAAACTCCCTGAAATGCATGCTGCTCTTAGGAAAGGCAGAAAAAATCACCGAGAATTTACATTAACCCTTGTTTGTAAGATAGATAACGGGTTGTATTTCTACTGAACGCTGACTTTTGTCAGTGCAAAAGTGGCGGGGATTCTTCAGAACAAATCCGTACACGCAGCTTTTGGGGCCTGTCCGTTGCACACAGAAATGACAGGATTCCTTCTTTAAAGGATGCTCAGGTTCGATTTGTTTGCACTGGCCGGGCTTCCGCGGGTGCGTTGGACTGCTGGGTAAACGCGACGTTGCACACACGGGTGGCTGCAGGACAGGCTGAAGCCTTGTAACGGCTTTTCCTTGGGGGCCTGGAGAATTCTTAGGGAAGAGCTATACAGAACTGACCCTTTGCAGCGAGCACCAGTGCCATCCTGGCAGGCTGTGCTCGGACAAGAGATCTGGAGCTTCAGCGGGAACGGGGTCCGACTGCCGGCGCTGCCTGCTGACTGCCTGGCGCTAACCTGACAACTTCCTGATCCTCCTGGAGTTTCATTCAAGCTTTAACAGCAGCGATGCCGACTCAGGCTTGCTTCGGCACGGATGTACGCCTTTGGGCCAGCTGAAAAGCTCTGGGAACGTTTTTCTCCCTTTACTCTGAGCTCTTGGAGCCTGCTGGCAGCGGAATTTGTGGCAGAGATTGAAGCAGAAGTCGGACCAAGATAAGGAAGGAAAATACTCACGTTTTCCTCAGCACAAGGCAGCAGCTTGTCCTGGCTTAGCTGGCAGCACTGGGAGCCGATTGCAGTCATCTGCTTGGTGAATTTGATCAGCTCTGCGGATGTCAGCTGAGGCATCTTCTTGGTGAAGCTCATGAGAAGCCTGGAATGATAATTTATTTGGTATCGGTGGTTTTGTTCCACCGGGCAGCAGCGAGCAAGCGCCTGCCTTCACACGAGTAAAGCTGTGGCCAGACCCCACGGAGCGCGAGGGCAGGACCAGGCCAGGTGGTTACGGACTCACGTAGGTGAGGGTACGCCTGCTCCGTTTGTTGGAGCTCTCCTGTCCTGAACCAGCTTTTTACCAGGTTAAACATAAAATTCACATCAGCATTGCCGGTTACGTGTTGATGGGCCCTCTTACCAGGTGGTACATACACTTTTCCCGTATTATTCATTGCCCTGGGAGCACAGGGAGGTTGTCTAAGAGCGAAACTGAACTCGAGTGACTTGTTGGCAGACGAGATGAGAGCTGAAAATATGCCCAAAAAAGTTCCCTTATTTTTTTCTTTTCAGAAACCCCTGCTTATTAACCACAATGGCTGGGAAAACCTTAACAACCGATACCACGGGCAGAAGCAGCCCACCAGGCTTGTTGGAAACCTCTAGTTCCAAAGGTCTTTTGAAGACCAGACATGCACAGGAGTGCAAAAAGCCCGGTGTATCTCCCAGAGAAGGCTAGCTGAAGCCTAACTTGACGTATGCAAGCAGTTTAGAGCTTTGCTGCGACTGCGGGCGTGCTTCAAGTTAGGCACGTGCTTATTCACACTGCAAATCAGGGCCAGAGCTCCTCCAGGAGGCTTGTGCCCGCGTGTTGCGTTTCAGCACGGTGTATGTGGTTCAGCTGGGTCGGTTGCGCTCTGTCTGCCGCAGTGAGGTTTTCGTTACGATTGTGAACGTCCCCCTCTGCTGCGGGGGCTGGAGAGAGCCAAGTCTTTTGCAGAAGACACGGCGACTGTCTTCTGCTGGGCATGTTTACGGCTCTTAGGTTACAGCTCGCAGCTCAGAAGGCAGCTACAAAGCAAGAACATCGTAGGAAACACAGACGGGACACTGATCATGTCGCTTCACTGCTGCAGGAGCTGGATTAAGGAGAGAGCTCATGAGGGGTCAGAACACTGCCTTGGGAAAGGTAAAAAAATAAATCCTAGAAGCCATTAATGTATGGGTTCCAACACGCATGTGGTGCCTTTTAGCCCAGCTTTTCTGAGCTGCGGGGCTTTACTCCAGCCCGAGTTGTGCCAGGCTGGCACAGGGTAAGGTAAGCATATAAAAAAAAATAATACTCGTTTTGGAAATAGTAATCTCCTTTCTCCTTGTAAATGTCACAGCTTGTCTTCATGACGCTTTCAGTCTCATAAATGTGTTTTTTCAGTTCTTCTTCCTGAAGATAAAAAAAAAAGAAATGAATTTGAGGAGTTGTTGCACTGGGGGAACGCAGAGCGCCCTGTTGCTTCACGCTGAGGCCGGGATACCTATAGCTGCCTCTCGGCTGGTACGCACCACCCACGGTTAATTCCCTTAGAAAGCCCTCGTCTGTCTGAAACCCCTGTAGCTGCCTGGAGTGGTAAATATTCCACCTTCCATCCCCTGGAAACACTCAGCTTTGTATCGCTGGCGGAAGGCTGGGCTCAGAGCCGCAGCGTGGCTCCTGACTGCAGAGATTTGCAGTGCCGGTGCCTTTACCTGCGACAATAACCGTAAGCGCCCTTTACACTGGCAGGCGGGCAACTGGCACCGCTGGGAGCCCGGAGGGGAGCAGGGCTCGCAGGAACATTTGCTGCGGCCTTTTCCCCGGCATCTCCGTCCGGCCAGGCTGAACTGCTTCGCAGGTGATGATTGCGAGAGCTCTGCTGATGCTTTTTCCAAAAGGGAATCGCCGCTTGGGCCTGGTAATATTGGCCGGGTTTGTTGCAGGAGCTGTGGGTGCTCGCTCTGGACCTGGAGCAGGGACGTTGGCTGTTGAGCCAGAACCCGTCGCGTGATGCGTGAAGCCCGGCGGCACCCACCCCTCTGCTGCAGCAGCCGTCCGGAGCACCGGGCTTGCAGCACTCCTTCAGTAGGTCCTCGTATCCTTTGCCAATTCTTAAAAGCATTTGAGCAGAAAATTCAGGGTGTCTCCTGGAATATTCGTACAGAAACCTGCAGCGCGAGGAGTGTCAGGAATTAGAGGGAAGCCACGACAACTGCCCGCAAGAGATCGGGGGTGGTAAGGACAGCGGGGTTGCTTTGAGAATGGTTTTGTCTGACATCTGGTAGAACACGGAGGATTTCAAAGCGTCTCAGCCCAGGACTGAACCCGAACAAGACACAGCTGACGGAGCACAGCGTTGCCTGAGCAAGTCCTGTCCATCCAACAGCCCAGTGTTAGGTCAGGCGTGTGGTCGTGGTTTGTGGGGCTTGGGGTTTTGCTCTTTTTTTTCATCCTATCTACGTGATACTGAAGGACTTGCCAGTAACAGAGCCAGTTCTCAGTGGGCGCTGACAAGGTGAGCTCTGCTAAAGCAGTCACCCTACGCAGCAGCCGTGCCCGGGCGACCGGCCGCGCTTTTCATCAGTGGGAGTGACGTACGCTGTTGGAAATGCCCTGTCTTTGGGAGTCGGTGCTGTTTCTGTTGCAGCCTGTGGCATTCTTGCCCAAGTTTACTACAGGTAGGATTTGGGGCTTTGTTGCTCAAAGGAACACGGCTGGAACAGAAATGGACCGATCCCGTTTGATCCTTGGAAACCTCCTGTTACAAGAGCAGGGAGGGCCAGGCCAAGGGGGTGGGTTTGAACTGCCAGAGGGGAGCTGGAGCTGAGCTGGGAGGCAGCAATCCTTCCCTGGGAGGGTGCTGAGGCCCTGGCACAGGGTGCCCCGAGAAGCTGTGGCTGCCCCTGGCTCCCTGGCAGTGCCCAAGGCCAGGTTGGATGGGGCTTTGGGCAGCCTGGGCTGGTGGGGGGTGTCCCTGGGGCACGGGGTGGCACTGGGTGGGCTGGGAGGTCCCTTCCAACCCAAACCATTCTATGGTTCTACGAATCAAGACATGAGTCTGGCTTAAAGTGGTTTTGAATTCCCCAGACCAAAGCTCTGTTTTGGGCCTGAGATCAGAACTGGTAGTACTGAAATTTCATATTCATTTCTCTTCATTTTTGTCTCTGACACAACCTTGGTGCCCCGGTCTGCCTTGGTTCCGTCCCACACCTGCTGGGGTCAAGTGGAGTTTTACTGAGCTCCACTTGCACAGTGTCCCATGCCTATGTGCACAGAGCAGGCAGGTCTGAGCTGGGCTTAAACATCCAAAGTGGCACCTTTTGACCCAAGTATTGAAATGGCAAAACCGAAGAGTAGAGGAAGACCCACGTTACCTGGCTAAGTGCATATCTTTTTCCTGGGCAAAGCGTTCACATATTCCTTTGTCTTCTATAAACTCCCTGACGTGGGGGGACAAGTCTGCAGGTTTGTCATCGTTTTCTGCGTGAACTATGCATTCGCTTCTTTGTAACAGAGGCTTTTCACAGCACCTCTTAATTTTACTTGATATGATGTCATGGTTGGTGCAGACATAGTGTAGAATCTTTTCCTGTAAAGCAAAAAAGGGAAGAAAGGGCATTTTACCAGATTTTGGTGGTTCGTTTGGGTTTCTGTTTGTGTTTTTGTTTTGAACCAGTGTTTTTGTCTCCATTTTACAGACAGAGAAGGTGACTTCTCTTCCAAAGGGAAGAGGTGGCTGGCCCAAGCCGTGCAGCATCCATCTGGCAGAACAAGGAAGACAGCTGACGTGCCGTTGATGTGTTTGCTGCAGCCGCTGGCTTGCCCTTCACTAGGTGCTAGCGGGTGAGCACCTAACCGCAACGCTCGCTGACAGCCAGGCACTGAGATCGGTGGGCTTGGTACAGTAGAAGGGAGAGAACAGAGGATGCTGTCTTCCACCAAAAAGTTGCAGGGAAAATACATGGCACAGCTTGGAGCTGCAACCAAATCTGCGAGGTCATCTTAGCCACAAAGTGATCTTTCTGCCCGTTTGGTGACTTCCCACCAGGAAAAGTCAAGTGGGAAAATTAACCAGGTTTTTAGACTGAAGAGGCACCAGGTTTGCAGAGCAAACAGCAGAGCACAGGCTGGGGGGGGAAACCCAACCAAAACCAGCAGCAACAACAAAATGCATTCAAATTCTGCAACCATATCGTTAGTGAAGGCGTTTTACCCTGTCATGCATACAGTGCAGCATATCTCCACGACAGCAGTCCTTGTGCATGTTAGCAATATCCACCACGAGTTTGTTAACAGTAACAAAATCAGCTTGAGGGAATTTCTGGCTTATTTGAGCAAGTTTCCTGCAACGAAGAAAAACAGTTATTGTTTTATATTCGCAGTGTGAGACTGTGACAGCCGTCGTGGGCTTTGCGCTGAGGGGGGATCCAAGCTGCTCCCGTTGAAGTTAAGGAATAAATGCCCCTCGAAGCCAGTAGCTGAGATTTTCAGAGTTATCTAAGCATCGTGTGAGGAGTTTGATGTGAGGTGGCGGGAGGTGTGTCAGAACCTCGTGTCAAAACCGGCTAGGAGGAAGGAGTTGGATTTTGCTCAGCACCGCTCTGACTTCCATCACAGAGATGGTTCATGTCAGGTGCTGGGTTTTGGTTTTGACAGCTCATGGCTGTAAGGCAAGGGTGACTGCTGCCATGGGCAACTTCGTGTCCCTAATCCACCTTCTTCATTAGATGCTAGTGCGCCCACGGCCGGGGCTCGGGGTCACGGCACTGCGTGCAGGCGTGGAGCCACCCAGAGCTAAGGTGCAGCCCCCACACTTCACTTCAAAACGGTGCTGAACCTGGGGAGGACTCACAGAGCCTGCAAGGTCCTTTCTCCAAACTTCTTCAAGATTCCACACGTGTGCTCCTGCCTCAGGCCATCTTCTTTGACCGGCTTCAGCACCTTTGGTGCCTGGCGGAGAGAAGATGCAGGCCATGAAAGTGGAAGAAAAGACAAGGCTTTATGTTAAAGCTACTGCGGTGGCAGTTTTATAAACCGGGATTTTGTAATAGTGAAAGAAAGATGCTGTTTGAGCCGCCGTGTGAACTACCTGTGGTGCTTGCTATTTGGACACCAACATTTATGAAGGAAGAGTCCTGTGAAAACAGAACCGTTGCAGACGGTAGTTCAGTGGTTTTAGCACAGGGGAAGAAACCGTCATCCGGGAGCTACGTGGCTGGCTCTAAACTGCGCCATCGCTCGCAGCCCGGCCGAGCTGCGCGGAGGCGTGTGCAGCCACGCGGCAGGGGCAGGCTGCGTACCATTATTTTCCACCATTACAGCACAGTTTGCTCTGACTTTGTGACACTGGCTGGGTGTGGGGCATGTCCCTGCAGTGCAGGTGCTTGGAGGAGTGTCAGGGGCTATCAACAGGGAAAAAAATAAAAATCGAAGTTTTGCACTGTGCGTTGTACCACGTCCTCGCTCGGCATCCCTACGGCAAACCCAGCGTGGGTCATGGAGTCGGGGGGGCGCCGATGCTGTCACAGGGCCTGGCTGCCGCGGGGTCCCCATAACGCTCCCTCTGACCCGCACCCCGAAGCTGGGCAGTTTCATTTAGAGATCAAGTGATGATGCAAGAGAGCTTTTAAGTCTGATTTCAGCTTGTCTTTAACAAGGTGATTTATAATATCAGGTTCCAACGCGGGAACAGAGACGCCCGGTATCTCTTTGCTTGGCTATGGCCAAGTCCCTGGTGGCGTGTGAACCAACGGCGCGCCCACGGTGCCGTACCTGTCTCCGGAAGCATTCCTCCGGGCCGTGAGTGGGGGCTTCAGCGCTGCTGCAGCAGTTCTTCACCATCTCATTGTACCGGATAGCGGCAGAAAGGATTGTTGGGGCGTAGAGGAAAGGATGGCTTCTGGAGAGCTCATAGATGAAACTAGAACTGAGAGAGAAACACCTTTTGGTTGGAGTAAGGTCCTACACACAGGGAGCAATGGTGGTGTTGCAGCATCTGCCACCTATTGAAATGGCAGCCTCTAAAAGCCACTGTTCTCCCGTCGTAAGGACAAGCTGTGTAGTGCTGTGTTTATTTTGGGAAATTATCATGGATTCACAGAACTGTTTGGGTGGGAAGGGACCTCCCAGCCCACCCAGTGCCACCCCCTGCCATGGGCAGGGACACCCCCCACCAGCCCAGGCTGCCCAAAGCCCCATCCAACCTGGCCTTGGGCACTGCCAGGGAGCCAGGGGCAGCCACAGCTTCTCGGGGCACCCTGTGCCAGGGCCTCAGCACCCTCCCAGGGAAGGATTGCTGCCTCCCAGCTCAGCTCCAGCTCCCCTCTGGCAGTTCAAACCCACCCCCTTGGCCTGGCCCTCCCTGCCCTGCAACCAGCCCCTCTCCAGCTTTCCTGCAGCCCCTGCAGGCACTGGGAGGCCGCAGTTAGGGCTCCCCGCAGCCTTCTCTGCTCCAGGCTGGACAAGCCCAGCTCCCTCAGCCTGTCAAATTTTACTGGGGCTGACGTCTTTGTGGAAATCGAAGTCTCAAATGCTGCCAGTTCTGCTTGGAGGCAGCAGAACTTCTCCTTGGCTTTTAAGGACTAAAGGGAAGCCTTTGGTTTCAGGCAAGTCCTTCACACAGATGGCAATAAAATAGACCAGATAATGTTTGTCATTTGGACCTGTACCCAGAGCAGGAGGTGGCAGAACAGGCTCCGCATGATGACAATGACTGCTAGATGGGTGACACAAATAGTGCCCACGAGGCAGAACAAGGGGCGCAGCATCACAGGGAAGCTTACACGGAGCCTTTTGGTTGATACCGCGTTTGCTGTCTCCAGGCTCGAGGCAATGAACCCGTGAATTATTTACTTACTGTCCCGTTAATGGATGTTGATGCCGTGAATGGTTTTTGCAGACAGCCTCGGCGTTCGGCCTTTCAAGAGGAGAAACGAACCCCCCAGATGAATTTTTAAGGGAGAGGAAGCAGTCGTTTCTTTCCGGGTCCTTTTTAGCACAGCAGTCGGCAAACCTGGGAAGATTTTTCTCCTGGCATATCGTATCGAGGAAAATCCTGTCCTGTGAACAATTAGAAGTTGATTTGTGCAGGGATTCCGTTTCACTCCCCTGAGCTCCCTGAGGCTTCGGGGTTTGTTTCCCTGTGTCCAGCAAACCTGGGATGAGTCGTAACACGGACTCACGTTCACGTTTCAGGATTCAGTCTGCCGGCTCCAGAAGTGTCCTGTGGCAGACGCCATCAAAACCCAGGGATATGAGTTAATGGAGCGGAGCAGAGGCCTGTAAAGATCCTATTTGCTAGAAATAGCTAATTTGGCTTTTGAATTTTGTTGCACCAGCCATGAAAGCATAACTTTCTGAACATCCCTTGGAAGGTGCAAGTTATTTGCAGGGGGAATCTATAAAGCATCGCTTGTCTTGAGATGTTTTGGTAACCCTTGAGAGACCTTGAGATGCTTTATAGATGGGAGCCCAGAGAGCCAGTCATTAAGGCCAAACACACGTACGGAAGGAAGGCCCGTCCCTCAACCACGCGTTTGTATCTCTCTGGAAAAACCCACACCAGGGCTCTGAAACGGCAAGTCACTTCTGAAAATGCTTGCCCCGTTAGAAGCGTAAATGCGCTTACCAAAGGCTTCAGACAGTCTGGGCCGTCTCTGGCGGCCGCCGCACACCTTTTGGCGAGGTCTGTGACACCTTCGGCCATTTCGGCTGCTTGGCCGAGCGTGCCGCCTGGCACGTACTGAGCAAACATGATCGTGGCACTGCAAGAGGAACACGTGGCGTTAACCTGCCGCTGGCTCCCTAAAAATGAGTTAAAACCCTTTCACGTGCGAGACAGTGAGAGCGTCGATATCACCCCAGGCTGGCAGAGCGGGCGCTGGACTCGCCGGGCACGCTCGTTCCCAGACGACACAAGGAGGTTGCCATGACATTGCCTCAAAATGAACACGAGCAGATTTGCATCGGGGATGGTGAGAGAAGCCCAGCCTTCAAAACTGTTAGTTGTTCAGAAACATGACGTACGGGCAGCGATGCTTTTACACCGCTTTCCCTCCCTTCTGATGCTCAGCCACAAACCCATCTTTCGGTAGAGCAGGGCTCCGGTTATTTCAAGGCAGGGGAACTGAACGTATCGTGACAAGGGTGAGAAGATCTGACTTGGAACACCAAAAACTTTTGGGTTTAGCGAGCCCACCCGTTTTTATACCGCTGCAGCGGAAGCTGCCGCTTTGCTCGGCACCGCTGCGGCTGCAAGGGAGCGCGGGGGAGAACAACCTTTGCCTTCAGCGTGAGGATTTCTTTCACCACGTCTTACGCAAAGGTGTTTCTGTGACACAAACGCTGGCAGACGCATCCATCTGCCTCCCACCAATTCACAAGTGTGAACTGACCCCGGCAGCGTTTGATTTACTAACCGCTCGCTCGTGCGCTGCCCGTGGAAGCCCACCCAGCATGTCCTACAGGCGGAGTACAAGAACAGCTGTGCTTAATGCAGAATGCTTTGGTTTTACATATAATCTTAAGAGTTTGACTGTGAACTTCCCTTCTTCACTCTCTCTATTTTGGTGATAGAGTTGGACTCAGGGATCCTTACAGGTCCCTTCCAGCTCGGGACGTTCTGTGTTCAGTGGCAGCAAATCTGCCGGTAGACGCTTGACCTGGGCAACTTACATGGCTTTAAAATTACTCTCCTGCAGCTGAGAAAAACGTTGGCCGATGCTGGGTTTTTCCTCTGAAAAACAAGACCATTGAATAAAAATGAATAAAAATAAAATATTTACTAAATGCTTCATTACATACCACCTTTTTTCTCTCTTTTTTTTTTTTTTTTTACTGGAGTATTGGAGAAAGCCGATTCGGTGCCTGGGGAAGCAGCACGGGAAGGCATAAGATTGAACTTCCTATTTGACTTAAGCATGAGGGTGAGACGCTGTTCATTTCTGACCCATGACATAACAGGGCCAAGATAATTTCCCCGCCGGGCTCACGCAGTAAAACCTGGAGGGTGTTCAGCAGCTTTGCTGATGCGCTTTACGTGATTAAAAAGCACCTTACAAAGCACCTTTTTGCCTTGCCGCAGCTGTTTGAAGGAGCGCTGGGCCGCTCTTTGGCTGCAGATGAAGGATTTTCTGTGCGGAAAACATGGGATAAATTGAGGAGCATGTTGGTAGGCAAAGCTCCTCTGAAATTCAGAGCCGCATCCTTCTGCTGGCGCAGGGGAAATCAAGTGTGTCCAATCTCTCTGAAGATGCTGTGCAAATAGTTTTCCTTTGCCGCTGGGTCTGTATTAGTGGGCAAATCTAAATGCTCTTGTTTCTTGAGCCCCTTGTTTGTCAGGGAATTTTCTGAGAGATTCGTTTTAAAACGAGGGGCCTGCTCCCAGATGGGGACGTTACCGTCTCGCCCTCGTGCCGGTAAGGCTGAGATCAGCCTGAAAGGATCAAACAAATCAAAGAAATAAGGCAGCTTCTCCGTCTGAGCAACGCGAGGGTGTCAGCCCAGATGACAACAAGAGATAAACACCACAAACGTGGGCTCTGTTTCACGCTGTCGGGCTGTTCAGTGCATTGGGGAGTCCTAAAGAGGCGGAAGAATTTGGCTAATGATAGCAGCACGTGATGTCGAAGAAGCATCTGAAGCGCACACTCTCGGGGTGTCCAGTTGTCTCACTTAACCTTAGCGAGAAGCGTGGTCACTGTAGGCTCCTCGGCAGTCAGTGAAGGGGTAGTAAGTCCTTCCGAAGGATCCTACAGAGCAGTAGTGTGACGTAGCTACTCCGGGTGGCCACCTGGAGGTACCATCCCTCTTGGGAGCTCTCTGTCTCGCTTCCTCGTGGACTACAGAGAGAGGCTGGAACAACCGCAGCCTTTGCTTCAGTGGGTTTTGGGGTGCCTAAAATCAGCTGCCCAACCGCATCCCTCTGGGTTAAGTTACCCCTCAGTGCCCTCCCTCGCAGCCGTCACTGCCCGTCCCGCACGCTGCGTGGATTCTCAAGCCAGTACGAAGCGACGCGTCTGAGGCGGATCATGAGCAAACTGCCCAGACAGGGTGGTGGTGCATCCCTCCCACCCCTCCGAGCGCAAACGCCCGCGCAGAACTGGCAGCGGCAAAGCGAGACACCAGATAAGCGTGGACGCCGCGTGGCAGCCGTCGGTATTATACACAAGAATAGAGTTAAAAGTACGAGATATATTCTTACCTACGTCCCGGTAACTTCTAGGCAAGGCTTGGACTACAGCCAGGCTCACCAATGAAATAACATAAATTATTGCTCTCCAGTTCATGCTGTCAGATTTTGGCAGGGGTCTGGGGTGAGCTTGGTTCATCTGTGAAAGGCAGAAGGAATTAAGGGGAAAGAGTTACTTTTATACAGTCCCAAACTATTTCTGGTTAATCAAAACCCTTTTACGGTCATATATAACATTAGCCCTTTCGGGATATTCCCACAATAATTAGACATGCCATTATTTGCTCAGTACGATGGACTGACCGGCTGGCTGCGAAGACAGGACCTTGGAGAGTCTTCTTTTTTTTTTCCCCTGAAATTTAAACAAATAGACATTTTTAACTTATCGCACTTCAAACAAGAAATTTAAACACTCCTTGGGCTTTTTATTGTGCGCACTGATCTCACCTACTGACACGTTTGTTCAAAGGTGGTCGCTGCGCAGAAGATGCCTTCGTAACACGTTGCTGACGGAAAAACCCCGCGTTCGGCTGTAAACCCGGCGCTCTGCATCCCTCCTGCTGCGCAAGCTGCCCCTTGCTCCCACGGCCGAAAGGCTCAATGAAGTACCCCCCCCACACACACACACACACAGAATATTTTTGCAGCATTAACAATTACCATCAAACCGTCTCCGAATCTTGAAACAAAATCAACTCCAAAACTGCTGAATGAAGGGAAAAGTTTCAGTTAATACAGCTATTTTACTGACTTTTTAAAGAGTATGCCCTAAGCATCAGCCCGGTGAAAATGGACAAATTTTTGGAGATGGAATGGTTTTAGAGAGCCACGGCTGTTGTAGCAAAGAGGTGGGCGGGCAGGGATACGTGGCTGCGGCCCGAAAGAAGGGGCAAAGACAGAGCTTTTTATTGCTTTAGAGAGAAAATGGCAACGCTCCTTGTTCCGTGCTGCAGGAAAACGGTGAGGGCTGGTCATGATCGCGTGAGACGATCTCAGAAGGAAAAAGGATTCCAAGTGGGAGGACTCAAACAGGTTCACAGAGTGGTAGGGGTGGAAGGGACCTCTGGAGGTCATCTCCTCCAACCCCCCTGCCAGAGCAGGATCACACAGAGTAGATCACACAGGAACGAGTCCAGGCGGCTTCTGGATGCCTCCAGAGAAGGAGACTCCTCCCTTCTCCAGGCAGCCTGTCCCAGGGCCCCGATACCCTCACAGTGAAGAAGTCCTTCCTCACGTTCAGGTTGAACCTTCTGTTTTTCAGTTTATGGCCATTGCCCCTCATCCTGTCACTGGACTGCACCGAGAAGAGCCTGGCCCCATCTTCCTGACACCCCCCCTTTAAATACTGATAGGCATTGATCAGATCCCCCCTCAGCCTCCTCCAAGCTAAAGAGCCCCAGCTCTCTCAGCCCTTCCCCATATGGTAGGTGCTCCAGGCCCTTAATCACCTTAGTGGCCCTGCGCTGAACCCTCCCCAGTTGTTCCTTGTCCTTCTTGAACTGAGGAGCCCAGCGCTGGACGCAGTACTCCAGGTGAGGCCTCACCAGCACAGAGTAGAGGGGGAGGAGAACTGCCCTCGACCTGCTGGCCACGCTCTTGTCGATGGACCCCAGGGTGCCCTTGGCCACCTTGGCCGCGAGGGCACACGGTGATCAGAGCAGGCGATCTGAAATCTAAGGTGAACCCCCATCCGTGCAGGGGGACACCACTAAGCTCCGTCACACCGTTAACTAAAAAGCCTCATAGGAAATCGAGAAACCTACTCAAAAGAAGGAAGCCTGGAGGTTACGGACCACGTTTCTACATACGTGGTCCTCGTTACGCCCACAGGAGCCGATCGGACAAAGCTTTTGTCATCCAGCTGTTCCCAAACCCCCGACCCCCGTAGCCCCGGGGCAGCCAGCGCTCTCCCAGCGCTCCTGGGTGCAGATCCCCCCCCCAGCCCCCGCACTCGCAGCGTCCCGCGTCGGGGCTGCCAGAGCGGGTCCCCGGGGGGCCATGGGGGCACTGTTGGTGCGTTCCTGCTTGCGCTGCGCAGAAGCGCCAGGGAGAGATGCGGATTGACAGTGCAACCTGGGTGCTATTTAAATACGCTCTAAAAATAAAGGGGGTGAGGGCGTATGGCAGAGGTAGAGCTGCGGAAACAGCCCCGGCGCCCACGTCACAGGCTTTGTGCTGCAGGTTCTTCTTCGGCCCAGGGGACTGCGTTTCAGAGGTGACATATGGGTAAGTGTTGGCCTAATACTTCTGGAAGCTGCACTTGGCTGCTGCATTTAAAGTCCGTTCAGTTACATTTCTCCACCGCCCTCTTCCATGCTCAGCAGGATGGTTAATGACTTTTCACTTCTCTTCGAGAATACTTGCCACTGTTCGGTGGCAATCCGCCACCTTCTCCCCTCGGCAGGAGGGAAGTGGCTCTGTAGTATCTAACTGGAGGGAAAGGATGTGGCCAGCACTAGAAATGAGACCCAGCAAGGAGCTGTGGTTCTCGTTAGGAGCTCCCACGGTCCTTCAAAGTACAGGCACCACGCCGGCCAATTCAATTTTACACCATTGTTTCCAGAACTCCTTAGAAACTGTCCTGCAAGGGCCAGATGGAGCTGCCAGCAGGTGATTGCCCTCCGTGTGAAGCTGCGAATTCCCAGCAGGTGGGGATGGTCAGCTCACCCTTGAAATGCCGGGGCAGCAGGGCCCTGGGGGCCCTTTGCAGCCCTTTGGCTCACTGTGTTATGCAGCGGAGAGGTGAGTTGGTTTTTGCTGGCCGTTTCTTTTGTGATGATGCTCACCAAGTTTCGGGGAAGATCTCTGTGCCTTAGGCTGGTGCATGTTCCTGATGGTCTTTGACAAGTGATGATCGTTCCCAAACAAGTATGTGTGCCCTGAGCTCAGCTATTTTGTTTCTGCTCTTACTGAGAGCAGAAGTCCCTTTTTGGTTGGTTTGGTTTCTTCATGACTGTATCAATACTTTAATTGTGTGGCATGAAATGCAGCGCTGGCATTTTCTGGTAACGTAACCAATACCCATGTAGGGTTTAATTACATCCTTGCTTTGTACTTGGAGAGTATCATTGGTGTCAGACCCTGAGCACTGACTCTGAAAGAACTAACGTTTGTAGGAAGCTCCTGCGCCTGGAAGAACTCAGCTTCTTCCCAAGCAGGAAGAAGGTTTGTCCTCAAAAAATACCTGAGCTGCTCTGATGTGGTACCTGGAGTTGGTTTCTCTCTAAGTAACTTCAGGCACTGGGTGCATGTGCTGTGTGAGAGGCATGTTGCAACCTTACAAACCGTTTTATAAACAAAGCATCTTTGGTGTTTGTGTTTTTAGAGGGAAACACCACGAAGGGAAGCTGGCTAGGCTTTATCTCACCAGGGATTTTTGATTACGTCTTGTTTCGGTGCCGGGGTCCCCTGCCTGGAGAAGGGATGCGACGCGGCAGTTGTGAAGCATGAGTTGGTGATTTCTCCTTCTCCCCAGCAGTGGTTTCCCTCCGTTGCAGACCCAAATCGCTACCGGCCTCGCGAGTTCCTTAGGAAATGGAATTATTTCTATTCCTGGGGAGGCGGTGGTGGGTGGCTGCCCCCAGCACGGCCTGGGGGCTCTGTGTTGGGGCTCTGCGTCGCAGCCCTTCTCCAGCTCCCATGGCTCTGTCCGAGCGTGCAGAGCCACATGGTGGTGGTGGCAAGAACAAGTCTCCAGCATGTTCCCGCTTGCCCAGAGGAGCATCTCTGCGGCGTTGCCCCGCCACCTCCTTCGGTGGGTTAGGCTCTGCTCCTTCATCGCCCTGTGACACCCACCTGCCTGAGCGGTTGCTTTAAAGTTCCAGAATCGAATTATATTCCAAAGCAACGTAGACTGATTATGGAGCGTGACAGTCCTAGCTTGTGTAAACTGGTTCTGCCGAAGGCGATGTAATTACCCCAATTTATGTTAGCTGAGATTTGAGGCCAAATTTTACCATGTAGCAGGTTTTTGGTTTGTTTTTCTTTTTGCTGGTCAGCTGAGGCACGGGTTGGCTGGAGGAGAACTGAAGGAGCAGCGAGACGGAGCATTCTTTGAATAACTGCGAAGGCGTTAGCATGTAAAGGACAAACTTGTTGTGCTCTACCGTGTTTCTGGCAAAGCAGTTTTTGCTGCCGAGACATTGTGTGCGGTGTTACAGGTAGCAGGAGATGGAGCCCTGGGGAGCTTCTTGGCTAAGTGAAACTGAAAACCTGGGAAAAAAAAGGGGGTGGGGGAGCCGGTGGAGAAGTTGGAACCTCAGTAATGAGGTTAGTTGCAAGTTTAGTGTTTCTCTAACTTGTGTGGAACCACCTCCCCAGAAAGCCTCCCAGTATGAGTGTCTCGTTAGCGCAGAGGTTAGTAAGGCCTCGTTATTCAAACTGTTCATCTGCACAGCCAAGAGAAACAAGGTGTAGCTCATCCATCGGAGAGACGGTCCATTGTAATGGGGCCCATGAATACTCTGGGTCTCTGCTTTGCTCCTGAGGTCTCCCCGCTCCATGGAGCGTCAGTGTTTTGCTGCTCACAAAAGCTTTATCTGCATCTAATTTAGTCTCTTGGTAGGACTGATCCTGCCACTTCCCCTGTTCCGTAGAGGCTCCGAAGTCCCGTCTTATCTCACCCATTTTATTTTGGCTTTTCATGGAAAGGGAAGAAGACGCACAGGATGCCCGGGAGAGCACGAGGGGTGGCTGGCGCCGTTCTTCCCTGCCTTCCTGTGAGCGGTTGTGCCCAAAGACGGAAGTAAATAAGTACTTACACGCGCAGATGGGATGCTCTGCCTGTGTATACATGTATTAAAGAAGTTCTTGTAACCTTTTACTCTGTCAAGTTTGTAAAGCTGCGGTGGTGACAGATGGCCCTTGACAAATCTCTTCCATCAGGAGTTTCCTTCTGCGGCGTTAAAGAGTCCGGCTGGCGCGGAGGTTGGTCGGTGTGTGCGGAAACAGCCGATGTGTTCCGTAGGGCGTCTGGCGCTGACTGTAGATATTGCCGTCGGCCTGTCCGTCGTGACTGCAGCTCCCGTAGACCCTTCTTGGCCACGAAATGCGCCCGGTGTGTAGGATGCAGCTTGCGCTTGTTGATCCGCTGAGCACGTTTGGCCCTGGCAGCCGCAGAGCTGCGGTGGGGGCGGTGGGTGGGTTCGGCCCCAGCAGCAGAACCTTCTGCCTCCGGGGTAGGAGGAGTAACTCCTTGCTGTGAAGAACAAGAGCTTGTAATGACTGCATTTAAAAATAAAAGGATAAAAGTATTGTTTTAAATGCTAAAAATGCAACCAAGAAAGGCAGGGTTGGTTCTGCAGGTTTGCTGGGTTGAGTTTTCACTGAAAGCCCTGACCCCTTTCCTCCTTGGCTTCCAGTAGCTGCTTTGCAGTTGAATCCACGGAACTTTCCCTTGAAAGCCAAAGCCATTTCAGCTTTTCCATGTTATTCCGGTAGTCAGCTGCAGATTCCCTAAGGAAACTCACTTTGACAGAAGATACTTGAGTCTTGCCAGCAAAACAGGCACTTTTTGTCGTGGTATTAAGGTATTCTCTTGTTCCCCAGCCATGCATCTTTGCTGATATATATTGAAAATTTTTATATATTATATATTTATTTTTTTTTAGGTCACTCTTGGTTGTTTTGCGTGGCCCCTTGGTTTGACATGACTTGACAGTTTTTCCTTGAGTCTTTGGCTCTGGGAGCGTTCACCCTGCGGGGGTACAAGCGTGCTGGTGCAGGGTAACCCCTTGCAGCACGGGTGGGAGCGTGCCTGGGCCACGCACGCCTACATGCTGCCCTGAGCTGGCACCCGGTTCCTCTGAGCCGCCTGGCTGGGAATGAAACAACTTTCCTCACCGCTGTTCCGGCAGGGCTTCTCTTACCCCGTTTGTCTCCGGGCTTGTGAGGACACACTTGCTGCACGTTCTGTGTGGGTGGAAAGGGTGCCGGGTGCTTTGCCTGGTGCCAGGGTTGGGAATCCACCGGTAGGTGTCCCGGGAGGGCTTGTCTGCGTGGGTGCGCGCAGTGTAGCGCTCTGCCTGCCAACGGGAGAGAGCTTTGTTTTCCTTTGCAGCCCAGATCTGTTTGCCCCTTGCTGCCTCCCAAAAGGCAAACCTGTTTGAGAACCTTTCTTGCGTTGTGGCTTCTCTTTCCCATGGCGCCCCTTCTCTTCCCCTTCATTTTTGCTGTGGCGCTGATGGATGCTCCCCAGGATGCCCGCAGGGTGTGGGAGACCGGCTGGGTAGCAGGGTGACAGAGCTGTCGTTTTCTTGGAAGAGGGTCAGTCGGTGTTGGTTGTGCCCTGAAAGGTCCCCTCATTGCCCTCACAGATGTGACAGTTAGTTCTATGTGGTGACAGATTCCTGGGTGCCCTGTTCTTGAGGGAATTGCTCCTGGCCTTCTAAGCAAAGATCCAGGTTTCAGCCATTTTTGAGGCTATTCTCCCATTTTCAGTGCCTTTCTCCCAGGCAAGTTGTTAGGCAACAAGAGCGTAAGCAGGAAAAGCAACCGTCCCACCACTGCTGCCGTGGAGCTCCACGGCTCCGTTCCTGCTTCGTCCGTACGGCAGGCAGTCAGCTTTTCGCTTCAGTCTTCCCAGGTACGGGACGCCAAGCTTCTGTCTCCAACGCTGTTTGGTCACCCCTGTGACTGTGTGAGCCGTACTGCGAAGCTGTAGGACTTGGTTGCACTACTACGATTTCCATACTGCCCTACTCCTCCGCTTCCACGTTATTCCAGGACCGTGTCAAAAGTGAAATACACTTCTCTGATACAGTAGAAAAGAAACACTTTGGTAACTCCAGGAGCTATAGCATGCCTCGGAGGCAATCTCTTGTTGTAACTGGTTTTGATAGGAAAATAAAAAATTAAAAAAAAAAGGGGGTGAAAGGGAGCAGATGCTTGGTTTGGGCTGGGAGGCCTGACACCTCTGTTCAGGAGTTCCAGTCCCAGCCTGGTTCAAGGAGTGTAGCTGGCTCTGGAGAATGGAGCGCTTTGGCTCTGTAGGCTGCTTGCTTTCCCACCGTTGTGAGAAGGTTTCATTGGGTAGAACGTTGTTTTGCCCTGGGTGAGGATCTCTTCCAGGAGTGGAGTGATACTTCCATGCCCAGCACAATGAGCGTCCTGCTAGGGAGTCTGGACTGGGGTAGTTAGCGCCTCCAAAGAGGGAGGGAAGAAGAAATTGCTGATCCTGGGTGGTTGTAGGGTACGGGGAGGGGGATCTGCAGCCCAGTATTTAGTGAGGACGGTTTAAAGGAGCGATGTTTTGTAGCGGCTGCTGCCTACCCGTTTGTTTCCAACACAGTACGCCCTTTACTGGGAAGCAAAGATGCCAGCTCAGTGTGAGGGCATGAGATGAACCTACGACATCTGGCATGGAAGAAGTAAAAAAAATCCTCCAGTTAAAAGCCCTTCCTCCCCTGCCCCGACCCACCCTCCCCTTAACTTCCTAAGCAAAACACTCCTGCTTTTATCTGTGTTGCAAATCCCACCTCGGGCTGATTGCAGCTGCGCTAGACACAACAGAGTACAAAGGGTGACATTTACAGCTTGTCCTTGCCTTTATCTGGCACCTGTAGGCGCGATGGTCCAGCCAAGTGACACACGGTTGCTGGATGTCAAAACAAGTTATCTTAATGCAACACAATCGCTGTTATCTTAACGCAACGCAACCTTGGGTTGCGGTGACCTGCTTACGCAGCGCTTCGGAGCGAGGCAGGGAACTTGGGCTGCGGGCCCACGGGCAGCAAAACAAAACGCGGGGGCTTTTGAGAAGGCCTCAGTGAATTTCGTGCAGCTGCTCACAAGACACTGCGTGCTGTACAGCTCACTGCGGGTCTAGGAGAGGGTTAGTTTTTGGAGTACAACTTCTCCCTTGACTCCTGGAGTCAAGCGTCTGGCATGGCCTTGTCCGGGCTTTCTCCTCTCATAGAGTTGTCCTCTCTTTGGGTCAGTGTAGCACCAGTAGTTCTCCTAAGACGGCTCCAGACATTGAGCAATTTAAGTGACTTTAAGTTACTGCTGGAAAGAAAAGTAGAGGCTGAGCAGAAGGCTCTTCCATTGTTAGCACTCTTAACCTAAATGGAGAGAAGCCAAAGAGACGATATACAAGTCTAACGCTGACGTAAACCACCAGGAAGTCAGTTGCTGAAGCTGGCGAGTCCAAGGTGCAGTTCAGGCTTCGGCGCATTCGCACTAGGTGTCCAGAGTGCCGTCTCTGCCTCTGGCCTGGGGGAAGCAAGATGGGCTGTGGCTTCCAAAAGTAACTCGCTTCACGAGTTGGGACTGCAACACACACGCGCACAAAAAACCCAAAAACCCAAGGGCGTGGAAAGCGAGACTGCCCGGAATGCAGGGCCGTATCCGTTGGAGCCTGTCCCAGCCACCTGTAACGTGTGCTGTGTTCTGGAACAACGTTTATCTCCTGATCCCCCTTGGGGGCCTCTTGTCAAAACCTGCATCTCAACAGCGTGTTGATTCATTACGTGGGTCCCTGCTGTTGGAAACCTTTTTCTGCCAGCGATACTAGAGGAATACTCACATCAAGGAAGAGGACTAGTTGGTTGTCTCAAACACAGAGTTCTTTAAGAGCCAACAATGTTCCTGCCCTTGGGGCTGTGGTTTGAAATCTTCTCTTCCACAATCTCAGTTTGCAGTGATTTTTTCCAAGGACTGAGGCCTTTTGTCTCATGACGCGAGATTTTAGGTGTGATTGTATAATAGAGAGGTCTTTCATATAACGATATATCTAGTTGGTCTGAATATTTGTGTGTAGTAAATTTCGGTGCCGCTGTTCTGCGTGGTGCTTGAGATACCATTTCCTAACCTGGTGGCTCTGCTTTGGGCTATCAGGTTTGCCAAGTGAAGAAGAGGAGTACGAACGTAGCGGGGAGAGTCCAAGGGGACCTGGAGCCCAACCTTTCACACAGTTTATGTCTCCCAGTCTGATGTCAAGAGACACAGAACATACCACTGCAGAGAGACGAAATTTTCAGCGTGGATACATGGTAAATGCAGCCTGGGAATAATTTCTACCTGAATTCTGTGTCTCTTGGGAGCCAGCCAAATTACACACGCGTTCGTTATAAACACACTCTCAGTGACTAAATCTCGATGGCACCCTCAGCCTGCTTGGTGTGTGGAGTGAGTGAACGTGCAGCTCAGAGGCCATGCCAGTTGTGACAGGAGGCGGCAGCCAGCACACGGGAGAACCGTGATGTGATATGGTACGGGGATCAGCTGGAGCTGGAATGAGCAGCTCTCCCTTCTCCATAGATCTGTGGGGCTAGTGCTGATTTCTGTGCCTCGGAATTTTCACCAAACCTCCTTCTCGCACAAGCTTAACTTGTCCTAATTATTTACGGCTGCGCTGTCCCAGAGCAGGTTAGTTCTAGCTGTTGTGAGTGACACTCAGCTCTTCGGATGGTGAATCAGATAATGGAAATGGTCTTTAGAATGATGGTCTGTGCTCCCCTAAACTAAGGGGAAAGGTGCAGAGCTGCTGCTGACAAAGGAGTATCGTTCAAGTTTGCAAAACTCTAAATCTTGAGTGAGATGTTTGGGGTCACATAAACGGTTCTAAACCTACACATAGTGATGGCTTGCGGGGGTTGGGTGTTCAAACCTTTCAGTCTTAACAAGATTGGTGACTCTTCCTTCCAAGTTTTCAACCCAGTGTCTGTGAGGGTTCCACCCTGAGGGTACTCCTGTGGTTCTGGAGAAGGCTCCCACCTGGTGAGCCTCAGGCACAAGGAGTTTCAAGGCCAAGAGACCCACCCTTATTAAAGGCCTTATTATGCAGGGGTCCTTGTTCAAGTGTAGAAGACTTGAGGGTTTTGTGTTCCTGGACTGAAACTAAACATGTACTAGAAAATCGGGCTGCTTTAGTGGCATGGATCTGAAAAAATTCTCCCTTGGGAGCTTCCTGCAATGAAGGGCAGGATTTAGATGGCGAGCTTTTCAGGAGACATCTTTGAAGTCAAAAGCTGTTTTTAAAATGACTTCAAGCATGAAAAGGAGCGCCTAAGAGCAGATTCGTTTGCAGCCCTTTGGAAGCGAAGAGATGCTTAACTTGTGGCTGAGGTAAAAAAAAAGTTATCTTTTTCCTTTTTATAAGAGCTTGTTGCTTGTCATCTTATTTAGGCTGAACAGTTCCTTTGAACGTTCTCTTACTAGGGAACTATTACTGCTGAAGTAAAGGGTAAAATGAACCTGTAGTTGAATCACAGTATTAAAGTCTAGCTGAATGTCTCACCACCTTTCATGTTCTTTCATACAAGCTTTCCAAGAGCCAGAAATGGAAAAAAACCACAAACCCAATGGACCCCCTGTCCATATGCACCGCTTGTACTTAACGGTTTTCTGTAGGGAGCGTCGCAGAGCTTTGCGTTACGGCAGTCACCAGCAGACAAGGACGGATGCAGATTTGTAAAGCTTTTATTTATTTTTCATTTTTTCAAAGTCATACAATTGAAAAGTTTCTGGGAAAGCATGTGGTTTGACAAAACACTGAAGATTTACGAAATGCTCATTCAAGACCAAAGGAAAAAGAGATAACGGGCAGAAGTCACACAGAAGTATTTTTCATCCTGTTTTTCCTGCTGGCAACCTAGACGGGAGAAACAAAAAAGGATTCTTGTGTACAACAGTCGCACCCCAGTAGTGCTTCAACTTTCCGCGGGCTGCGCAAGGCAGCTGGAAACCACCCATCAGAAAAAGCAAACCTCCGGCGGGTAAAGGGAAGGTGGGCGCTCCTTTGAGTGGCAGGAGCGGCAGAGAGGGGGTAGATGACCCGATATATACGCGTTATTGCCGTTACCTACCACGTGTTAAACGCCAATTCCTAATGTGGCTCTGCTCTGGACTATTAGGTTTGCGCCCTGGAAAAAGGAATACAAACGGTTGTGAGAGAGAAACCCAGGGAGCGGAGTACGTAGTGCTTGAGCAGGAACTTCTGTACGCTTAAACTTGTGTCGGTGTTAGGTTTTGAAAGATCATTCTGGCGGCATTTCCCACCCTTAAAATCCGTGCGCTCTGTGTTGGGTATTTTGCCAAGGCAGAAAACAAACTTTTAGAGTGAATTGGAGACAAAATCATAATCTCCCAAGTCTTCCTAATATATTTACCTATGCAACACCTTGGTTATAAACAAAAAAGGTTTCAATCAATAAGCACTGTAAGATACTCGTAACGCAGTTCAGTGCTCCAAACGGTAACGTGGTTGCTGTTGGGAACTGTCACTTATCCTTCCTGCCAATGCTTTGCGCTCGCTCAGCGATATGGCTACAGATAAACTTCTGCTGTGGTTATTGCAGAGAGAAATAATGGTTGAACGGATGAACGTGTTGGTGGTTTAAAAAACAATGGAATGACCGTTCATAGGACACAGTTAGTTGGACTCCCCCTGCCTATACACCTGTGTGCCAGGCGTCTCTGATAATTGATGCAGATGCACTTTTTACTGGTAATCCTTCAGCGTTCTGTAAGAATCTGTAGCATAGAAGGATGTTCACATGTGCTAAAGATGTAGTTTAAATTCTACACGTACGTATGTTTTCAACTATGGCTTGTAGATATCCAGCTCTTTTGGACGAGGCCCTGAAGAACCGTATCTAATCGTGCTTTGAGCAGAGGACCGGACCTCGTTACCTCCAGACAAGCTTTGACACAAAATTTGACATGAAATTTCACACGGATGGCTACAATCTGTGACTGCAGTCTGTACAGACAAGATGGATGTTGTGCTCTGTGGTCAAACTCCTCGTAAAGGCTCACGGGCAAGAACCCGGAGCAGTCTGCAGAACCACTTTGGCAGTGCATGGTTTCCCGTGTATGTGTTCTGGTTTGGTGTGTGGTGTGTTGTTTTTTTTTAAAAAGGAGATAGGAAATACCTCTTCCCCAAAGCATGTGTCAATGTCTGACTGCTTGCAGCACTTCTCTACCATGGCAGTGAAACCATCAGCAATTGTCTTGATTTGTTCTTCTGTCATCTGAGGCTTGCGTTTAATGAGGTTGATGAGCAATCTGAAAACAAAGCCACAATACATAGTTAACGGTACCTGTTGTAGTTTGATTTCCCAATTTAAAATACGCCGTTCTACGCAGATACAGCACATTTATGAGTTGTTTTTGTGGTGCCTAGAGGGGCCTGTGCCTATTGATGACTCCAAACTCCCAGCCTACCACTACTTTTTGTTATCCTGGTTCCAGGCAGGGAAGAACTTACTGCAATGATCTGTCTGTTGTCTTAACTAAGTAGGTCTTTAGACTTGCGCTGGCAGTGGACCTGCGCAAAACCGGTCAGCTAGGACACTGATTTTACCTGAAGAAAACACCCTATTTTGCCTCCTTCAAACTACACAATATTACGCACTGGCGCATAGTTCCCTCTGGTTTTCTCTCTGTCGCTAGTGAAGTCCCAGTCAGATGCTGGAACACGGGGTTTGTAGTTTGCTTTTGCTCTCCCCCAAGTGTTACGCTTCAGAAGCTTTTCTACAGTAGTATTTCTTTTAGCTTACTTCATCTGCCCTATTTCCCGTTCAGCAGGAGGAGCACTGCACAATTTTTCGTCAAAGCTGAACATATTGGGGTCAAATGGTGGGGGCACGTATTTGGTATCCACTCCCATGGCAGTGAAACATGGTCTCCGGCACGCGTAGGAGTCGCTGCAGCAGTGTGAAACGTTGTCGTTGATGGGGTTGGTCTCCTGTCTCCTGCACATATCCTGAATCACAATGCTCAGCTGAAAAGAGAAGGAAAGCAGGACAAACATCAGCTCCCCCTTCTGCAGTAACAGCGGAAGTAAGTGATGTTTGGGTCACAGCAGCACAGCTGGAAGGGAAACCTGACAGATCTAAATACCTGCTCAGAAACCTGCTTAAGACCTGGCACGGTCTTAAAATCTAAGAATAAATACGTATTTCTGGAGTCAAGCATTTCTTAATCTGCAAACAGTCTGCCCACTGGGCCGCAATCTGTAAGTACTTTGGTTGCTTTGTGGCTTTTTTTTAACAGACTGTTTAGCTTTTCCAAATGCAGGCTGTGCAGACCCAACCAAATTACTTTTGCTTTCTGAGAGAGAGCAAAGTTTAGTTAAAGCTTTAACTAGCTACCACCAGGCAATGATTTAGGTTCTCACATCCATTAAAAACGAACAAAGCTGGAATTCTGTTAGGTAGATGCTTAGCTCTGGGTTTATGAAAAATCATTGTGAGTTTACTCTCACCAGAACTGAACATTTTTAAGAAGAGGCAAAATCTCCAAGAGGAGTAGGGAGAATAACCAAATGGACTCACATATCCCTCGGAACAGGGCAGGCGTCTGTCTTCAGACAGCTGGCAGCACTTGGTACCAACGGCTGTCATTTTCTTTCCAATTTCCAGCAAGGTTTCGGTTGATACCTGAGGCATTTTCTTAGTGTAGCGGATCAGAAGTCTGAAAAAGTCACATCCAAATGACTGGTTGCTCCCGTGGGAAGAGCGCTCAGCTGCACCGCTCAAGTGAAAATAGAAGGGAAGCCCAAAGAAATCCGCCCAAAGCAGCCAGCATCATTGTTTCCACTCGGGAATGTTTATCGGAAAGTACTTACGCTTTAAGGAAGTCTTGCTCGCCGTGGGTATTGAGGAGCTCGCAGTTTGTCTTTACAACATCCTGAGTCTCTTTGATGTGATTGTTCAATTCCTCTTGCTGCAGACAAGTAGAAATTTAATTAGTAACGTTAGAGCAGGGCTCCCTGGTAACAGTCATGCAGATAAACCTTTTGACCTCTTCTAAATCTTATTAGCTAGAAGACACCCATGTTGCGAGGCCGATCACTTCCGAGTAGCCTGGCTGGTGTAGGGAGGGCATGATACTCATGTGAGCCTTAACTTCTAACAGAAATTCTGTCAAAAAGGCTGTAAGACTGCTTGAAATCTTATTTAAAATGATTATCCGTTGGACTTATTTTCTATGTAACGGGGGTTTTTTTGTTTAAGTCGGGTGAATATTTTCCCAGTATAGGATTACCAGCTGTGCAGGGAACCTCCTCTTTCTACCCCTTGGCCAAAGCTCAGTGACACAACTCATGCCACGAGCTGCGTGTGACTGAGTTGAAGATGAGGAGGCCCGACTTCAGGCGTCTCCACGCGAGCTGGCCATGCAGGTTCCCATCATAAGCCACGAGCGGCCGTACTCGTATGGGTGGTGGAGCCTCCAGAGTAGTTTGGATAACCAGCTGTTAGTCACCTCCTTCAGGAGAAGCAGAATTGCTTCTTCATCACACAGCTGGGTGAGACTAGTCTGAAATGTTGTAGGTGACCACTGAAGTTACTCTGTGATCTGAGAAAACTCTGTATCCTTGTCTTAGGCCCTGGACTGCTTCATCTCCCATCAGAACTCCAAGTTCCCCCGGGGGTAGTCTCTCAAAATGCTTTCTGTCGGCTCTTCCATAGGAGCTTCTCAACCCAACTCTTTCACAACAGGTACCGACCGAGCATTGTAGTTATCTGCAAGCAAAGCTTTGCACCTACCGCATTTCCATAGCACTCGGCAGGGTTGTCTGTTTTGCAGCACTTTTCCAGGAGTGTTTCATAGCCCTTGGCAATTCTCAGAATCAGCTGAGTGGAGAACTCGGGATGTCTTCGTGAGTACTCGTAAACAAACCTGAAAGACACGCGAGTGGACAGAATTAGAGCTCCTGAATAACAGGCTGCTTTCTTCATGCCCAACAGAGTGGCTGGGAATGACAGCTCCTCAGATGAGATCAGGTAGGGTGGACAATGAGCCTGGAACGCTGTTGGCTTATTTTAGCAGAATTTTTTGGCGGTTCTGTCGTCCGCCAACAGGGAACAAAATAGTTCCTCAGGACAGAAGAGTTCTTAAGCAGCTAATGCATGTGGGCATGCACAAAGCGCTCGAATGAAAGAAAGGCCCTGATAAATTCAGCTCTGAGCAGGACCAGGCTGAACAGAAATGGTCACAAGCATGAAGGAGAAACTAGGGGTGCAGCTAGGGCTGAAGCTACAGCAGTTAGAGCGGACTGCCCCGCAGTCATCTCTTCCCTCCATATGCACCAGAAACACCCACGAGGACAGGGTTGGTGGGGTGGTTTTTTTTTCCAGCTGTGCAAAAGGCCACAGTCCAGGAAAAACAGAGGATGGGTTGCAGGAACACTCGCACCCGAGCACGCGTGCTGTCGGTGCTACTTACTCTGACAAGAATGCGTCGTGGCCTGCCTCAAAGCTTTTGCACACTTCCTTATCGTTTATGTATTTTTCAACGAGAGAAGGGAGATCTTCAGGTTTGTCATCAAAATCTGCCTCGATAATGCACTGGCTTCGTTCCACAACTGGCTTCTCGCAGCAGTGTTTGATTTTACTTGAGAAAACATCTGGTTTAGAGCACATATAGGTCATAAGCTCTGCCTGTAAAATAAAAGCATATTATCAGACAAGCTATGGAATAATGATTTAAAGACAGATTAGTTTATCTCCTCCTTTTTTCGAGCTATTCCCTTTCTATTCAGGCCAGCTATTTGCTTAGCATTTTGCTAAAGAAATGCTGTCTCCGTGCAAAAAGAAACAGTCAGAGGGACAGGCATGTTCTGTGTGTGTTGAGCACAATGTTCACAGGCCTGGGGGAGAAGGAGGTTGCCCCCCGTGATCTTAGGAACTTTCAGATGACTAATTCTGGGAAGCCAAGGCCAGTCACTGGGTGGTCCGTCACAAGGACGCCTGATGGATCTCATCAGGTGGGTCAGAGCTGGCCCCCTGACAGAAGGCAAAACCCAAAAACCCCCAGAGCTTTACAAAGCTGGCGCTGGGCACCAGCCGGTGCAGGAAGTGCCTCCGCGTTCCAGCCAGGCAATACTGAAATTCTGTCACTGTTCGACAGTCTTGCTAATCCTCCCCTGCAAGCTGTCCTGTAGCCTCCGTGGGCACTCCAGGCAGGCTGGATTAATGGCAGTAAGCAACAGGACAGCAAAAAGGACTTGTGGCCTTTTTGCCTCTGCTTCCTTTTGCCTTGATGATGACTGATTTGAAGTAAGTACTGTCAAGCGATCTCCCTGATAAATGTTTTGATTGCAGCCAGACACACACACTATGCTGAGTAACAGCTCCTTGCTGTCATGATCGTAAAGGGCTAGATCCAGTACTGGTTCCAGTAACAGTCAGCTGAGCTGGCCAGGAGTTTTTCAGGAGCTGAGGAACCTTCCAGCAGTGAGTACCAGCTCCCCAGACTCTGAATGAAGAGCTGCACTAATTATTTTTGTCTTAGACATTTTTCAAGTACGTGATCATTTTTGAGTGATACTTGGCTTACCCTGTCATCCATGCATTCCACCATGTCCCCTTCACAGCACTCTTTGTAGATACCCTTAATATCTTGCAGAATTTTAATAATTTCTGGGAATGGAGCCTTGGGGTATTTCTGGCTCAGGAGAGCAAGTTTGCTAGGTGGAAAAGAAAAATAATACACTTGTTTTAAAGATCCATATTGAACAGAAACCTTGCAAGTCATAAACACTTGTGATACTGTAGATCAGCATTGTTTCAAGTGATTATTGCTTCATTCTCCTCATCTGCTTTCCAGTGGCTAGAAAAAAGGGCCATCGACAGCTGCACCAGTAACCCAGTGCTCCTCTAAAGCAGACGGAAAGAACCAAGTTTGTGATTGTTCTATTCGATCCGAGCTGCCTATGTAAGAACCGCACCCTAGAATTCCCCGTCGCTCTGGAGTGACTGTAAGGCATCTCTAGGTGACTGAGCACAGATGTACATGGTCCTAATCTGAGCTGGCAGTGCCTAGTAAGGTAGTCTGCGTCCGTATTGGGGTGTTAGACTAGCCACGGACCGAAAGCAGTGCTCCGTGCTAGGCAGGTCATCCACTTCTGTCTCAACCTTAAAAAAAGCAGCTTTGGCAACACGTGATTCTGCCAAACTGGATGCTTTGATTGCTCTACGGTTCAAACTAGTAATTCACTTTGATTACCCGTGTGCCTATCGCTAAAAGCTGCCGGCATCGGAAGTGGCACAGCTTTGGGAAAAACGTGGATGAAACACACTGGAATCTCTGGTTCTGAGTGAGGCTCCATCAGTGCACTCCACATCTCCTGGGTGGTTCTAGAGACGGTCTCATTTCTCTGTAACTGTCACGGCTGTTTTTCCTAGTGCTTACTATCAGCCTGGAATATGCAGGTTCCCCTCTGTGTGCAGCCTTTATGCTTAAACCTGATCAGGATTAGATTCTGCATTTAAATAGGTAAATAAATCGCTGTCGGCCTGCTGTTGAAAGACTGACCCGCTGATCTCTATTCTGTTGGATGCTGGTCCTCAGCCAGAAGTGTGCTAGGAAGTACCACAACTGCAGCTTTTGAACTCGGCCCATAGAAGTGAATTCTATACGCCGATGTTTTCCTCTTGAGTAGTTTAAGGTTTAGGTTAACAAGCCTGCTTTTTATTAAAAAAAAAAACCAAACCCAAATGATGGGAACTTACTCTGCTTTGAAAGTTCTCTCACCAAACTTCTCGAGGATTCCACAAGAATACTGCTGCTTCACACTGTGTTTCTTGGCTCTTTCTTTTATGGCCATTGCCTGAAATAACAGGATGCACGCGGTCACGTTAAACTGACTAGGTGTAATGGACTGAGAAAAAAGCAAATCTGAAAATCCTGCTTGAGGAACAGAGCCGGTTCTGGTCCAGTTAGCTCTGATGAAAAGCAATGCCAAGTGATAATTCCTTAGGCAGTGCCGGCCAGTTCTCAATCGGCATTTAACTTCTAGTCTGTATGCTACACCTCATGGCGCAGTGCAATCCTCCTACGGGCATGCCGCTGTTCACCAAATACTGCCATTTCATCGAAACCCCGTGACCCCAAAGGAGGGCAAGTTGTTTCAAAGCTCCACAGTGATTACACAGAAGGTACTGGGGCTGAGTTAAAGGGCAAGTTTGGCTCATTGCATTCTCAAGGTTAACCCGAAAACTTGGCTGCAATTCTCTAAAAAGCAAAGCGATGAGGAAGTCATCTGCTAGTGATTCACAGGGCTGACACAGGATTCATCCTGACCCTTCTCCACAAGTTCTTGGTACAAAGATTTATGTGATCAGGAAGGTTTCACCCCTTTCTCACTCCTTCTCCTGCATTTCTTTGGGCAAAGAATAGGGGAAGAACAGGAGAGATGCCCCTACACCCGCGCATTGGACGTGGCGATGGCACGTTACGCTGCCAAGGGAGATCTGTCTTGGCCTCGTGCCTCTCGCTACCGTGCACCACTGATGACAACTCCCGAGTGCTACACGTTATCTGGATTCAGTGCGCCTGCGCGATGCTCAGAGCTGCCTGATCATGTATTAGCAAAGGGCTAGAAAGACAAGCTTAATTATCTGGGGTTCGGGTCTTTTGTTTTTTCGCTTAAACCCAAATACGCATTTTTTGACCATCTTAATTCCTACGAATCTATCTGCAAACATTTACTGAAAACCACCGTGGGAAAGCACAATTTTGGCGTTATAAACTGCAACTTCAACGTTAGCCTCTTAAAAGTTCCTTCTCGCTTCAGAGAGAATTGCTGCCGAGATCAGAAGAGACCTTTATGTAGCAGACCAGTCGCTTAGTTTTGTGACAAATTTGATATACCTTTTCATCCAAACAAGCACCGACATCGGTCTCTTTGCAACAGCTTTGCAGCGCGTGTTCGTACTCAGCAGCCAGACCGAGGATTGTTGGGGCATACAAGAAGGGGTTTCTTCTTGCAACAGTATAGATGAAACTATAAGGAAAAGAAAAACTTAAGTTATCTATTCCGATGACAACTGCAAATGGCCTGAAGTCTCTTAGAGCTTCTGTGACTTCTGTTTCTAGCTTAGAAATGTGATTTCCTCTGCTAACATCAGGCGTGCTGATGGTAAATGCTCAGCTAAATCTCTCTGCAAAGCAGGACTCCGTAAGAATGACGGAAGGGTGAACTCCTTATGTCAGCCACTTAGTTTGATGCACATAGGCTTTTTTAAAATGGGTTGTCAAATGCTTTAAAAAAAAATCTGATTTTTGAGTGTGAAAAATTAATCCATGGCCATTCCCCCGAGATTTTATTGCCAATTGTTGTTCTTTTTACTTTTATCTATCTTCATCCTTTCCAGTTACAATGGGGGTACTGGGAAGCTGGAGCCAGGTAAATTCTTAAACCAACAGAGGAAACACTGTGGTTTGTGACGGAGTTTTGGGAGGCGGGCAAGGAAGGTCCTCTGAGATTTATAAGCTGGGATGCCTTGAAAGCTCTTTTTGAATGTGAAAACCTGCTCTGGCATGGAATGAAATGATGTGATCACAGCTCTGAATATTGAATGATTGAGCAACTGCTTTGTACGTGCAGATATGAGGCTGAACACTTGCAGCTTTTTCAGCTGCCCACTTGTGCAGCCTGTACAGACCGGGGATCCCTCCTCTGCACAACTAAACACTCCCACAGCACAAAAGGGCCGTTTTTCTTACTGTCCCAGCAGTGACACCCGGTTGTCCTGGTACTCCTGGCATATCACGTCGGTAGCCGGTCTCTGGTAGGGCTGAACGAAGTCTGGTTGGGGAACTTTGAAGGACAGGAAACACTCGTTTCTTTCGGGATCGGCTTTGCTGCAGCAGTCGGCCATTGCACCGTATGAGTCGCGGAGCTTTTCTACTTGGCAGATTTCATCCAGGAAAATGGAGGGCTGTAAGGGAGATGCTGAGGGTCAGAATTGTTCTTTCTAGACAGCCTAATGTACATTCTATTTATCTGTAAAAGAAAACTCAGATTGATAGGTAAATACAGTTTTACTGGATAAGATTTAGACCATAAATCAGACAAATCCATTGTTTTCAACAAAATTGAATAAATTTTGTTTTTGTGGTCCAATATCCAAACTATTATAATGCCTTACTGAAAAAAAATAATTTCATTATAATTGAAAATACTCTGTGCAAGACAGTGATATCCTTTTACTTATAATCTGACTAAACAATTTTGAGATGAATTGAAGCAGGATTTGATATTCTGCTTGATGCTCAGCTCGGGAAACCTTTCAGGAGAACTAACGTCGCCACGTCATTCGGCCTGAACGTTAGAGCTTGCAGGAGCACAAGCACCAAACACACCAAAGGGCTGGGCTGCACCCGCTACGCGTCTGGGGATCTTACCCACAAACTTCTTTTGTTGCCTGATCATAGAGGAGTTTTAAAATACTTCTTAGATTAAGTACCTTAAGTCAGCCCACATAACTTTTTAAGTCGCCCCAGTGTGAGAAGCCACACGCTCTGGTCACTTTAACACCTAGAATTAGAGCTGCATTTTACAGTTGGGGTATTTGTACTAAATGCTACTGTTTATTTCCAGGCAATGCTAGACCGAACGTGCCGAAGCGCGGTGTTCGGGCTCCCGTACGTGGCTCCACAGAGCAGTTAGGCGCTGCTGAAAGCCAGGGTTTCTGAACCGGACAAAACCAAGTTGTTTTGTTTCAGTGCTAAAATCTGAGCGTTGGCCGAAGATAACAGCAGCTCTTGAAAGTGTTGGGCGTACAGCCTGAGTGGAGGTTCTGGTAGCCGGGTGGAATGGGGAGAAACACAAGACCAAAGGATTCACTGCCTACCAGTGACTTTGTGCACTCGGGAGCATCCTCGTTGGCCGCACACTTCTGTGCCAGATCCACCACATCCTTCACCAGCTTAGACAGTCCCTCATAAGAACACCTCTGGAGGTACTGGGCAAATGTGATCATGGTACTGAAACACAAAGGCATGGTTTGGAATACCAAGATAGGAAAGGTAACAGTCAACACTTTCAAAGGTGCTTCTGGAGTCAAAAATCGGGTCTTCAAATGACACCCACAAATGCTGAGACAGGGCAGCATGAAAAGAGCCTGGTACCCGATCCCGTATCCTTCCTCTTATCACCTCCTTTCTGAAAGATGTTTTTAACCTTACTTCTCCAGAACAAAAGCCTTGAGTAACAGCTTAGAAAGAAACCAGCAGAGACTGTGATTTCTCTACCACTTTTACCAGCAAATTCATAAATGCCAAACTCAGCTGGCTTTGGCCACGGTTATACATGATGTTCAGGCCTTCTTTCAGAAGTCACCATGTTCCTGTCAGGGCCCTCCGCCGTTCCCAAAACCAGTTTCCAAAGAAAACAACTGAATTGTCTCAGAACCTGTTGCAGGTTTGTTTTTTGAGGTTGATGGTTTGGTTTTTCGGGTTTGGCGTTTCTTTTTTTGGAAATGTATCCATGCAGCATAACTGCTCTCCCTCCTAAGGTTATCAAAGCTGTATTACTCATGCCTATTTTCTCTTTCATGTCAGGAACACTGTTTCTGATAAGGTTTGCAGGGAATTCTTTGCCCAGAGAGGATGAAAGTCATCTTGACTTCTACAAGCCTAAAAATATTTTGTAGGCTTAGTGAACTAACGGTAAGAAGGTTAGCTCAATGCCGTGCTCTGGTGAGACGTATACTCTTCACTAGCTCCTACAGTGTCTTGTAGTTTCCCTTTTTTGTCTACTATTAACACTATTGGAAAACAATCAGAAAACGTAAACTGAACATTGACTCACACTGCCTTAAATGTTTCTTCCTTCAAGTCATTGTAGCGATGGGCGATTTCGCTCTTGTGATCTAGGAAGAAACAGAAAGAGAACAATGATGCTCACCATCATGTTGGCTGTGCTAGACCCCTTAAAGAACTGTTTCTGGGCACCTTGTGCCAGACCTTGAGCAGCGTTCAGCACTCGCCTAGCTCTGATACCGAAGGGAGCAATAGCTGGTGCTGAGCCCTTGTGAAATCCCACCTTGGGGTGGGTAACCTGGGCCATCTGTACTGCTTTTCCCAGAGCTTGAGTCTAAAGCTTTCTTCAGGCCGCTCTGCGCCCTGTGTTGTCTCAGATGACCCTTCTGGTCCATTTGCCTGCAGATAGTTAACTCTTACCTGCGCTCATCTTTCTGAAGGAACCCGAGCATGTGATTTTTTTAATGTTCTAATACAATATTTACCTCTGTAAGCCCACACTTAATTCAAATAGTCAAAATGGCACCTGCAGCTTATTACTAAGGATTGGTCAACGTGTCCTTTCCATAACCAACAAGGTTATCATGTCTATGCTATAGAGGAACGCAGCTGCAGTTTGATTAGAGCAAGCATTAACAGAATTTTCTCTTCTTGAGCATAAAGTTATTAACTTGGCAGATTCTCATTCTTGCTCCACCCGGTGCGTGTCATCTGCGCCCTTCGTGAGAAGGAAAGCAGATAAATCCCTTCCCTTGGTCCTGATGGTAATAAAGATGGGTGGGAGTTAGACCTCGCTCTTGGCGAGAAGACTCCCATGAGATTTTCCCAGGAGATACTGAGGCGTATGGCCACAGCCATGAATGAGCTAGAATGGGGCAGTCATTTCATTCCAGAAATACCGTTCAGGATCATTTAGAAAACGTGAAGAGTAATTCCTTTACCTCCTAGAATACATCTGTTTTGATGATAAGGGTTTCAGTGCAGAAAATGGTAATTTCAAGATGTTTTGCTGGCATTTCCAGCCAGCTCCAGAAAACTTGGTTTTGTTAAATTCAGTTATTTTCATGTTTGAAAAAAAAAATATTGGTGGAAAAAATTCTAGGAGTGCCTGCAGAAACATTTGTTTGACCAAAGTCTAAAGTTTGCAAATACAGGGAGAAATGACACAATGAGGAGATTTTAGCTAGGTTTCTCATAGTCCTGTCTGAGATGTAGGTTTTGGGATTTTGGACCTACTCTTGTGATAAGCATCGCCTTGAATCGGCGAAGAGCTCGCTCAGGAGCTACCCTTCAAAAGGCAGCGCTTCCCAATGCAGGGTGCAGCCACTTTCTCTGTGCTGGAAAGTAACAGATTCTGAATAATCAACATCTCATGCCATGCTCTGGTGTTACAAAGGGACGTCACCAAACTTACTCGCCCGGTTGTCTGGCGCGTTCTGCCCATCTCCTCGCCATTTCTTTTAGTTTCTTTTCGAGTCAACCAAATGTTTCTGTTCTCTTTGGATCAGGCTTGCAAGAATTGTCGGTGAAATTGCGTTCAAGTCATTAAATTGATATAACAAAGACTGCAAAGACAATGAATGAGTCCTTTCTTACCTGCGTCTCGAGCAACTCTCTGCAGATTCCTGGATGTAGCAGAATTAAAGAGGAAAATAAAGGAAATTAACGTTACCCACTTCATGGCTGCAAATTACGGTGTGGGCTAATTTGCTCAGAAATGCTAGGAAGATTGAAGGGGAAGCGTTTGCTTATATCCCCTTTCCTACCTGCGTCTGTCAAATATTAACCCCCGAGCTGGCACTTGTACATTTCCATTTGGTCTGAAGATGATTACAAAACTTGGACTGTCCTTGCAAAAATGAATTTGATATTATTTGTTTATTATGTGCGACTCTGGGCCTTTTTGTCCTGAAAAGGTTGAACCTTCCAGCACCCAAACAGATAAAGTTTTGCGTAAATTTCCTTATCATGACAAACAAGGGGTTCAAGGCATCAGCCAAAAAAGTCATCAAGTTGAATCCTATAGCAGTGGCTTTTTTTTTTTTTTGCTAGTATTTGTCCAAAAGCAGAGCATGTTGGTATTGTACAGTAATAGTTCACCCAGACAGGACTCAGTCCCTGTACTTGCTTGTAATTAGAGAATTTTAATTTTAAATCACTTTACAAAGGTG
The DNA here is from genome assembly GCA_013399095.1 of Psophia crepitans. Taxonomy (NCBI): domain Eukaryota; kingdom Metazoa; phylum Chordata; class Aves; order Gruiformes; family Psophiidae; genus Psophia; species Psophia crepitans. The sequence goes on from VWZZ01001863.1 coordinate 423,385, forward strand.
AGATGGCTCATCTAGACGTTGGTATAAAAAGGACAGGTTGGTAAAATACAGCAAGGAGCAGACAGACAGCAGTACGCAGCAGCTCCAGTTTCAGCTGGCTTCCAAATTCTTGGAGAAAGAGAGGGTAAAAGTGTGAAAGGGGTACCGAGGAATGTGACTCTCACAATACGTGTCGCTCCAGCATGGAACATGGACATGGTCTAGCAGGCATGGTGGAGTTAGGTTGACGGTTGGACTTGATGATCTCAGAGGTCCTTTCCAACCTTAGTGATTCTATGATTCCCCGCAGACAGCGGGTCTGTGTTGGGAAGCTGGAACCGACACTTTTACATCCCATCTCCCTCCCAGTGCTGGGTCGCACGCTTAGGTAATGGCCACGGGGAAGGCTGCCCAGACAGCCCAGGGGCTGGTTTGAGCTGCGGGCTCGTCAGGTCTGTCCTGCTTTTGTGTGGGCGCCGCTGCTCACCAGCAGCCAGCAAACTGCCCGATGCGTCTGTAAACATTTGCACGAGCTGTCATCCCATAATTTTTGCAATTCTTCATTTGTGCTGACATCCTCCCAAAAGTAACCTCTTAATTAAGTGCCACTCTCCTTTGTGACAATTCTCTATCGATTAGTCTGTAACTGAGGAGATCAGACACAGGAAGGAGTGAGGTGTTTGCACGAGCCCTGGGACGAGGAACAAAATGGAAATTAGTTTTCCAGAATGCTCAGTGACAGGTTTTTTTTTTTAAAAAAAAAAAAAAGTGTAAGGTAGGATCCTTACTGAGTGCAAAGTGAAGTAGCTCCACAGTGGGAAATACTATGACTTACTTGCAACCAATCTCTCTTCCCCGAGGCCGGATGGCAGCCCACACAGCTATTCTGGGTGCATTGCTGGAGGTGGTCATCTGCCTCACGACTCACAGCTGCAGGTAGGATACATTGCTGGTATAGCCAAGAGCGAGGGCATCTAACGCTGAGTAATTCCATTTTCAGCTTTCTGGAAATTTGACAAAATTAAATAATAAAAAAAAAAAAGCAAGGCTTCACTTTGTTTCTGAATTTGAGTTTTTAAACATGTCTTAAATAAATCAAATGATGTGCCTAAGCATAAAATATTTGCAGGCAGTTTTCATTTAGAAAAATGTCAAGGCAATACATCTTGTCTATCGCAAAGACCATTCTGTTCTCCATGAATACCCACATAAAACATAGATGAGTTTACAGAATAGTTGGATACCATGAAATTTGTACTGGCTGCTGCTTTTGCAAAACAGTTTTGTGTTTTCCCAAGTCTGTGGCTGATATCTGTGTCGGTGAAAAACAGCATTCTTGTTGGTGATTTAAAGGAGCAAGGCTCTGCTTCGGCACTGAGGGTTATCTGGAGAACTCTTACGTGAAGGACAGTGGGGGGGAGAGCCACATTTGAAGAAAAGCACCCCGGTGTTGGTGTAATGTTAGACACAGGGATTATTTTCAGGTGGTTGTAGCAAAACCCCAACTTTCTGGAGGACGATAGGAATTACGATGAACAATCTGGCCCTTTCAGCCCTGTGCTGCTTTCGCCTAACAAAATCCTGGGAGAGGGCTGGGTAAATGCACCGGTCTGTAATGGGTTTTACTGACCATGTCCTGCTGTCAAAGAAGAGCCCATTGCCAAAAGGTGGATCTTTCTGATTAACCTGTAACGGTCAGAGTAGCTGAAGACTACCTAGGATTTGTTGTGCACAGTCCCTTAAATTACTGACACTGGGAGATAGGGGCACTCTGAGCTTGGAAACTTCTGCACACGTTTTGAAGTGACAGAGATGGTGAGAGGGGGAACGGTGGGTACAGGGGTTTAAGGATACTTTATCCGAGATGACGGATAAAATGAATGCAAGGAGCTGACTCAGCAATCGGACGAGTACTTCTGACCCGATGAAAGCCACTGTAAAAATGGAATAGAACTTTTCTTCAAACATCAGCTTGGTTTTCCTTGTGTCTTGAACCTGTGTCTCCTCTCAGATCCTAACAGAGCATTCAGTGAGATCTAAACACATGTTTAGGTGTCCTGTTGATATCCATACAGTGACTGTACAAGGCAGCCAGAGCGGGATATCGCCTGCCTTAAAGCGGTGAAAAATCCTGTGGTCGTGGCGAACCCCACCTTGGAACAGCTCGTGAAATGCTCTCGGGCTCTGTCACAGCAGCCTGCAGAGAACGACAGCTAAGGCCGGGCAGGGGAAAGCATTTGCTGTTACGCTGAAATTTAGCATGAGGAAAGCCTCAATATGTCATGTTGCATCTTGAACGCTATCTGGAATTTTCCCCTGCAGCATTGTGCAGTGTTAGCAAGAACGCTACTGGTCCCCTAGAGTTAATATGTAAGTTTGTAATACAGGGTCCATGTTTATTTCTAGATATCTTCTGTTGTCTGTCCTGTACTTCATGCCAACATTTCATATAACTGCTGAGAGATCCGAACTCCAATGCTGATGTTTGTTTAACAATATTAAATATTATACTGAGCTTCCTGTTACTCAACTCTTCCATACGGCGCTGAGTACACTTTCAACAAAGTCGTCCTGGTGTTACAGAAAGGAACCTGTCAACTGCATTTTAAGACAAATGCATTTTCACAGATACTTATGTCTAAAGACACAGGTGGTAACCAGTGTTATTTCAGAGGTGGGGGACCAAAGGACAGACAAAAGACACCGCTTTTTTTTACCAGAGCAATTGACCTGGGGGAAAAAGCGCACCTAACTTCTAAATATTCCATCCTACCATGCTGTGCACAGAGTAAGAGTAGATACAAAGCAGATTTCCTCGTTCCCAGGCTCCCCCTGGAGAAATACTTTCAGGAATACCTATGTAACCAACGTCTGTTTGCACGTGGCCAGGCTCCATCTGCTGCTGTGTGCTCTCTTGTGCTGGATCCGATAGATTTAATAAGGACGGAGAGATGTCATGGTAGAGCCATAGTTCTTCAGGAGTTTCTGAGCTGTGAGTTTTACACTAACACCTCTTTTACCAGAAAACCCCATGTGTTCACTGCTCTGTTCAGGTGGTTTGTACTTGCAGGAGAGAGGAAAGCATTCAGAAATGGAAGGGGAAGCTACTCAGACTTCACTGGGACTAAGCTTCCTACCATGAGCTACACAAATGCCGACCAAGATGTATTGAAATTGCACAAGAAGCTGGAGTAGCAAATTTGATATATCATCTTAAGAGCAACTGCCAGAGCCCTTTAGGACAGGAAGCCCTTTTCAAAGTGATCTCTCAAAAAACCAAGACTATTGGTAACCCTCTAATTTTGTGGCCCCCAATTTTATTGACTGCCGTTTGTTCTTTGGTTTGAAGTCCAAAAGTTCTGTTTGTGTGAGCAGACCATGAGATATACACCAAACCTTGAGACGTTCATGTGCCAGCATCACAACTACTGCCAGCACCCGCGGTTCTGTTTTTGGAGGTGGTTTTGTTCCGGGTTTTGTTTTGCCTTTTTTGCGTATCTCATGATAACATGGAGGAGGGCAGCCAACTAGCAATTTTTTTTTTGCTTTTGCAGAATAAAAAAATAGCGTTCTGCCAAAGCAGATGGAACCAGCAAAAAAACCAAAACAAAAACAGCTCCTTCGTTTCTCACCTGTCTGCAGGTGGAGGTGGGATAATGCTAAAAAATGTGTCACCATCTCCGATTTCCAGTCCTGCACCTACAGACATGTGGCTCAGCTGTGGCTTTGGGGTTTTTTAATTGCCATTGGACAGTGGCTCATTTTTTTAATAATTGTAATTATCAGTCTATTTCTAGATAAATGTCTGGAGTCCTGGACGTGTGGTCAGGTACCAGTCTTTTCCTGCTCTGGTGCATTATGTTTGCTATTCTTATCGCTGCTGTTTGGCTCCCAGGCAAAACAAGTCAAACATCTCAAACAGATACATGCCTTTTATTTGAACAGAGATGGACTCCTAGATATAAAATGAGCAAGAAGGCCCATCTGATGAGCAAATGTAAACATGGAAAGGCTTTGATTGCCGGAGCAGGATAGGCAGAGACCTGCTAAGGTGCAGCACCCAGCATTCCGTGACAGGGCACATCTCCTGGGCACATCCTCGGCTCTGACGCCAAGCTGTTCGTCTTGGCTGATCAACCACTTGTCTGCAGTTTTACAGAGTTTTCTTCCCTTAGAATAAGCGTTTTTAAATCAACCACTACTATTCCTATTCTCACTGCACCTAAATAATTCAAACACCTAATTCCAATCAGCTCAATTAATAATTTACTGTATTATTATATTACTGTAATAATTATTCCTGTAGTCCTCTGTGGGAACGGATTCAAGACCACCAATCTGCATCTTCAACACCTAAACAGTTTTGCAAACCTGACCTTCCTGCCAAAATCCAGACCACAGACACAAGCGGCCAAAACGCGCGGTATTCGGTGCTCGCCTCAAAGAGAGGGAGACAGGCAGGAGCTGGAAATGGTTCTTTCCCACCGTGCCAGCCCAGAAGCATTGCAGATGGAGGAGAAGGCAGTGCAAGTCAGTCCGCTGCCTGCGCCTGGCTGACGGGCTCTCGGGAGGCTGCGTTTCCCTGTGCTCTATCCGATCTATCGTATTACTGTTTCGCTTGGACGGGACTATCAGGATTTATGGCTTTCTTACCGGGAATGGAGCGTTGCCTTCCCTGACGAAGCGGGTCCCTTTGTCAGGCACTTACTTTCAAGTGCACAGTTTGAAAGCGATTCATGCATGGTGTCCTGCCTGAATTTTTCTGCAGAGGTGTTGGCCTCTTGGTGACGTTAGGGGTCAGACAGTACAGACTTGCCCCGTGCTTCCTATTTTGTCCTTTACCTCACTGGCAATGGCGGTGACATGAAGACTACCAGCATCAGGCTCCTGAGCCACTTTTTTCCTATTCACCGTGCGGTTTGGGTATGTTGCTTTGTTGCTGTGCTCTTTACTACGGTGTTGAGATGTTTAAGTTTACCTTTACCGTTCGACTGGCTTTGCTATCATTCGCACGCCTTGGGTTTCGGCTGAGCAGAGCTCGCGCCTCAACTCCAGAGCGAAAGGTTTGCAGGAGTTTTTCCGTAGGTCGGCTGCGGGGCACTTGCTCAGACACGCCGGGCAACATGGTCAATATTTTCAAATACTCAAATTGAAAGATTCTGTGATTCTGTTTCTTCATGGAAAGGGTGGTCAGGGCTGGGGACGGGCTGCCCAGGGAGGGGGGAGTCCCCGTCCCTGGAGGGGCCCAAACAGCGTGTAGCCGTGGCACTGCGGGACAGGGGTTAGTAGCCATGGTGGGGTTGGGTTGGCGGTTGGACTGGATGATCCTGGAGGGCTTTTCCAACCTTAAAGAGTCTGTGATTCTACAATTCTGTGATCATGAAGATACAACTAAATGTCTGTTTCCAGCCCAGCTGCACCGAGCGGCTCCAACACAATTACTGTAGGATAGTACCCACTGCAACACCGTGAAGCTTTGCTTACAGTCCCAGTGTTGTGGTATGTGACGATACGTATCCCTTCCAGAAACCTAGGTAATGGTTTACGGTGATGAGGTAACTCGCATGCATGACGAATGTATACTGAGCTCTCCTGGGAGCGATGCACATTTTCACTGCCTGGCCCCGGATTTTCCTAAGTTTGACATAGCTATCTGCCAGGTCTTTCCTCGCTCTTACAGTTATCTGCATAGAAGTTAAAATGGCTTCGACGTATAATTTCAAGAAGAATGTTTCTCAAGAATACATGTGTAATAGCATGTTGTTTATACACGATGCCTTTTTGTCAGATGCAAATCTTCCAAGTATCCGTAGGATCCTTGCAGCGATTGTCATTCTTGTTCTTTCAAGTTCCTGCCTTCAACCTCCTGTACGGTTGCTTTAAATGACACTTTCCCTTAGGAAGAAAAACACATTTTTCACGGCTTTCTCTTCATGATCTGGGACTGCTGTGTGAGAAATCACATACTTGCGTCTCATAGTATCTCCGGTTTGGCTCTGCTATTCCAGGAACAACATGTGACAGTGTTCTGGGGTGCAGACGGTACTTCACAAAAATGCCTTCGGAGTGTTTAGTTTCTGGACATTCTCCTTCCCCACCGTGCTGGTGAAGCCTGTTACACATGCACGTGATTGCAACACACTTGGGTTGTGCGTACATTTCTCCGAGGGTATTAGTACGATGAATGTGAAAGCTCCTGGTTGCCGTATTTCTAGAAAGAATGTCCCGCTCCCCATCCCTGAGGCACGCTGCTTTGCAGCTCTCTGCTCGTTCACCCGCAGAGCATCCCTGAGTTTCAGAATGGGCGAGTTAGTCCTCACTCTTTGCTTTATCGTTTAGATGAACTTTGCAGTTTCCATCTCTCTCATCTCTCTATCCTCTACTCATCCTGGGGGTTTATATACACCACGGCTAACATGGAAAAACCCATGTTAAATATTTTTGAACAAAAGCTTTGATATGATGTAATAATACCTTTTAGCTGGGGTATATCTTCTCCGTTGGTTCTACCTGTTGAAAGCAAGCTGCGGGTAAGTTAGGACGTGTATCACGTGCGGTGCAGCAACCAACCTTGTTCTGCCACCTTCCCTACCTGCATTTTGATCAAAGAGATTGAGTTCGTACCTCGTTCTACGTCTTGTTATGCTGCCTTTACACATCCAGTATTCTCCATTTCAACATCAGCCTCTCAAGTGTGAGAGTCCTGTGGCCTGTCCTGCTTTTCTGATCTTGGACGTTTGCTGCCTAGGGCATCCTACTAGCCCTACCCACGTGCCTCACGAGCTCCACAGCGTGGTGATGTAGCTTTTTTCCTTATCATGTAACGGCTGCCAATATCATCCTTTGGCAGCAAGTCTGCAAGAACGGTTTCGTTGTGCCTTGTGTGGTAATAGCTTACTGATTGTAGGCGTTTCACGCTGACTCCTCTATGATGCGTTAATTAAACTGTTTGAATTATACATAGAAATATACAGCCTTCAGCGTCCTGTGAGGGCTATCTGCTGGCAGGTTCTGGGACTTCTAACTTCTAGTCCCTTTTTTCCATGTCCTTGTGAGGTGTTTTTCTCTCAATAAACGCAGGAAATCTGCACAGTAGATGAGGTACTGGCTTGATGGTTTTAACTATTTCTAGTTGTAAGCTTCCTCAAAAAACATCAGAGTGATGTTTTGGTATGAGCGAAGTGCACATTCAATACAGCGCAGATGTAGAAAGAATTATCCTGCGTGCAGCGTTACTCAGTTCATGAAGGCATTATCAGAAAGAACCTTTTGCTTCAGTATTTTTTACAAATTTCTGTGATACGCTCTCTGGAATTGAAATCGCTGCGGTGGTGTGACTTATGTTTGTTTCGTGATGTAACTGTCGGTGGCGATCTTTTTTCCTCCTCTTACATAACTCTCGGGAGGCCTTTGGAATCCAGCACGTTCACTTGTGCCCCAGAAACGTTTTGGCATGGGATTTCCCATTTCCATGCTGCTGCCTGAGCTCTGCAGCCCGTGTTCTGCATTTTATCATCCACGTATTTTTGCCGGTTCTGTATCGCACTGATGTCAGACCTCTGCAGAAGTTCACGTTCTCATGAGCAATGGCTGCTTGCACGTTGCTCTCAGGTCCCACTTAAAAGCAGCGGGCATAGCTGATGGATGTGGACCTGTGTACATTTCACAAGAGTGGTTTTTTCAATAGCACACAAAGCATTGGTTTTGTTTAAACCCTTTTTTAGTTCTGCGCTTCATTTCCCACCAATTTTGATCCGTTTTTAATGTGTTCAATGTTTGATAAAACGTTATTGAATCTATTCTGCCGATGCTTGTGATGAGCTGTGAGCTACCTGATGGGTTTCTAATGATTCTAACAGATCACTGAGAGAACTGCGCTTCATCCTCTCCACCAGCCTGTCTCCGTGGTGGCTATTTAATTTCCGATGGCTAATACACGGTACTCAGCCTCAAAGGAACTGGTGGCACTGTGCCGGGGGAGGTGCACCTGCAGCCAGCCATGGCTTGAGGGCCCTGGGCAGTAAGAGGAACCACTCGGCAAAGACAGTTCAGTCAAGAGCCAAAGCTGAGAGCTTTTGCCTGGCAAGAGAGGGGTAATATTTCTGTTCCAGGATTGATGTACTTGAAGTTCAGCAGCGGAAGAGATATTGAAAACTTTGAAGGAATGGCAGGAAGCGTTTCAAGGTGGTGGGGGGTTTTTTTGTTTGTTTTGAACTCCGTTAGGGCATTTATCTGTGACCTCCAATTTATAAAAACCATGGTTACAAACTTCTGTGCAAGCAGGTGTATTTACTAAAATCAGAACAAAAGCATGTTGAAAATCAATTAATGATTCCAGCATTGCTCCTGATTTGGCACACTTTAAGAGTTGAAAAAATTGCTTTATGCCTGGTGGGGCAGTAGGTCTTCTGGAAATGTTCTGGGGTTTTACACGGAACCCTCCCCCGTTCTGCAGGCAACGCACCCGGAGTTGCTGCATCCCCTCTGCCCCTCAGCAGTGCTGCCACTCTCACGTTCTCCTGGTTTTCGTTTAGTTTCATCGTAACCTTACAGTTTTCCCATTCTGGCCTCAGAACTGCAGAGCCAATAAATATTTCCTCTTTCATGTCCATTTCCATAGAAACAGATTCTGTGTTACTGCTGTAACTGTTCTCTGATTTTGTGCTGTTTTTCCTATTAGGGCCTTTGGATTTGTTTAGGTTGGTTTGTTTCTTGGGGAGATGCTGGTTTCTCTATTTGAGACAACTTGAAAATATTGAAGTATTAAGAGAGTGATCCTGTTCTCATCCTTTCCTTTCTTTCTGAGTAAGCAATTCCTGAAGGTAAAGCTCTCATAACTGAAAAATGGCAAGGTAGTTATTTTAACTGAAGCCCTGGAGCAGGAGCGGCGTTCCCCTCCTCAAATATCCCCTCCTGCTTTGGAATTCCTTCAGCCACGAGCCAGGGCCTGAACTGGCACCTTCACAGGAGGATTCTGTCTTTCGCTCGCTGACATGAAACGATAACCCACTTCTGCACAGCATTCCGCTGTAATTCTGAGGCTCCGTGAATTGAACGTGAAGCTTTCCATCCCTGCAGGTGAAATCCAAAAGCACGGTGAGATATTTCAACATTTTTGCCTTAGCCTCGGAAGCAAAGTTCAATTAGTCAAACCTGAGCATGTGTACTTTTCTGTCTGCAAAAATCAATTGGTTTTTAACAGCTAAAAGCTTCTCCCGCAGCATTCAAACAGACCGTGTTTATTAGGTGCTCTCTGGCTTGCAGGTCCAGGTCCAGTATCACCCGAGACATGAATCCAGCTCCCACTGATCTTTCCAGCATGTAATGATCTCTTAGAAGAGAACTGGATTTGCAGCAGCAAACAAAAATTGTTGTTCTGGGTTTCCCTTCCTATTTTTTCCTCCTTCTTGTTACAAAATAGCAGGCAGTACTGTAAACCTGGGATTCCCACTGTCAGGAAAGTGACTAATAACAGTATGAAGCTGAGGAAATGTTACTTGTTTGGCTTTTTTTTAAAGTAGTGCTGGCAAACTTTGATTTTCAAAGGAGACAAGTGATCTGGGGTACGTAATTTGAGAGCCTTCGGGAAGACCTGAATTTCAAAGAGAGATTCCTCAGTACATTCCAAGAATAGAAAAAATTCATCTGAGACCAAAACAACGTGATGAAGCTTAGCAAAGATGCGCGTGGTTCACGTGGTTCTCTCAAGTAAGTCATGAAGAGATTGGTCCAGACAGGCACATCAAAGGATTTAAAATGAAGCACGAGATAGATCTGTGACTTTGCAACGTCTCAATAGCTCTGGGTTTTGGTTTTTGATTATTATTTTTTTTTTTAAATTTGAATGCTAACCTGAGAATCGTTCTCAAGTCTGGAAAAGAAATATTAACAAACTCTTTGCACATGAAGCTTTCAGTGTTGTCTTTTGGATCAATTAGCCCGTGGCTGTACTCGCTAGGCCATTCCTCTGCGCTGCCCTCCAGCCCCAGGCTGACAGTCCTTGACATTGGCTTTCTGTTCAAAAGCCTTTTATTCTAATACCAACAGTGGCTCAATATTGCCAATCAAGCAGGATCCTAATCTATCGGTCTCAAAAACATCTCAAGATATTAAATTATAAGAATGAATTTAGAATTACCTTTACCTGGCTCCTGCACTTTTTAGTAAACTTAGGTTTCTGGCTTTTCTCCATGACCACGAGCGCTGGAAACGCAGTGTGGGACTTGCCTTCAGGTGTCCACAACACCGGCAGCTCAGCCAGTCCTGCTGCAGAGACCTGTGGCTTCCTGGAGAGTCAGTGCAGATGCAGCCACTGCAGCCACGGAGCGAAGGACGTGCAGAGCGAAGGATGCATGTCATCTAACCAAACCTAGGTGCTTGGTTTAGAGAGAGGGGAACCCTGCCCTCTGTCCCCTGTGGTAATGGGGGGATCCCCCATCCCTGTTCATGAATAGCTGGTCCTATTACCTGAAGCATGTGTTACATCTGCCTCCTCTGTCTTAACGAGTATGTTCCATGTCAGGGTTGCCTAAGACTGCCAGAGTCCTGGCTCCCTGGGAAGGGAAGTTGGAAGCGGTGCAAATCATGTGTTGAACCCAATTTCTCAGAGTTCCTCTTGGCAGAGGGGAGAGACCAGATCCTGCTGTCGGACCAGGATGCCTGAAAATGCCAAGAGCTTGCCATGAGCATGAGTCTCACTGCCTCCAAGGTCCTGCTGCATGGCTTGGGCACTGTAGCCTCATTGCTGGCAGCACCATAAGAGTGTTGGGGTTCCCAGCTTCCTGTCAGGGAGCCTGGGTGCTTTGGCATCGCATAACACTGATGTTCTTGGCTCGTTGGACTGCATGCCCCAAAGTGAGGAATCCTCCAAGTGCAGGGCCTGACTCCCTGCAGGTTTGGTAAAGCCAATGTGGTTCTAAGGGAAACATAACTTTGGATGTCATGAAATCTTATCAGAACTCTGGTGTTTCCAGTGAAATGTTTTGGATTCAACTAATTGACATTTTAGCTGAAAGCAGTGCAATAAATAGGCAGACCAGGTCTGCCTTATGTCATAACGGTCGCTTGATCAGAAACATCACCAGCACATCTTTGCTCCTACCGCAGGCAACAGTCAAGGTCCCAGCAGGAGTCTGAGTTAGGGCAGCACCGAATCCATGCGAAATTACCCTTCCGAATGCACTCCTTGTCCCCGGGGATGGTGCTTTCTGATCCGCAACCAAAACAGTTAAAGAAAGAGCGAATGTTTAAAGCATTCAAACCTTTCAAATGACAAACATCTTTGAATCTGTTAACCCTGACCTATGTCCATCAAAAATGCAAAATAAATTCACAAACGACAACACTACTACCCCAGAACCAGTACTCAACTGTGACCTACACGGCCAAGTGCCCATTTCTCAGACTAGGAATGACAGAGTCCAGCTCCCCTGCCAGACCTTGCAAAACTCAACTCTTTCGGCAAGTGCCTGATTTCGTGCACTAGTCAGACGTGAGTACGAAGATACCCTGTAAAAAGACCTACTGTTAAAAACATGACCGTTTGACCCAAGTATAAAATCAAGGGGTCTGCCTATAGAATTCAGATACCATCTCTGTGGAAATACAAGAGTGACATTTCCTTGTCTAAGACCTACGGACCCAGACCCTCTAAAGAGTTGTTGTTGTCGTCATCGTTTTAGAACAACAACTGTGGAAGCCCTTGGCTAGCAACCCTCACTGTTTTACTGATAACATGTATTTTTATCAGTCTTCATGGCACTTATTCATCAAACTTTGCACCGAATTTTCTGTTCTTTGGAAAAAACACACAGTTATTGTACCATGTGGTAGCAAACAAAACCACCACTGACATGGACTTAGGTCATTTCTCCTTGCCACCCACATAAAGAAAACTTCGTGATCAAGCTCATCATAAAATTCAGTAAGGAATCTATGTAACATTGGTTGAGAAGGTGAAATTTAGATGAGGCTTCCTGAGGAATTTCTCTGTAGTTTATGATTTTTATTCTTTTTTCTTCCCCTCACCCCCGCCCCCCCCGGGGGGGATCCCCTAAAGATAAAGACTTATTTTATCTGATTCTTGGTCATCAACTAGGCAATCTACTTCCACTTCGGAAAGGAAAATCAAGTATTCCCTTCCTCCTTTTCGTATATAACTGCACTTTAAGTTGGATAAGGACGGATTTAAATGAGAGAAATCAGAGACCCCTGTCTGTTGGGCACCGATGCTGCCTCAGAAGCTGTTTGGGAACTCAGTAAGGTTATCAGGTCCTCAGTACAGGATTTTTAAATATATTCAGCGTTGGCCTAATACCGGTCGTGTCGAAGTCAGTGCCAAAACTCGCCTGACTTGCCTGGACACAGAGTTAGATAAAAGTGTGTGCTCCTGAAAAGTGCGCTGCTGCTTTACCCCAGCTGCTGCCAGAGACCTGGCTCGCTAAGAAAAGAAGATGAGAAACTGCTGAATAACCAAGAAAGAATCAAGCTTTTTTTTTTGAGTAAAGTAACACGTAAAAATTATGTATTCAATCAGTTCAGGTCAAAATTAAAACCTTTTTCCTGTCGTGAAGTCTGGATCCACATGAAGTGGATCTTCGAGGGTCAGAATTACAAGTACGTTGAATTGTGCGCACAACGTATGGCCCCGCTGGAGGCAACAGTGTACGCAGGGTTAAGCTCCGGCGGCGACACTGGTCAGCGCGAAAGGCGCAGAAACGTGTGTTTTTTTCACACAAGTGGATAGAAGTGGAAGTGGGATGCTGTTCTTCATGCAAAAGCTTTTTATTAGGCCTTGGTTTTGGAAGGTAGGGGGTTAATTTACAAAAGTGCCAAGACACATTGTACCTTGGGTCTTTCCATACCGAGTTTAGACACTTTCTGTGGAAGTTATTTCACACCAAATTACACAAATACTTTTAGTCTGGTTAGCAGAACATTAGGAAATGTCTGTGACATGCAGCAAAGAATTGATACAGGTTTAATTACTTCCTCCATGCCCACTCAAAGCTGTGGGTGCAGACCAGTGCAGAGGGAGAAGCTCTTGCAGTGAGCAGTGTCAAAAGCAGAGCCTGGAGGAGCTCTGCCATAACTGCAGCAGGCAGGGGTCTGGACAGGGAAAACCAGGTCTATCTCAGGTTATACTGAGGATATTCTAAAACCCACGTTCAGGCCTAATCCTCTCTGGCAGAGAAAGCCGCTGTGTGTCCTGAGGTGTTCGAGAAGGAGTCCCAGTTACCACGCAGCCCTGAGCTGGGAGCAGCATGCCACCTACTGCTAACCAAGCTCTTGCACCGAGCAGCCACGGACCTCAGCACTGAGAAAAAGGCAGTGTTCCCACAGGCAAAGGAAGGGCTATCCTTTCAGGTGATCAGAGACAGCATTGCTACAAACCATGCCCAGTCACTAACTATTCCAGCGTAAAGCCCAGGGGTGTCAGGCGTTTCTCTGTGCTTTGTTGCACTGCTGAAAGATGCTATAACATAGAAATGCCTTGGCGACGTCTAAAAACATCCAGGTATCAGTTATTTGTGTGTGTTTGGCAGGTACTGTGGCCGTCAGCCCATACTATTATGCCAGGATAAGGGCTTCCTCTTTGTTAATTGTATTTTCTTCCCTCTTTTATTCAGGCCGCTGTAAGTAAAACCCATTGAATCTGTGACTGTGTGTTACAGGTGCCTGGAAGTGGTGACTGATGGTGCTGAAGTAACCCTGCGAGCTGTCTGTTAGCACAAATGCTCAAAGGAGGAACCACCGGCACAAAACCAAAGAGAAAAAGCATTGGCAATGGATAGGCTGCAGCTTCAACTTGTGAACAAGCTTCAGCTCTCACCTTGAGTGCTGGGGGCAGGTTTGGGCACCACAGCACAAAAAGGGCATAAAACTGTTGGGGAGTGTCCAGAGGAGGGAATAAAGGTGGGGAAGGGTCTGGAGGGGCAGGCGTGTGAGGAGAGGCTGAAGGCCCTGGGCTGGTTCAGCCTGGAGAAGAGGAGGCTGAGGGCAGAGCTCATGGCGGCCTCCAGCTTCCTCCCGAGGGGAAGCCAAGGGGCAGGCGCTGATCTCCTCCCTCTGGGGCCCAGCGACAGAACCCCAGGGAACGGCCTGGAGCTGCCCCAGGGGAGGGTTAGGGTGGGGATCAGGAGAAGGTTCTTCCCCCAGAGGGTGGTGGGGCCCTGGCACAGGCTCCCCAGGGCAGTGGTCAGCGCCCCGAGCTGGGCTGAGTTCAGGCAGCGTCTGGCCAACGCTCTCAGCCATCTGCTGTGATGGGGCTGGGCCTGTGTGGGGCCAGGGGTTGGGCTGGTGGGCTTGGGGGGCCCTGCCAGCTCAGGAGATTCTATGATTCAGCTTCTGAACTTGCGTTCAAACTGGCTTCGGGAATACAATGCCAACTACTGAACAGTAACATCTTGTGTCTAGTTGTTTTCTCAGGCGTGTGATTTTTCCAATCCGATGGTTTAGGCTGGGCCTGTGCACCAAAATTCATGGATGAGAAGAGAGGATCCAGATATACCTTTCCAGGCACTCGTACGCTCGCTCACCAGGCATCTATAGGTAAATGCGTATTGTGATGTACTGCAGCCCTCTTTTCAAGTACTGCCTCATAGTGCTTCCTCATGTAGAAATATATCTGAGGTCATGGTCATCAGTGAGAAAACCAGAGAATGACAGGGGACAAAACACAAGTTTTTCCTCCCATGTACAAGAAATTCTTACGGAAAAGGACAGTAACTCAGGAACACGAAGCTATTCACCGCAGCACCTAACTCTGCACTTAGCTGGTGTTAAAGTCAACAGCCTTGTAAAAGTCACACAAGAAAAACATCCCTGTTTAGCCTGCTGGAAATAAATGACAAATAAAGTCCCTTTGTATTTACTATTGAATGGGGAAAAAATTATTTTTAGGAAATAGATGTTTAAGAATCAAATGCTTATAGTACAATTTAATTTCTGGAATGCTGGGAAGAGTAAGAATTTGTCATTCGTGACCCTCAATTCTGACTACTTTTAGATGAAGATGGATCGCCAGCTTCTAGCTCCATCTACTGTGTCAAACCGAAATAACAGAGAGATTGATCTTTCCTCTTTTTAAAAAAAAACTGTATCCCAACCTCCCCCTAAAATAGGAGATGAGGAATCAGCAATACATAGCTGTTGAAGGGAAATGCATGGAAGAGAAGACAAAACGGCACACAGCACGAGCCAGTAAGTAGAGCAGCAGACAAGAAGCAAGGTAGGGAAGGTTCTGTTTGGAAAAACAGGCTCCGCAGGGTCCCGGGGCTGGGGGGGGTGGGTGGTAATTTTAGACGATTGAAGGCTTTTAGACGATTTTTCTAGTCATCATTTGAACTGTGCGACAAGTGTCTGTCTTCCACTTTCCACGCCTTTCCGAGATTCCAGAGACATTTCTGACATCGCCTTCACCGAAACCAAGATCTTCCAAGTTTTACACTGAGATTCTCACCCCCTGTCTTGCCCAGAGACAAACCAGCCTGCTACCACAGGTATTTTCTGGGCGCGCTTTATGCGAGGATAGAAAAGCAAGAGCTTGAACCTTGCTGTTCTGCATGCCAGCGGAAAGCTGCTGCTTCAGATCTCCTGAGCTGCACAAAGAGAAGCCGTTTCAAGGACTACTTTCAGAACTGATCAATTGTTTGGTTAAAAAGCCATTACTGTAGAAATTATCATTATGGACTGGTGGGATTCAGGCAAAACATAAAACCTAAGGAATGTTTAACCTCCTAGCTGAATCGTGTGTAGTCTGCAGTTGATGCTACCTTAAAGATCAGTGATAAAAGACGCCCAGGCAACAGAAGGTTACTTTGATAAGTAAATTTTGATTTTCAAATGCAGGTGGTTTTGGCTTGAGAGGTCTCAGTCACAGTTCTGGGTTACAGATCCGTTATATATAAAATACATAACAATTTCTCTTTATCATACGACTTCTCTTTATTTTATCGTCTACGGCACTTGAAGAGAATCAGAAAGGAATCCAGAGCCTCGTCCAGATGTTATTTACCTCAATTTGCCACAGTGTTTTTCCATTTCATACTCACAAAGAGTAAATGTTTTGAGAACATGTGAAGCAAATTAGGAACCTGAAACCTACTTTCAAAAATGATTTATGCATGTAAAAACATAAGTGTCTCAGAATACTAAGAAATTTGAGGATTGCAAGTGCTTATGCCCTTTCTTAAATAAGATGCAGACTCCCAAAGTACTAAATATATTACAGAATAAATGTCTTCCTAGGCTAATGCTTGAGGGCAGTTGTTAGCTCATCATCCCTTCAGAATTTCAGGTTCAAAATACTGTTGTGTGCAGGGTAGTACCGGGACGACAGGGAAGGGTATCAAACAGCGACTACTTTGTAAAACTCATCATAAAAAATACAAAGTACAAAATTTACATCAAAACCTTAATCTTCACACGAAAGGTATTGCCTCCCTTTGCCTCATCGGGCAACGCCTGTCGGGAGCGAGCAGTGCTTCAGCCCAGTCTTGTGTCAGGGGCCATCATCTTGCATCACCTGCGCTGTACACAGACTTCTCAGGCACTACTGTAAACCCTTGTCTTTTGCTTGCAGTACTTTTATAGGAAGAGCATTTCCAAGTCTCATATCTCCAAATAAAACTCTGAATTTCCAGCCCCCAAACAGTAGCGGTGTATCGTATCTCACCATGTTCTTTTGTGTCATTACTGTGTTTTTTAACACTTGCCAGACTATTTGGAAAAAAAAAAAAAGCTAGCTAGCTCACTGTTACGTGACCTCGGCCCAAACACCTGGGCTAGAACAGCAGGATGAAAAAAGCAGCCCCCAAACTTGGGAGTGCTTTCCCTCAAAAACACCCCAGAAGCAGCAGGGAGGCCCACTAACCCATCCGACCCAACTCCACGTGTGGTGGTAGATGTCATCATGTTCAGACCCAAAGCAGAACCATCGCGTGCCACTGGAAGTCTCCAGCACTCCTACTGACCGCCCAGCCAGGGCCCTGCTATCAAACTCCACACCAGACTCTGAGGTCTGCTGGGTGGCAACACTCCTAGAGAACTAGCTGATCACTTCTAGGGATGGCATCGTGAAGGAACCAGGAGAAGGTTAGTCTTTGTTAGCCAAGACTTAACCGGATGGAATGCCATCATTTCCTGTAACACAACTGTACTTTTTTCATAGATTCATAGAATGGTTTGGGTGGGAAGGGACCACAAGGATCATCTAGTTCCCACTCTCCTGCCATGGGCAGGGACAGCCCCCACCAGCCCAGGCTGCCCAAAGCCCCATCCAGCCTGGCCTTGGGCACTGCCAGGGAGCCAGGGGCAGCCACAGCTTCTCGGGGCACCCTGTGCCAGGGCCTCAGCACCCTCCCAGGGAAGGATTGCTGCCTCCCAGCTCAGCTCCAGCTCCCCTCTGGCAGTTCAAACCCACCCCCTTGGCCTGGCCCTCCCTGCCCTGCAACCAGCCCCTCTCCAGCTTTCCTGCAGCCCCTGCAGGCACTGGGAGGCCGC
>VWZZ01001863.1:447988-466911 GCA_013399095.1 Psophia crepitans
TTTTGGCCAGAATGCCGTGTGCCGTAGGTAGGATAGCTGGGAAGGCGGGTTTGGAGTCTGGAAGCTTCCCTGATGTTTTTATCTTCTTTGTACTAAGCGAAGGCTTTCCCTGTCTGGGGGGTCTGGGATTAAATATTGAGCAGGGGTGAGTGAGTACGTGATAAACAAGTTAATAATGCTGAGCTTATTAAGTTCAGGGTAGCAGACATTTTGTCAGCTATCAGCTTCATTTATAATACCTTTTTTTTTTTTGACCCTTCACACGTTGCTTGCAAAAAACTGTTCTAGTCTTTCTCCTGCTGACTTCAGGATGAAACGAGGCAGCCTGTGGAATGTGCACAGCCGAAGTCTCCGTTTTTAAGAGTGTGAACGTGAGGATGGCACGGTTAATGGGGTGGAGGATCTCGCTTCAGAGCAGTTCCCAGCAGCTCCTGGAGGAAATGTGTTTGTTTTGAGCCTTCTCAGCGAAAGGGAGTTTTCCTTGTCTGAAAGCAACCTGATGTTTAATTTTGGCTTTTAGAAGCTTTAGCCAAAATTAAATTGGTGGTGGTGGGTTTTTTTTTTTCTACTGTGGGATTTTTATTTGTTTGGGATTTAAATTTTTTTCTCTTAGTTGAGATTTGGTCTAGATGTGCATAGCTTGTCTGGCTTTCAGCAGTTGGATCGTGGTCTTCTGACCACTGGCAGTCTGGAAGGCACAGAAAATGAAAAACACAATGAAATCTAAGTGGATGGTTTTGCTGTAAATGGCAACTATCGTAGAAACACGCTGTATAGGACGGTGTTCCCTCCCAACCGTTCAGTTCGTGATCTCCGTAAACTTAAGACAGTTTGTCTTGGGCTATTTTTTGCCCTGCCCATGCTTAATACATTAAGACTTCTCTAATCTCTGAAGCAAAGTGCTTCTAGATTTGACTGCTACTGAGCCAGCTCCTCAAAATCAGGAGTACAGCAGCAACAAGTCAAAGAAGTTAAGAGTCAGAAACCGGGCGGATGGTAGATGGCAAACCCCCCGTGCGCAAAGGCGTCGTCGGGCTCGGTTGTTGCTGAGCCGGCGGAATGGAGTAAGAAGTTGTGATCGGGTGTTCTCACCTCGGTCTGTTCGCAACCTCCGTTAGATCTGGGTGTGGAATTGTAGGCACCCGGTAGAGCTTTGGGAAAGTGAGATTGGAATTTCATACCAAGAACTTGACGAGTTCCTACTGCAGCGCTCACAGCAAGCTCCAGGCTCGCTTTTTGAAATTGTGGCAAATTGCAGCCTGCCAAAAACCCGAGGTTCTGGGTAGCGTGGTCTGGTATTTTCTGCAAAGGGCAAATTGCCCGTTGCCTAACCACCAGTTAGTAAAGAAATGGCAACTCTCCTCAATACGAAGGGAGAGGAATCGTACGGTGAGAGGAAAAAGCCAGTAGCAGTTGCGTACCGGGGGAGGTCAGCTTGCTTGCTTCCTGGCGGAATTCTGCCCTTGGTTTATGACCGTCACGTACAAGAAGCCCAACTGGTCAGTGCCCACAGAGCGAGCCTCCGGCGGTGGTGAGGGAGGTGAACTGTTGTCAGACAGGGCCGCGGTGCCACTTGGACCAGGTAGTCGCTCACAGGCAGCGGGCATTCGGGCAGAAACTGGGTGGGTGCGGTGACACGTGGAAAATGTCATCGGTTGATGTGTGGTAGGTGTTCAAGGGTGAGATGAAGGTGCCTCTTCTTTCTGATCAGAAGCGTGTGAGGAGGGTCACTGGGGAAGCCTCTATCGGGCCAGTATGTTCATGCATCCCTGAGCCAGTATGTTCATGCATCCCTGATGGGAAGCTGCTTGGACATTGGAGCGCGGCTTTGTACAGCATACCCTCCACCCCGCATTTAGCGCGGGTTATTATTGGTATGGACAGATCTGAAATGAATCCACAGAAAACTGCCTGTCAAATTGGTGCCTTAGGTCAAGTCAGCTGTCTTCCCAGCTTTGTAAAAGATTGAATCAAAAAAAAAAAAAGGGGGAGGGTGGTGGAGCAGCTGAGGTAAGTGAAAGCTGACATACAGTGTGAAGCTTGGGAACATGACTGTTGTTTGTGGACTTGATTATTTGCTTCTTTTTTTGTGTGTCCAAACATGGGTTAGCAGTTCCTCTGAGCAGGCGCAGATAAAAAGCATCAATACGCAGGTTTCTTGGAAGCGTTCTTGTATGGGTGGATGTTGTTCAACGTTTGTCTTCGATAAATAGTGAAATAGTGCAAAAAATGAGCAAGTCCCAGTAGGAAGTTGCAACTTAGAAATGTGATGTTTGGACTGCATTAGGACTTCTCTGGCTGAGCACAGAAAGGTTTAATTGTATATTAAAAACTGTTTACAGGCTTATTTCAAGTCTTTGAACTTAGAGGATGTTTGCTGCTGGCAGTGAAGTTTATAATTGCTTTTCCTAATATCGCAGCCATTTTGACAGTTTGGAAGTTTGGTTTTCTCCTCGAGCAAAAAGATGATAAGGTGGAGATCAGTCTTGGATCTGTGCGTGTGTCACTTCTTCTGACTGGCGTGGTTTGGTGCCAGATCCTCCTATGATGTGCAAATTATCTTTCCTAAACATAGTCCTCGCTAACGTTAGCTCTACCTGAAAGCGCTGCCCAATGCCAAGGATCTTTCTGAGGGGTTTTGGCTGTTTCTGAAGCGTTCTTGTGTTTACTTGGGCCGCATAGCTGCTGTAAATAAAAGTTGGGGGTTTTTTTTTTCAGCCGCAACTGAATTAGTAAGCGAACTGCACTAGTAAGGTGGAGTGAATGAAGCATCAAAATACCACCAATGCTCTAAAGTTTCTTCTTGCAGAAGAAGCTGCTCTTAACTGCTTTAGCTTCAGATAGAAATAAAGTGTTCAGCAGAAAACTTGGGCTTACGGGTGTGATGTTAAGAGCGTCACAGGCACGTGGCTGTAATATTTAAATTCTAAAAGGCTCTGACAGCTTAAGTGTTGAAATAAGCTGTTGATCCAAAACACAGAATTTATTTTATCTTTAATCCCAACTGTCCTGACTAGCATCTTGGAATAAGGCCTTTGGATTCTGCAGGGCTGCTGAAGAGCTGGTATGTCCTCCTGTACGGCTGGGTGAGCTGGTCTCTGTACTCCGTTACCTCCATCTCCTTGCATCTTCCGGACTGAACGTGCAAGGAATTGGGCTCTGTCCTTGTTCGTGTGGGACGTCCTGACGCACGGTTCGGTCTCGTGCTCTGCCGCGTTGTTTAGGCTGTAATTGTTTTCTTTCTGTCTACTTTGGCAGGCTTTTTGGCTGTACCGTTTTGTTTCTTACCTTGGAATGAAGAAATAATAATGAAATCCCTTAGGGAAAACCCAGACTTGTGTAAGACCTAAGGTGACTGGCATTTTTCTCATCGGTATAGTTACTGCAACGTATAGCTTGGTATGGCGATAGCTGCCTTACATCAGCTGAAGGGATGTGACTGAGAACGCGGTGAGCCACAGCGGGGGCCCTGGCAGACCTCTCTCCCAGCTCCAGAAGGAACCTCACGGTGACACTCGTGAAACGCCGGTTCTCACCCGCAGGTTACGTACTCCCGGCTCAAAGCCCGCTCCTAGAGAAAGCGTTCTTACCGGGCTGGTGCTGCGGCTGAGATTTTTGGTTTATTTTGCACGAGGGATGTGGTAAGTATGATGTCATAGAATTGTCAAGAGTTAGCATCCATTGTCTCTCCAGATGAAGTAGAAATAGAGCTTGCCTGGAAGGGAAGGGAATTCAGGGATGTTTCCCAAAAATCCCCGGGCTGCCGGGGCTGTTGGTAGGTGAATCCCCCAAGCGTTTCACCGCAGTGCAGTCTGTAGCTGACCTCCGGGAGCCAAAAATGTTTAACATCCCTTCCTTGGTGTTCCCTGGCCTGGGTTCTACTGCCGTGGGTTTGGAGAACTGGAGTAACGGCTTGGCCATTCCCTGCTAGCCACCTTTCAGTCATTCCTGCCGTCACCCTGCAGAGGGTGACCAGCACATCCCCCCTTCTCTGGGGCACTTGGATTACTAGACTTCATACGCCGCTCAGGAGATGGAGTGCACCGTGAGATGGCTGAGGTGGAAAGCAAAGACCAGGTAGTGTCTTTATCTGCGTGGCGAGGAGTCTGGGTATGCAGAGCTGATAAATGGTGTCTGCTTAGGCCTAGTGCATTTTTTTAAAAAAAAAACCAACATATTTTTTGATCTGCTCTACATAATTGAAGTTATTAGTGAATATCAGGGTTTAAAACGAAGCCCCCTACATAAAACGTCCTCTGCAGAAGGTGGACGGCGGGTATTGGTGGCGCCACGTGGATTTGTTTACTTCTGCAGATATTTCTCCAGGAAATGTCGTTATAAACATAACTCCTGTGCGCAGGCTGGAGCCAAGCACCCCATCTTTTAACCTAGTAATTTTGTTCTTTGAAGAGAATGATTTCTCTGGAACAGATTTAGCTGAGAGAATTTCTTCATCTGTCAACTTTGAAGGCAAACGGGATTATGTCTGTTTTTTTTCCTCTACCTGCGTTTTAAAAACAAAACTGTTTATGCTTATTTAGGATGTAGCTGATTGGAAATTGGATTTAGGAACTGAAAAATCAATGCTGCAGATCCAAGATAAGTAAGCGTGCTTTGTTTCTGAGGTTAACGAAACAAACCCTTTTACCTCTGAGTTAAAAGAAATTGCACAAATTTGATGGTAGTTTTTTAGGCCATCTGAGGCAGAATCTGTGGCTGCCTTGGTAGACGTTCTGCTTTTTTTCTGAAGTGATGATGTGCTTCTGGTTCCATGAAGGTATGGCACTTCAGGTGACCAAGGGGAGGTACCATCCCCCAGATATGCTGTATCTGTTGAGCTTCTGTACCCATGTGGGACTCTTGGCATGTCACTAACTTCTGATGCTTCAAGAAGGAATACTGATTGGAAGGACCAAACGCTAGCGAAAGGTTTGGACGAGGTCATTTAGCTCACACATGTACTTGGGGGGGAAAAAAGTCTTCCTTAAGGTGTGGTTAGTAGTGAATGTCAGCACTCCTTGGTGTTGGTGCGTGAGCGCTGCTGACCTCGATGCAGTCGTTCTGCAATGTCAACGGGAATATTTAAAAAAAAATAAAATACATGCCTGACCAACGAAGGGCAGCGTTTCCTCTCTGTTTTCACTAAGCACTTAGCGCTTTGTGTTAATCGGTACTCAGAGGTTATCTCAGCATTCCAGATGCTTTTTAGCCTCGTTTCCCACCCAGCCCCAATCCTAAGCTGCT
Organism: Psophia crepitans; assembly: GCA_013399095.1. Lineage (NCBI taxonomy): Eukaryota > Metazoa > Chordata > Aves > Gruiformes > Psophiidae > Psophia > Psophia crepitans. The sequence goes on from VWZZ01001863.1 coordinate 453,233, forward strand.
AACTATCTGAAGAGCTAAAGCCGTGCGGAGGTATTACTGCACTGTTGTGTCACCTTCTGTTCATGTTGGGTAGCGGTTGTGTACCAGGCTAAAAATCAGCCGGGAAACCAAGTGTGTCTTTAATATATCTCTGTTTGGGCTCGCGGTGTTTTCGTTTAGGCTGAATGTTGTAATGAGGATGATTTTGTTTGCGTTACAGTTTTAGACAAATTTAAATGGCTGGTGTTTGATGTGCAGGTGTTTTTCCTCTGCTGTATTTTAGCTGAATCCTCGAGTCTTAGGAGTATGGTGTATTCTAGGGAATGAGCTGAAGTCAACCTTGATGGAATTTTATTTTTTTTCCCCCCTGTACCACCCCAATATCTTAGGCCTTTGTGGTGTTAATCACCAAGAACGGGTACCGTATCCGAACGCACAGCTGTTGAAGTGCTGGAAAGCAGAGCTAGAGAGAAGTTTGGAGTATTAATTAGTGTGATGAAATGTGCCTATCGAGAATATCGTTTGGGGTTTTGGCCTCCATTCTCCTCAAGTGCAACTTGATACAGTCAAAGGGTTAAGTGTCTGGATTCTTGTTATTTTTTTTAGAGTAAAATTAAAGGCATCTTTCACACAGTAACACCACTTGTTTCTGCTGCTGAGGAGGCTGCCTCGTAGTTCAGCTCAGATTTGTTTCCCCTTGCCCTAATGCAAAAGGAATGATAGTTTCTCAGCCTGTACATCTGTCCTTCTTTGCAGGACCTGTGTTGTGGATTACAGCCTCAGCAGAAGGGGAACATCTGAAACCTCTCTCCAGAGCAGGGAGTGATTCAGAGATAAGCGGAGGAAGGTCACTTTATCCTCCCAGTTTTTCCCACACCTAAGAATAGAACTAAACACTTTCTTTACGGGGAAGCTGGAGGTCCCCAGTCCATCTGTGTCTGGCAGGTATCTGTGACTCGCACGTTTTCCTGTCCCTGAGCTTCACCATTTCAAAACTTCAGGTCTTTCTTTCCTTTTGTTCAGTCGTGTCCCGAAATGCTTTGCCAGCCGAGTTTTGCTTTTTATGCTGTTCTGCAGGTGTCAGTTGTTCTCCTCCACAGAACGGCGAACAATGCTTTAATGAAGTTTAAATTTTCAAGTCATGCTGTGACTTAGGTTGTTGGGGTTTTTTGTTTCTTCTTTTCCCCTGGAGTGCTCAGTGCTGTTCAGCATGTGTGTCAGCGTGGGTACTAATCCCACTGAAGTCGGGGGAATTGGACTTGCAGGAAGGTTGCAGTGAGCACAGTTCTGCAAAAAAAAAAAAAAAAAAGGCATTCATTGCTCCTCCTAGCCATTTGGGAAATGATCTCGTTGAAAAAACCTCAGCAACAGAAGCAGCATGTTTACGGTTGACGAGTTCCTCGATCCTGTTTGTCAGGCAGTCGCACAAGAGCGCGTGCTGACGCAGCGGAGAGCCAGGAACTTGGGCAGGGAGGAGGGACAGGGAATGCCTGTTCCGGTGGAGCTACTCCTGTCCATCCCTGTCGAAGACACGCTCGCCTTGTCTTTGAGGACTCGAATTGTGAAGAGTCCTACAGATCTGTGAGAATTTTTGTATTCCAGGGCAAAGTAGTCCTCTTGACACTTCCTTTGGGTCTTCTGTTTGAGGGTGGCTTGCGCAGTCCTGGGAAGACAGATCGTGTAGAAATATTTTAGTTTTTGCGAGCAGCTTGGAAAACTCGAAAGCTTCTTGAGATAAAATCAGCACTGACTTTTTTTTTTTTTTTTTGTCTCTGGTATTTGTTAAGGTTCTTGAAAGCAGCGTATTGAGGATAGGAGAAAGAGGAATGAAGCAGTATTTTCTTAAAATGTCGCCTCGCTTTTGAGTATCCCTGTCGCTGCTTTCGCATCACTTGGCGCGGTGCAGCGAAGGAGTCACTTTGTACGCTGGCAGTCACAAAGCACGATTGTGATCGGTATGGTAATGTGATACAAATAACCAAGCTAGTTTAAAGAAAAAGAGCACTTTGAATCCAGCAGTCTGCTAGATAGATGAACATATGCCTTCTGTCCATCTCGGTGACTAGCAGAAGTGAAAGTTGGCATAACAGCATGCTGGTATTTTTGTGAAGCATCAGCTTGATAAAGGATCTCTTCAGTGATAAATATAGTGGCAAACTTCATGTGCTTAACTTTGAGGGAGGGCTTTCCTGAAGCCTGCGTGTGGGGGAAATCTTTACGCTTCTACGCAACTTCTGTGTGAAATGGCTCCGAATGTACTCGCGTCTTGGAGTTGAGAACACGTGCTTGTGTCTTTGAGGTGAGAGGGGTTTTATAGAAACACGTGAGTACGTGCGCTGAGGTTGGGTTCTGCAAAAATAGGAGTAGCAGCTCACTGTGACCTGTCTGGCAGGTGGCAAAGTGGGTACCGAGGGGGAAGGGGGAGAGCGCTGTGCGGGGCTTTGTGCTTGGCTGGGTCTCCTTTTGAGTCTGGAACGGGGGCATCACATCGGCTCGCGACGTGCCTTGTTGCCCCATGTGGGACTGCCCATACACTGTCTACCCAAGCGCTGATGAAACAGCTCTGCTGTCCTTGCGGGTGTTTCAGGAAAGGTTAGATGTGGTACTTAGGGACATGGTTTAGTGGGGAATAGGTGGTGATGGAACGGTTGGACTGGATGATCCTTGAGGTCTCTTCCAACCTTAATGATTCTGTGATTCTATGATTCTAATGTTAGTAATAGTACTCCCAATGAACTTTTAATTTACACCCCCCCTATTTTTACATCTTAAAAAAAAAAAAAGAAACTCAAAAAACCAAATCCAAATGTTTTCAGGAAAGGCAGATGTCTGTGATGGTGGCTTTCATTGTAATCCAGAGATGGGTATTGCAGAGTATGTGGCCTTTCCAAACCATTATAATATTTGTTAATAGAAATAACTTGAGCAGTTGATTTTGTAACAAAAATATTGTACGCACAGTCTGGGGCATGTCTAAATTATTCTTCTAATATTTTGTGAACTTCTAATGCATTCATTAAATTTTGCCATAGTAAAATAATTCCTTTAGGCTCTGTGCATAGGGTTTATTTAAAATGTCAGTGGAGGGGAAGAGGTTCTGCAGTGGGACGGGAGGGCACATCTGTTGGCTTGAAAGGGGACCTCAACCTCGCCTGTCAGGGTGGCGGGTTGTCTAACTGCGCTGTTGAAGACTGCTGAAGATGTTTTGGTTTTGGACTCTTGAAAACCTTTAGGATTAGTCTTGGGCTGAAGTCAGGCTCTTGCTGTGAGTGCATCTTGAATTGAGAGGGTTTGTGAGTTAATGGTTGTCCCTTTCTTCTGGTAATCTGAGAGAAACTGAAGCTGTGTTCTTGTTTCTGAAGACCCAACCGAGCAGAGCTGGGGAGCGGGAGGTGGTGAACTCCAGCGAGCAAGCCATGTTCTGCTAGAACTCTTTCCATCTGGCAGCTGGTTCAGCCCTACTGGTAGTAATGCTGTGAGTTCTGCCGTGTGATCTCCAGTCTGTCTTGGATCTTCCAAGTAACTTCAGATGAAATGAGAAGTGAACAACCATATTGAAAGAATAGAGAGAACACAAAAGTCTCTCGTTGGTTTTTATTCAGTTTATGTATTTTTCCTTCTCTAGCCTTTTCTAACAGCTTGTGCTCTGCTAAATTCCGGGCTTGGTATTGCTGCTGGCGAATGAAGGAGGTTTTCTAGCTGATTTAATCTGTGACTTGAAGATGCCAGATAGGTATCTCTGATTATTGAGAGCTTTGTGAAAGAAAGAAACATCACCTATGTTGTTATGGGTCCTGACTGTTTCCCTAACAGTTAGGACAGGTCTCTCCATCTGATACTAACCAAGTCCAAATTCATTACGAAAAGCCTACCAGCATGTAGAGCTGTTGAAGCCACTATGGTTCACAGCTGGGAGAACAGGGAGACAGGGACGTCCGGATCCAGCAGGTTCTCTATTAGAGTTTGACACAGAAATACTTTGTATTGGTGTTCACTTAACGGGATTATTATGTGTAGAGGAAACTGGTGGACTGGGCCACTTAAAAAGGAGGAGGAGACTTGGTTCTAGAAAGTGATTTTTTTCTGGTGAAAGTTTTCTAACACTTTGCAGGGAATGTATTTGCACTTAAACTATTCAAGAACCTGTAGTGGCTTACAGCTGTTGGCTGCAGAAAGTGCTTAGCTTAAAAATGTTAGACAAGTTCTTATGTGTATTCATATAAGTGAAATGGTTGAAGAACTGGAAATACGTATAGCCTGGGCAGAGAATGGATGGAGAGCAGCCCCAAGGAGAAGAGCTTGGGGGTGCTGGGTGATGAGAAGCTCACCATGAGCCGGCAGTGTGCGCTGGCAGCCCAGAAAGCCCCCCGTGTCCTGGGCTGCATCAAACCAGTGTGGGCAGCAGGGCCAGGGAGGGGATTCTGCCCCTCTGCCCCGCTCTGCTGAGACCCCCCTGCAGGGCTGCCTCCAGCTCGGGGGGCCCCAGGGCAGGAAAGACATGGAGCTGCTGGAGCGAGTCCAGAGGAGGCCCCGGAGATGCTGCGAGGGCTGGAGTCCCTCTGCTGCGAGGACAGGCTGAGGGAGCTGGGCTTGTCCAGCCTGGAGCAGAGAAGGCTGCGGGGAGCCCTAACTGCGGCCTCCCAGTGCCTGCAGGGGCTGCAGGAAAGCTGGAGAGGGGCTGGTTGCAGGGCAGGGAGGGCCAGGCCAAGGGGGTGGGTTTGAACTGCCAGAGGGGAGCTGGAGCTGAGCTGGGAGGCAGCAATCCTTCCCTGGGAGGGTGCTGAGGCCCTGGCCCAGGGTGCCCCAAGAAGCTGTGGCTGCCCCTGGCTCCCTGGCAGTGCCCAAGGCCAGGTTGGATGGGGCTTTGGGCAGCCTGGGCTGGTGGGGGGTGTCCCTGCCCATGGTGGGGGGGTTGGAACTAGATGATCCTTGTGGTCCCTTCCAACTCAAACCATTCTATGGTTCTGTGATTCTATGAATAAGTAACTAGCCTCCTGCATGTTACCATTACATGGTTGTGCATTATGATTTGTTCATGGTGTTCTGCAAGCACGTAGCCAGGATTGCCAGAAGTCCGTTGTATTGCAGCAGGTGTAAGAGAAAGCAGCTATGTTGGGGAGTTTGCATACCAGTATTAGTGGGGTAAAAATGAAGAGCAACTTCGCCAAGGCGTGTTCCCCTACTCACATAGCAAATAGAGTGCCCAGGTAGAGCAGATGGTGAGTGAGGGTGGTTCTGACCTTGTACTCAAATTTTCACGTACTAATGCAAAGATAACTTAGCTTAGTATCTATCTTAGAATCGGAGAGGTATTAGTGGGAATGTTGGACTGTTCGTGACTCCTACGTGTGATGAATTATTACTCTCTTCGGAGGCTATTGCGGTGCTGCCAACGTTACACCTAGCTTTCCTCTCACCAATGTTTCACATACAGTTTGTTTGAAGGAGGATTCTCCCTGTCCCAAGTCTTTTCTGTTGTTTCTGAACAATGTTCCCCATCTCACTTGTGCTTAGCCCAAAACCAGATTTCATCAGTGCCTTCAAAGTTCTTGGACTTAAGGTGTGGAACATAGCCCCAGCGCAAAGAGGGGCTGCTTGAAGCAGAGAACTTACCTTTAAGTTCTCTAAGAGAAAGTTCCTTTTGGACAAAAACTTGTGCCAGTAGTCTTACACCCCGGATGAAAACCCCTTTTAAAACGTTTATGTAATGCTGTGTAGTTTAGTCTCACTTTGGCACCCATGTGCTGGTGGTGTTTGAATTTGCAGTAGGCAGTTCCCCCAAAGCTAACTAGTAGGGGCTGCTCTGGTCTGAGACGAGCGCTGGGCAAATGAGAAGGCACAACCGCCCGCATCTGTCTTGACACGGTTGCTTTTTAGTGATGATCTAGTTTAGTTCATCTTGAGGGCAGTGCTGTGCATGAGTGAAGACAGTCTCTTTCCTTTTTTTCCCATGCTTAGATTTGCCTTACAGAATTGAAATCCAAAATAGCCGGGCTGATGTAAGCACTTCTGGGGAAGAGGGCTTTTTGCTGATTAGAAGGGTTTCTCTCACTCTGTGCCAGGATGCTGCTGACTTGCTACGCTATAAAACTCTATTGAGATGTCAGATTCACTTAGGCATAGATGGAGACTTATTTCAGGCATATTTCTATATTGCGCATCTACCTTCTGTTTAGAGATGGATGGGCTAAGAATAAGGGGCTGCTAATAGAATTTAAGACTATTAACTTAGGACTCTGGAGTGTTGCGATCTCCCTTTTGACATCCCTTCTCTTGGAGTTCTGGAAAAAATGTTAAAAGGTTTTGCTTTGAGCTTGTGCGTGCTGTCGGTGGATCCTTCTGGTTTCCTTAGCTTCCTGGCATTGTCTCGCTCACTTTTTTTCAGTTGTGGAAGCAATTGCCTATTTTACAGACCCCTGAATGAGAAATCTTGAATGAAATGGTAATGCAGTGCAAATACTGAAAGCCCCCCGATTATTCCTGGGAGGAGATCGTATCTCCTTGCAAAGGGTTCTCTGGACATGGAGTCATTGTCTTCCCTGATCCCGCCAGAAGCGGATAGTCTATGCAGTTTGCCAAGCGTACTTGATCAGCGTAGTGCTTCTGTTAAGGGAGGCCAGATCTGAGGAATGCTGTGTGAAAGGAGTCGGACAGCTTTATTCCATCCGACAGGTCGGAGTCTGTTGTCGACAGACCTGAAACCTTTTTAACTTTCTGCATTCTTTTGAATTGACATAGAAGACTCGGGATGTGTTTATCGTGGCGCTTTCTAAGGTAGTTAGGCACAGACATGCTTCCAAGGTACCAGTTTCCTTGGAGCTGTGGAAAACCTAGGTCTCAAGAATAACCATGTTAATGCCCTTTAAGGAACAGAATTCCGTCCTCTCCCCCCTTATATGCTTTCCAAAATGAGTAAAACCTAAGGAACAGAAAATAATGCATGTGGCAGTGGGGTCGTGAACACCTTGCTGCTGCCCTAGGGCGAGCGAAGAATGTGCCGGACAGGAATGAAAGGTCTGCCTGGGGAGAAAGCTTGGTTTTGGGGTGGGAAATCGTCTTGGACAGTGAAAAATGTTGTTATGTGGTTGTTACAGAAGAAAAATATGTGGATTTGTTAGGGGAGTTTTCTTATCTGTGGGAGGAAACGAAGCTAGAACAAGGCTGGTGTGATAGTGAGGAGGGACGGCAGGGATCATCTTGTGATTGTACAACTCGGGGAATGCTCCGCTGCAGTTCTTGGCAGGCAAGTCGGAAATGCTCAGAAGAGACAGTGAATTATAAGGATAAGGGAATAGAAAGAAATTGGATAGAAGGGTGGGTTGAAAATGGTAGGTTTTATCAGGCGAAAGCCCATCGTCCCCGTGCGCTCCCACCCCCACTAATAAAATTCGAGGAAGGGTAGGTTTGATTTGCAATTCACTAAAGCACCTACCCAAAGGATGCTGGAAATGTAGTCAGGCTGACAACTGCAGAGGTGTGATCGCTCTAAGAAGTGAAGGAAAAGAAAACCATCTACTGTGTGCAAACTGAAAAAGCAGCTGAGGGTCGTGACTTCAGGTGGTTCCTGAGGTTTGGATTTGGACTGACTGACTGGATTTGATGTAATCACTAACCACGGAGGATCAAGGGCAAGGAGTTTTTTGGGTCGGGCTGGAGGGAGGAGCTGAAGTGATAGATGTGAGCATCTCGTTTTGGTATTGACATAGGACAAAGGGGCTTCACAAAATGCACCAAGTGATAACTGCTGCAAAGTGCTAGGAAGCAGAGGTCATGCTTTTGCCGTATGGTGAGGTTTTTGTATTTAAAAATAATAATTAAAAAAGCACCATGATCCAAGAAGTAGCACTGAAGAGCGTGTTTGGTGTCCCGGTGGCTGTGCGAAGTAGCTCCTGGTCCGATGGAGTGGTGAAAGCTGTACGCATAGGTGGGGATGTAGTGCCTGGTGAAGGCTGATAAATCCTACTGCAGTTCTACAGGGCAGTGAGCTGACCTGGAGCAGCACGTACCCTGAGGGAGGTCTGTTGGGGGAAACGTTCAGTTCTGATTTAGTTGCAGAGGATTTTGAAAAATTCTGGTTTTTACTCTAAGAGCAGATAGGAAGAACTTGGCTCAGTCCAGCACAAGGAACATGGGTAGGAGCATCGTCGCTCTCTAAAAAAGGAAGAAGCGGACCCAGCGCGAAGTTGACGGCTAGTATTAGCAGGAGGAGGAGGAGGTGTGTGTTAGGTGGTGGGTAACTGTAGTGTGTCATGTCGAGTTGTTTGCCTGTTAGTGTGTCTCCCAATTAAGTTCAGCATTCTTGCCTTTTTTTTTCTTTTTCTTTTTCTTTTCCCTGTGCTGTCTTTAAGATAGTCTTGGTGCCTGCGTGTTCTTTAGTACGGAATAGCTTCGGTAACTGCATGTCTTCTAAAGGGATGCTGGCTTCCTAGATTTTTGAGGTTGTTGCATTTTAAAGTGCTGTTTTGGTGATCCTCTTCTGCAGCCTCGGAGACAGAATGGAGGAAGCCCAGGCTTCCTTCTAGTGCATGGTGGCTCCTGAAGACTATGGATTTTTTGGGTTTTTTTAATTATTCTGTAGGTGATTTCTTGTCTTACACATGGTTTTTGCTCTCCCCTTAAGTGGTAGTAGGAGTGTTCTCCCAGTACCGAGGCTAAAGCTGGGGACAGTCTCTAAGGGATTGAGTGCCAAGGTACTCGCTGCTTTACTGCTGCTGGCTTGGCTGTGCTGCCCACCCCCTAGGCTTTCAGACCCAAGTTGGAGCAGCCTTTGCAAAACCTGCTTGCACGTTAAGCGTTCCTCTAGCATACAAACAAGTGTTCCTGTACCTTGCGATGGCCTTTTGGTTTGTGTTAAAAGAGCAAACTTTGTCATTTGAAAGTTTTAACAATGGTACCCTCCCCTTTGTGGATTAATTGGATTTTCTGATTTCGTGGGGATTTCTAATCCATATGAAATGACAAACTTCTCTCGTCATATTCAAGCGTTCGGTTGCATCTTGTTTGTGATGTATGCCTCAGTTTGCAAGGTGTTTCATGTGACAGCGGTGGGGTTTTTGCTTCTTGGCACTCTATACTTAGCGGAAAATCAAATGTCGCAACATTTTGGCTGGAAAACCACCCTGCTTTTTGGTCTTAACTGTCTCAGGACGTTTTTGGTTCTGCGGTCGTCTTAACCTTAGTAGGACTGTCTCCCTACTGCTGGAAGAGAAATACTTTGGAAAGCCACGCTGAAGGGGATAACTGAGAGGTACTTTATATTGAAGGGCTATTTTCAACTCTCTATTTTTTTTTTCCCATCTCAAAATGATTTGGTTTTTTAGGAATGTATGTACCTCGTGGTTCTGCTGAATAAGGTGTTGGCATCCGCGTGGGACACGGTTTAAACAACCCAACCTTGACACTGAGCTCTGTGACTCTGAAAACACACAAAAAAGTGTGTTCATACGCTTTGGGTCAGTTGGTGACCAGTACTGCTCGATCAGCTGTAAATAGACAACAATGTGCTTTTGTGATATAAGAGTGGGAATTGTCTGATCAATTGTTCAAATGCTTCCATTCCTGGGTGCCAGAATCAGTCACGGATCAATTGTTAAAACGCTTGTGTTTCAGGGTGACGTAGCCCGAGCGGTGCCGGTTCAAAATTCCCGGTGGCCTATGTGCTACTGGGAGAGTGAACTACAGAACCTTTCGGGGGGCTGTCCCCTGGCTAGCTCTTGAGCACGTAGAGCTCCACCGTGTACTTCATCCTGCATGAACGACTGCGTTCTTATGGATGCTTTTATTCTCCCTTTGGTGAACTCATGTGCGCTTCCCTTGGTTTGAGTTACCGGTGCTGGGTTGGGAAGACGGCACAGAGTAAACCAGCCATGATGGGTACCCGTCCCCAGTGTTGGCTTTCACAGAATAATATCACAGGGTTCCCTTTGGTCTAACGTGCTGAAATAGGACTCTTCCCCCGTTTTTGAGCAGTGCCATGCTAAGTGTGTCTCCTCAAGCTGCACTTCAAATGTTTGCTCTCCTGCCGTCTGCGTGGGGAACGTAAGGGCTTTGCTGTGTTGTAGGCTTAGGGGGACCCTGATAAGAAAACATGATGGATGTGCGTGGCTTGGATGGCTGCTCGGCTTAGGTACCCCTGGTTCCAAAGGCTGCTCTTCAGTCCTGGACAGTAGTAGATGAGAGGACTGACTAGATGATGCCCTTAGGAGTAAGGCAAAACATAGCTTTCAAATAGAAGCTGAGATGTTTCAGAAATCTAAGGTGTTTAGTTGCTTTGGCGTGTTTTGGTTTTGTTTGGGTTTTTTTTCTTCCTGAAAACAGCTAGCTCAAGTTAATTCCTGGAGCAGGACTCAAAAGGTGGGAAGAAATGGGTTTGTGTTCACCTTTGCAAAACTTACAGCTATGTTTCCTGACCTGTGTTTAAAAGCCAAAGTCACACAGTAGAAACATGATGTGACTCAATCGTGGACATCTCAATAAGAAGAGGTTTTGGTTGGTTGGGGTGTTTTCCCCGTAGATACCTCTCTCTTGTGGGAACAGAATGGCAGCCTGCATTAAAGCCTTCACGTTCTACTGGAGATCTCTCAGTGGTGCCAGGTGAAGCTTTGGGAATGGGCTTTTGGGAATTTGGTATTCCAGGTTATAATTTTTTTGAAGTACTAAGCGAAGTAGTGGTGTCACTTGGCAAACAAACGCCTCTTTCGAACCTGCCGTGGAGGGAACAGCAGGGGCGCAGGGTGGTGGGAGTATCGGGATTTTGAGTGGGAAGGGGAACTAATGTGGAGTGTGACTTGCTTTCGGGGAGCATTTAGCTGCTAGGGCGGTTTGCCGCCCTCACGCTCACGCGTAGAACCTGACTCCTCCTGGTGTTTGCGATGGTGTAACACAACTTGAGAAGCTCCGAGTTACTCCTCAGTTGTGGTTTTGTAAATCAAGTTAATGTTGTTGCAGACAGAACTCTCTGTTGTCTCTCAGGCAGGATGGGAGATGGTTCAGCTCTTGAGGTGAGCTTGGTTCTCCTTGTGAAAATCTTGTGCTTGTTCTGTAAAAATGGAGATGATGCTATTGGGTTTGTTTTGCGTGGAACAGACAGCTCCTTTTGTTCCTGTGTTGTGCTCGCTTTCCGTTTGAAAATGTTTTCAGTGTTGTCACATCTAAAGTAACATAAACACACTAAGCTGTGTGTTGTGTGCTTTTTGTGTGTGTGTGCGATAATAGGTACTCACTAATTCTTTCCAACGCTCGGAAGACTAAGTAACCTCTGAGTTTTTCAGTATGTGTCTCCGGAGTGTTAGGTAGGAGGTGGTGCTGGTTTGGGGTGGGTTTTTTAGATAAAGGAGGGAATCCTTCAGGTTGGCAGGGATGGCTCTGTACGTGGGCTAACGTCTGCGTATCGCTGCTAGATTGCATGTACACAGGATCGGTTGCAAGGGGATGCTAAGGACGTTAGTAATGCTGACCTAAAGGCACTACTCGAGAGGAACAACGGAACGTCGTCTTGTGATCCTTTGCGCAGACAACGGCTTCCTATGAAAAGTAGGTGGTGATACGGCGATGTCTGTGTGATTCATTTCCCTCAAGGCAGCTAGGATTTTACCAATCTTCTTGACGAGCTTCAGATTGCTAAGATTCCACTTCTGGAGGTACACATGGTCAACAAAGTCAGGTACAAGTCAGGGAGGCATTGCTGGAAGCAATCCTGCAGCTGTTAAGACAAAGCTAAGTGGGTTGAAGTCTACAGGAAATGTTGGCAAATGTCTTGTCCTCAGAGTTACCCCTCCTATACGGATAAGTCATTAGAATTTTTTTTACTATTGTTTAGAAATTAAAAACCCCACCTGGCTGGACAGCAGAGAAAATAGTAGTGGCTGGATTTAACTCTCCCAGGATGGTACCTCTGAAAGGACACCTGGCCTGCTGAACAGCCCAAGTTCAGTCAGGGATTGGATTAGTGGTGTAAAACTTCTTCCATGACATGAACGATGTAGGACATACCGGGTTCTGACAGTGGGCTCAGGACAAGTTATACAGTGTCAGAGAAGAACAGCCCGTAGGGAGGGTGCTCCACGGATGACTTCTAGTAAAACAGGGTAAAACCTGGGGTGTTCCCTGAAGTGGAGAGGTGGAATGGACCACTGAGGAGAGGTGTAGAGCTTGTGCCAAATGAGGGACTTTGTGCCAGGCGTGTAGGATGTATTTCCTTTCCCCCACCCCCACCCCCCTTTTGGGTTAAAGAACAGATGTTTTAACAGGAGAACCTAGCTGTGCCTAAAATTTAGATGGATCCACTAGAAGCTCTCTCTGAGGTGTTAGTAGGCAGCCTGGTCAGCTGTCTAAAACCTGGTCAGAATGTTCTTGCCGTTAAGACAGTACTTCTTACAATTACAGCATTGTTTTGAAAAAGATAATGATTAAAAAAAGTGATTACTCCTAGCATTTCTTGAAGTCAAAATGTGACTTGAATTCCTTGGGCCATTGGACCCTTTTGTGCTCTGCTAAAATGAGGGAGGAGATTTTTGTGGGGTTGGCAAGATTAGTTATGCTGGGGTTTCTTTTGACTGGAAAATTAATGCTTTGAGAGCTGCAGGTATGATCGCTCAATGACTTTGACCTGCTATGTGTGGAATGGACATGACTGTCACCTAGTGCTTGAAGGAGCCTGTAAAACTTCATTTTTCTTGGTCCAAGCTACCACCTGGCGTTTTGGGTGAAGCAGAGGAGAAGAGTGGAGATGATGATGGTTCTCAAAACTACCTTGTGGAGGGAGACGTTGCTTCACGTGGTCAGTAATACCATGAGAGGGGAGTGGGTGGCACCAGTGCAGAACCACGGTTGTAGGGTGGCTGAGGAAGGATGGAGAAGAGGATCTGCCTGACGTGCTGCTGCCCTTGCAGCACCCCGAGGACAGTCTGTCTGGCCGTGCAGGCCTGGTTCTAAGCAGGAGCTCGGGGGTGTCTCTAGCCCTGCTGCGGTTCTGTGGTGAGGTGAGGCTGGGATTTGTTAGGTGGAGTGGGATGAGGGCAACCTCCCTGAGCTGATGAGCTGCTCACTTGGCTGGTGCTGGCTTGTTAATCCTGGCAGTCTATGTGATGAGATGCTCCTCACATGGCTTCAAAGCTGTTCAGTTGTCCTTTGTATGGTGGCGTGACTGAACTGTGTTCCTTGGTGACTGGAGTCGCAGGCTATTTCTGGAGTTCTTGCCACCCTCTGTTGCCCTGGAGCAGCGGAGGAGAAAAGGATGGGGCGGTTGGGAATGTGCTAGTTGGTAGTGCCGCACGTAAGGCAGGGTGGTTGGTTTTAGGAGGTTTTGCTGTAATGAGAAGCCGGATCATAGCACAGAATAGAGCGTGGGCCACCTCACCGACCTGTTTGATCTAAGGATTGGGGTTTTTTGTTTTGGCTTTGGGTTTTTTTTTTACACTTCTGAGGATCGCAGTGTTACGCAGGGTGGTTAAGGCAGGGTGGCAGCGAACAGACTGAAGGAAAACCACCTGCGGTGGGTTTGTGGGCTGGCTGGGACCAGGATGGGCGCGTACCTTGAAGTGTCCCCTGCACTGCTGGGGTGTCCCTCAGCAGCTTCCCCAGGCTGCCAGCACCCCGGTACCCGGAGGAGACCTCTGGAGCTCCTGCTGGGAGGAGGCCAGCTTGGGGGGCCACTGGGTCAAAGCCTTGGCAGTGCTTGGGAGCTCCTGGTGATGGGGTGG
>VWZZ01001863.1:467525-527208 GCA_013399095.1 Psophia crepitans
TCTCGGCCTTCCCCCGCACGGCGTGCCCTGCGCTGGGGGCCTGCCGGGGCCGCGCACCGGGCCGGCGGTGGCGGGGGGAGAGGCCGCCTGGCCTTGGGGAGTGCAGCAGGATCGGCAGTGCTGGCTGTGGGGCCCCTGGGCTTGGGGCTGGCGTTGCAGTACCGCCGCTCCAGCTTTCGCCCTTTGCAGGACAGCTCCTTGTCATCCTGTCATAACTCTCTTTTTTTGTGTTCTTTTTTCTTTTTTCATTTCTTATTTTTTTTTGGCCAGTGTTCCTGTTTCATGCGCTGAGTATGTGATAGGCCTGTATAATTTCTGTGTTGCCAGTCGTCTTAGGTATAGTCCACATGGACTTCTTCTGCAGAAGTAGGTCCTGCGTTATGAAATAAATGACATTTTCCCTTCTTGGCAGTGAAACTTGAAAATGCTGTTGCAGCCAAGTGAGGAGAGGCCTGCCTAGGAATCTTCAAGTGAAACGCCTGGTCCAAGTGACACATCTCTATTCTGGATTAAGTTAGCTGTGGTAGTTCAAGGAAATCTCTTTTTCTGTTGTTGTTCCTATGGCTTTTCTGATTTTGCAAGGAAACCCATAGTTTCATTGCCAGATGACTTTTCCAAATAACTTGCATGTACTCTTAGAATCGTAGAATCACTAAGGTTGGAAAGGACCGCTGAGATCATCAGTCCAACCGTCAACCTAACACCACTATGCCTACTACTGCCTTCATGGTAACAAGAAGCTGCTACCTGTTACTGCTCTCAAAATGTAAACAAAACAGCGCCTTCAGTGATACTTGTCCCGTAGTGGCTTCCCTCAGTGGCCATACTTCTGGTGCTTTTCACATTGCTTTGAAATTTTAAATCAGTAGAAATATGTGGTGTGAACTTCCTTGTGAACCTTGGAACTGCGTAACGTCGTTATGTCCAGAATGTTAACACAGCCTCTCAGCTTGTGCTTAACAAACTTGTACAGATGTCTGAGCAAGACTTCCCTACCAGTATCCGTCTGTGTGGCTGGGATTTGTGGTGAGGTGGGAAAACCAAAAGTGAACTGGGCTTTCTGCCATCAAACGTTTTGGTGCTTTGCTTGTCTGATTGAATGCTAATGCAGAAAGCTTTTTCTTTCTCCCCCCCCCTTTCTTTTAACTGGAGTTGTCATGTGCAGCTCCATAGTATGTCAGATGAATGAAGTGCTTGGGATTTATTAATACTCTTGTTTGAAAAAGCAGTTAGCAAATTAATTGTGTCAATATAGGAGTATTTTGGGTTTGTGCTTGTGAACTAAGCATCTCCGAGTAGCATGTGGTGACTTTTCTGTTTATAATTTCATCGTGCACTCTTTTCCTGGTCACGAGACCAACTGTATAGAGGTGAAACATTAAAACATCCTTAAAAATCACGTATGGCTTGTCAGACTTGAGATGTGCATAAATTATGACCAAATCTCTTGTTCATGCACCTCCAAAGTCCTCTCATAGCATTAGAGGCTGTTCAGAATTTCTTCAGGCATCAGTAGAAGCAATGTAATTGCCTTACATTTCCAGTGAGGGTCCGGGAGTAAAACTTGGTTTCTGTTGTAACTTTTTAATGGTATGTATTTATTTTCCTGTTTCAGGCTTTTTCTTTTTCTCTTGTGGAGCAACTCTTGATATTCATTTAGAGGCAGCAGCATGAAGACCGAGAGAACTGCTCTTGCTTAGGCAGCAGAAACCACGTCTGGTCTTTATTTTATTGAACAGACTTGGTACTGCTTGGTATTGAGGTAAATTTGAGGGTGGGGATCAGTTGTTGCCTTTTCATAAAGCCTTCAAGAATGTTTTCACCTCAGAGTTGGTTATCATGTAAAACAGGGGAAAAAAAAGGCATTTCTCTGTGGTGTGCTAGTTAGGTTGATGAGTTAATGTAGAGACCGAGGTTCAAATTGTGTTAGAGACCCTTACCACAAGAAGTGAGTGGGTGCTTCTGGGGCAAAAACCACTTCTGGGTTAAATGGGTAGATGGTAATCAGCCAGTTCATAGTCCATGTGTTCCAGCTTGCCCTAGTGTGAAGGCTGCTTCCTCGTGGAGAGGAGCAAACAAGATGAGCTCCGAGCATAGCCTCTGTTTCCTTACTGAATTTGCAGGACTCCATTAGAAATAATTTTTCCCAAGACTTCTTTCCCCTCAGGGGATGAAAGGAAAATATGCCTTCAGCAAGCTGAATGGAGCTGCAGGCAGAAACGGTTGTGAGCCTGGAGGATTTTGTGCGGCATCCTGGCTGCCACGCGCTTAGGCCACCTTCAGAGAAGGTGTGCTTAATGCAGAACTTGAGCTGGCTTTGCTGCTGTCAGCTGAAGGTGACCATCATCTGGACTCTGTTCCTTGAATCTGGCAGAGAAAGTGCTGTGCGGGGAATAGAGTTCAGTGCGATTTCGGTACGGTGGGGTGACTCCGCGGTTAGCTTCTGCTCCTTTGGTTCTTCTGATGGCTCTGTCTTGGCCATGCTTCTTTGACGTGTGGCCTAACTGACAGCGAGGCTTCTTTTTGTTGGTGTAACTGCTCAGTTTTCAGTACTTGCGTGCTGGTGAAGGAATAATTACGCTACAGGAGACCTTACTGTGGTATTCAGAGATGCGTAAACCCGTAGTTGCGCTATCGATGCTCGAGTTGGTCAACAGAACCATTTTCTCAGTTGGGAGAGAAGGAGGTCTGTGTTGTCCTGACAGATGAGGATGTGGTCTGCGCTGTCGTGTGCTGGACCCAGGCTGCCAGCACAGAAAACTGCCTAGGACAGTGGAGGGGCAGATTGATACTCCCTGTGTTGATGTGAGACTTTTCAAGAGAAGCAGCCATGTGTTTTGACCTTCAGGTTCTTCGGAAGCGTGTTTGGGCCCGACTTGAGCGGACTGGAGTGTAACGCAAGCCCACGTGTGGGAGTTTCTTTACGTCCTTAGTAAGGGCATTTAAAAAAATAACCCTTTAACTTTCTAGCATAAGGTAAATATCTCTTACCTACCTTGAACCGAAACTGAGAACCATTGTGAACAAACCTTCATTTCTTACTGTGACAATCGGGAGTAGTTCCTAACGGCAGACGTGGTTTTTCAATTTTGCACTAGTGTTCATGGGGATATTGTAATAACCCCGAAGATCCAGCCTCGGTTCCTTGGCATGTAGCTGCCACTGATGTTGGGAAGAGGCGAGGTGATGCGAGAGGGTGGTTTGTTACACCTTTGACAGCCTCGTGGAGCCAGTGCAGACAGTGGAGCAGAGCTTACCTGGTGACCAAAAGCTTTACAGGGGGTGGAGACTATCCCGCTTGGGTACACGGGGAGCTTGATGAAGTGACAAGGGCAGCAGGAGCAGACGTTAAATGGAAGAGTAGTGTCTATAATGCATGCTCAGAGGTCAGGGAGGGCTCTGCAATGCTTTTTTTTTTTTTTTAAACAGGCAGAGTCTTTGAATATTTATAGACTGTGCAGTCTTCTGGTCTGAAGATTCAAATCAGGGTTACACTAGAGTGTTTCTGTTTTGGGCATTTTCGGCTTTTTCATGTTCCAGTTCTTACACGGGCTAATCCTTTCCTTGTTTTCTTTCTCATGGTTTGTCTTGGTAATCTTGTCTGTTCTACTTTGTACCTATTTTCTGGTCTTTTTTTAAAGAGTTTGCCTGTATGCAGCCAGCATTGGCCACTACGGTGCTCCAGCGTTTCCTGATCACTTGGTGCAGTTGTTCATACATTGTCTGTCAGAGCAACAACTTCTTCATGTCTTATTTTCAAGTCAGTTGGAGTGTTGCCGTAGCATGCCTCTTCAGAAGGCAGCCTTGCTAAGTCTGGGCTGCGTCTAGTCCCAGCCCCAGGTGGTGAATGTTGGAACCTTATGTTCCTGACGGTGTCCAAGGCAGGAGGGTTTACTCTTAAGGCTTACTCTTGAGAAATATTGAGCTCATGTTAGCAGGTGGACCCCCACGTAAATGCTGTGAGGTCTTTTCCCCCCAGTGATGTTGAAAAGGTTTAGCTGAAGGTGGTAGAGTGCGGTACAGAGCGCTGTACGTACGTGAGGAGCTGGGCTCTTGCTGCGGAGCTGTGAGGTTGTGCTGTTGTCTGATAGTCTGAAGCAGAAACAAACTTCTTGTCAGGATGCCTCTTGTGCTGAAGAGCAGGTGCCACCGCAGGTTGTGTTAGTCGTTTGGATCTGGTCAGCGTTGGTGCACTTGGGTCAGTCAGTGGCTGGTTGATCATGCCGTAGTTTGGCCACACTTGAAGAAAAGCAGATGGTTTTGCTTCGATTTCTGGGTGTGGGACTGAATTGTTCTGAGGTGAAGTGCTGTTCTAGGAGCTCTCTGGGTGAGCGAGACCTTAACGTAGCCAAAGGTGCCTTGCCTGAGGTACTGCTGTTCAGGGAGGACAAGTGGCCTGGAGGAAAGTGAGCTCAACCTAACAGAAGAGGCTGAAGATCATTCGGGAGGTGGCACTGGTACCCCTTGCCATGTGTGATGATGAGTAGGGACAGTCTTAGGGAGCTTCATCCCGCAAGGAAGACCAGGATGCTGGAACTTGTACCTCATGGTTGCTAGCAGTATCACATGAGCTTCAGGCAATTTTGGAGCTTGGTTTTGCCTCTCTCTTGAATCAGCTGGAGAAGAGGGGTTTTCTGAGCCGACGTCTTTCGGAGCTTGCTGGCAGAGATTTATGCGCCTCGCTGATCTACTGCGCGACTGTTTATGTAGCGAAAAACTCTCGGTGCTGCCACCTTCTTCCCCCGGCCAGGTGGACTTGACAGAATGGTGTCAGTCTGACGGCGGAGCAGCCATGGCAGTCACCTAGGCCCTGCCAGCTCGTGCGTTCGCAGCTCCACCAAGGTGTGTGGAAGCGAGAATGAAGCTGCCTGGCTGGTTCCCAGGGGCACTTTCCGTATCGCTGTCTGGCACGCTGAAGCGAAGCATGGGAAAGTGATTCCCCTTCCCTGCAAACTGCTCTCCCCCTAGTCCTGCCTGCTCTGCCCTTTTGCCTGTGGTATGGGGCAAAGAGCTTGGACCGAACCTGTACCTTGAGCCTTCTAGAAGGGCTATCGTTTTGTTTGTTTACGTTCCTCCTTCCAGTTCATGTGGTAAGACTGTTTGACAGGGCAAGGAGCTAATTTTCAGTCAGCTCCTGGATCTGGGTCCCCTTCTGTGACGAGCAAGAAGTAAAAGTTGGTAGGTGTGATTTCTTTGAGTCGAAGTTGTTTCTCCTCGGCTCGCAGGAAGAGATGACAAGCTTGGTGATACGACTGGAGACCATTTTTGTTATTCACAATTTATTGCTTTATCTTTTTCAGTAACGGTTTGTTCTTGGTACAGTAACAGGAAAACGCAATTACTGTGTGAGAAACCTTTAAGGCAATAAGTGACTCGGTACTTGGGTAACTGCTCTTTCAAAGGTCAGCGTTATTCAGTGGTGGTGTCCGCCAGTGAGTGTGTCTTGCTAATTGGGATAACTTAACCATGGCCTTGGCTAGCAGGTGGGATCAGGTGATCTGCAAAGGTCCCTTCCACCCCAGACTCTTCTGTTAATCAGTTCAATCAAATCAGGTACTTGATAAAAAACCAGAAAAGGATTGAGAGAGACGCTCTAGGTAGGTGAATATATTTAGATTTTTTCCCCTCCATACAATCCTGTCTTTCACCTTCTGTACAAGTGTACGAAAAGGTTCTTTTCACGGCTGAGGTACTTGTCCCTTTTTTCCTGCACGTGCATAAAATCTCTTCGGATCTTTGCCTTGCTGGAATTTGCTGGCTGTGTTGCCCCATAGGAAGTCACATGCTCTAAAGCTGTAACCTACACTCAAAACAACCCGTTACCCTGCCTCAGCATCAGAGTCGCGCCAGAAGGAGATCAGGGTAACTGGCTGGTGTGAGTGGTGGTTCTCTGTCACTTCACGGCCACCACCTCCTGTGCTGCACGTTCTTGCACAGCTTCTTCGATTTGGTTGCGCTTAAACCAGCAACCTTCCTGCTGGTGGGTGATGGACTTGAACATCTTTGGTGCTGTTTTAGAGAGAAACACGTCGTTCCTGTCTCTGGCGGCGGATGAGCACACTGTAATAGGAAAAGGAACTTTGTACTAGCGGTTTTATCTGATCTGAACATAGCCGAACGTAGCCTGTGCTCCGGAGGGCAGGAGAGGAAATGATTCTCGATGCAGGGGCTGTGTTTGTATAAACATTGAATAAATACGCTCAAATATCTTGGTGGAACAGATGTGATCAGAAGCATTAGGGGGAAAGCAGAAATCAAAGTTGGGTTAGTGATTTGAAGGAACTTGGCACATGATTTTTGTCTAACCTGTGAAGCAAACAGTGAAAAGAAAGGATTCCCCTCAAAATTGCTGTCTTTGTTCTGCCCTTAAACCTTCAGTTATTTATTTTTAATAGCACCTGTTTTTTATAAGAGGGAGGGAAAAAAGATACATTTGGATGTAGGCAAATACTTGTGCATTGCTTTAGCTACCTTCACAAGTCTGTTAATTTACCATATGTAAAACCTGTTCAAATCTGTTCAGTATGCAGCAGCTTTCAGTTGGGTGTGCCAAATGGGGGGGAGGGAAGTAATTCATTTGTTAGGCATAACCTAACAGTAGATTGTATTGAAGGAAGAATTCAGTGGCTTATCAAGCCTGTCAGAATTTTAACCAAATGAGTTGAAATAAGTAGAAATAATTCCCTCTGTGCTCCATTCCCCAGGCAGAAACGGCAGGAATTCTAATCAGATACTGAACTTGACTGTCTCCTACTGTAACTTTATCTCCTCTCTCTCCTCATCAGAAGACTGGTAAACTGGGCAGTACTGGTTCCCTGGGCAGTCAGTGCTGAAAAAGGAAAGGAAACCCACATTATGTTTCAGTTGGTTCCATTCACTTGTCTGATAGGCTCTGTCTGTCGGGGTGATGGGTGGTTTGGGGACAGTTGCTCAGCTATTTCTCAGTTGACCTTTATAGGACGAGCCTAAGTGCTAAGAAACAAAGCTGGAATGACTTGAAGTAATTTCAAAGCTCTTGACAGAATTACTCATAACTTCCCAAACTAATTCTGATGAACTTCATCAATCTCTAAGCAACACTTGGTTATGCTTCGTGATGAGAGATGCTGAAGGGAGATTTCAGCAGGATAATTACATGGAGAAAAGTAGATGTCCTCTCAGGACCTCCAGTTTCTCCTTTCCCCTCGCTGACCCTGACGGGCTGCAGAGCTCCTGGAGACAGTGTATTAGTGAGTTGCCAGTTGTCATCTGTGCAGGACAGGAACCAGGAATTCTATAGCTTGTGATGCAGCTGAAGGGCACATAGGGTTTGATTTGCTTGGGGTGAACCCTTCTCACTGATCTTGACTTGGAGCGCTTTCCTTAAGGAGCCCTTCTTCCATCTCTTGACTGTGCTGTGCCGGTGTGTTTTGAGCAGCGGCTGCGTGGCTGGGCCCTTTGCTGGGTCCTGCTGGTGGAAGCTCGGGGACGAGGGAATGGCAGCTAAACCTGCCTGTGCTAGACAGAACAGCAGTTTCACTTGCACACTGGGGAGGCTGGAAACCAAATGCAAATTATTAGTAGAGAAATGTTTGAAAACTCTGTCCCTCTAGTAACTATATTTTTTCATGTGTTGTATCATTTTTTGTTTGTTCCTTACCCGCATTAGTGTCTGCGTGTCTTGTCTGTTGGTCACTTAGTGTAGCACGGCCGTGCTGAAGGAGCTACCACCTGGTATCAAGCCAGATGACGTGTGGGGCGTGCGTGATGTTTCCTTGGTTGATTTTTTGGTCCACGGAGTAGCATGTTGCGTTAAGACCGTGGGACAGAGTCTGGTACTTGTACTGTGGACTGTTGCTGGGATCGCATTGATGATGGGAAGGGAAAGCTGTGACTCAGTTAAGCTACGCACTGCGCTGCTTGAAGAAAAAAATTGTTCCAGTGTTCTGCATTTTGTTTTACATCTCTGCACGCAAGTTGATACTGCATTGCTGTGAGCAAGCCCGTGCACACACCAGCGTTTCATTCATGCCGAAGGGAGTTCGGAGTTGGACTCCAACAGAATAGCTGTTTGTGTGTTCATCCTGTCCCTCCTCCACAAGTCCTCCTCCCCTTTTGCTGCTTCATCCTTCCTTGCAGAGCGCTTGTTTGCTGGTGTGAAGAGCAGCTGACCAAAACTACTTACAGAAGGGAATGATTTCCTGCCAAATTTGTGTAAGAAAACATGTGGGCACCTTGAAATTATTTCTGTTTTAAAACCAACTGGTGCTAGGCAGTTCGGGCCACTTGCTCACTGTGTTTTATGCTCAGTAGCCGCAGTGAATGGTAGAATGAATTTGTGGATCCTTTTGGTGACTGTGGACCTGAGGCCTGAAACGCACGTGTCGGGGTATGAGCGGGAGTGAGAATGCGAGAGGATGTGTTTTCAACGGGAACAGTGAGGAAGAGCTGTGCAGCTTAGGTGGAAAGGAGAGGTAGTGCTGCTGAGCATCGCTCGTTCGTTGAGGGTGGTGAAAGTACTGTTTATCCAACATGGTTGTCTTGGATTTGGCGCGATACTGGTTTTTTTTCCCCAAGGCTTTTATCCCCTGGTGTTGTCTTAGAGGAGAAAAAGGGTTCTGGAGGGAGTACAGGTTATACATAGTGGGCTAAACAGGCAGACTGGAGTGGGAGGCAGACAGCTTTTCTTTCTGGCTGTGCTGGGAGAGATGGATGTCTGCCATTGACATGTATTTTCCTCTAAAGCAGAGCTGTGTTTTCCTGAGCACAAGCAAAGAGGCAGTCTGCTGCCATGGAGGGGACAGACAGGGAGGGCTTGGGAGCGTGTTGTGTGACTGTAATTTTTTTTATTTGTGGTGCACGACAGCGTTTCCTCAATCCCTGATGGCATTTTGGACTCCTCGCTTGGATTTGTAGCCTTCCCGCTGCTGCGGCAGACAGGGCAGGGAGCTGGTGGGCCCAGCGGGGTGCGTGCGTTGCCCCAGGCCCAGAAGGCCTCTGCCACGCTTCGGTTCCTGCGCTTCATCAGCCCGCTCTGCTGTGACCACGGAATGCGATTTTGCTGCCCCAGGGTTGGTATCTCATTCTTTAAATGGCAAGTTTCAAGTTGGCTGTCGTTACTGACGCTCTGTGCCAACTTCCACATCGGCCTCTACGGAAAAGAGAAAAGGGGATGCTTTGGGGGGAAACTTCAGACTTTTCCCTTCAGCGTGTTCCACTCAGAAGCGTAGTTTTTGGTACGCATCTGCATGACCTTAAGCCACTTGGCCAACGGCCTCTGGTGGTTAGACACCATGGTGCTGGTGTAACTGCCGCTAGCTTCTCTTAGCCCTGTGACAGCCGATGTAATGGAAGACTGCAGTTTGTGATCCGTGTTCAGATAAGCCCTCAGCACCTTAACCAACGCGTTCAAGTAAATAACCAGAGTTTTTGCAGCACGGTACCGCTACTGCAGGTATCTGAGAAAGGTGACGCTGCTGTGAGCCCGGTGCACAAAGCCATTCTGTGCCTCTTCTGGACAGGAGCCCTTGCAGCACTGCTGCTGGCCCTCCTCCTTGAAGGGAAGTTGGTTTCAGGCAGGGCACTGTCTAAATACTGTGCTTTTGCTGCAGTTTCTCTAGCAAGCAGTTTGTGTCGATGCCTGGTAGATGTACCTGATCCTGACCAGAAAAAAAACAGGCAGGGAGGGGGTGGAAGCTGTGTCTTTTGCTTCTTACTGGGTGTTAGTCTGGTGGTGTACCAGGGTGTTTGAAGCTTTGAGATGCTGAAGGTAGGTTACCCCCCCCGCAGCTGTCCGGACTGAAGGAAACTCTCCTGGTGGTTTTTAGACATGACAGGAAGTTCAAGATGCTGCTACAGAAGTAAAAGTGGGGTGGTTCGTGCAGCAGGGGATTGGTTTTCCTTACTTTAGCTGGTAACTGATCAGCTCTGTGGTTGGGAAGGGTGAGTCTCTCAAGCGTCAGGTGTGTGCACAGCCCAGATCCAAATGGAGTAGGAAAGTTCTAAAGTAAATTGGTGTGATGCACAGAACCTTTTAAGTGTCAGGCTGGCAGAGGTTGATCACGCTGTCACAGAACCGTAGCATCGTGGGTTCCTCTCCCCACGGCAAGAGCATGTGGTGTCCATCAGTGCTGGGAACCGAGGATGACTGGTCCTGCGGGGCGGTGGGGTTCCCCGAAGGCTGCCAGGATGGCCTTCTCCCAGGACAACAGCTGTTGGCTTCTGAGCTTCATGGAGAGGAGGGAGGAGTTTCCTGGGGATGATGGGAGCCGTGGTGTTGGAGGTAACAAAGCAGTGGGTTAGGCGTCAGGAGATCTGAGGTTTAGTCCCGAGGGTAACGTAACTTGTTGTGACACAATACAAGCTATTTAATCCTTTCTTTCAGTTCCCATTATTTCTTGTGTCCTGTGATCTGATCAATCTGTGCGTCTCAATATCTTCATTTGGGGATGAAAATATGTGGCCGAACGTGGATCACTTGCCTTCTGAGATTGCTGAAGCCAAATACTGTTGACTTAATAGCTTGTCTACATGTCAAAAGCTTCCGGGAATGGAGGTTTTCCTGTGTGCTGCAGCCGGCGCGGTGGAGCGCTCTGTCCTCTGCTTAGAGGTTTTGTGGTACAAATGAGCATGTGAGCTGCCCTCTGGCTTGGGGTTCAGTTTGGCTTTGAGATCAGAGTTGGGAAATGCACAGAAATAAGTCATTTGACAGCAGTGAGGGAGTGGGAGTGAACTCCTGGTGGGATCGTAGCTGATTTACCACCGCGGTAGTCGCTTGCAGATGCAGGGAGGAATGCAGCCAAGCTGACTGGGCTAATCGCTGAAGCGTTGTGCTGACTGAGAAACGCTTCCTGGCGGATCGTGCAAATCTAAAGCATCTCTTGGTGAAGGCTGGGGAAGTCGGTGGTTTCCCTCCTCTTAACCTTACAAATGGAGCGTGCCCTGTGTGGGAAAATCAGGGTGTAGCAGCGTTAGTGGGCGCTTTTTGGAAATTTGTTGTGAATGGACATAGGGTTCTGGTGGTTTATATTGCACGTACTGAGGGACGGGAGGGTGGCCTTGCCTATGACTGCCGTGAATAAATGCCTGTCCTCTTTTTTTCCTCTGACTCTGCAGAGGTTGTTAAGTCAGGCAGCTTCCTTGGCATGGACTGCGGAGAAGCTGCTTCGGGTCATCTGAGGCCTGGCCTCATGGCAAGAAATAAGCGTGCGTTCAAATCTGAGGGAACCGCTCTTAGGTTAACAGGCTCGGCGACGCTGCTAGCGATCTGGGTGAAGGCAAGGGCCCTGCGGCGCTGTTGCAGCACGGAGCTGGATTGCTGCTAGCTTTGTCTACATAGACGTTACCATGTCGTGTTCCTATTGTTCAGCTGTGCTGATCTACAGTCCTTAGAATAACAACTTGTTTCAGCTGGAAATGGATGGGTGTGCACAGTTCTGAACTGAAACTTCAACATAGTTCGTGGGGCCAGTAAACTGGAATAGGTGTGATTCCAGAAAAAGCGCTTGTGAGAAGTTGGGCCACCTTTAGTTGTGCTAAGCGGCTCTAAACTCCCTTCTCAAAGGATTAGTTAAGGGTCTTGATCTGTTACAACAAAGCCTGAGAGTGACAGCCAAGTGGCTGCTTACTGAGCCGTGAAAAAAAAGCTCCAGATAATTCTCCTTGAGGATTCCACAGGCAACAAACAGGGGACCACCCCCCTGAAGTTAACCCGTGGTAAAGACAATAAATCATCATCGAAGTTTCAAGCTTGGCCCTTAGAGAGTTGAAGTGCTGCATTTGGGCTTCTAGCAGCGCAGGATTTTTTTATTTTAAGTCTTCACTTTTTCTTTCAGTGTCATTTAAAAGGAGGATGCTTCAGGGCCCTAAATCAGTTGATGTGCGTCTGTCATTGCGTTGGAGAGGTTTGTATCGAGAAGGTGTCCGTTAAATCTGTCCTTGGAGTAGATAGTCCAGGCAGAAGGTGAGTCCAGTGGAAAAGGAATGTGTCCAACTGTTAGAGAAGGATTTTCTCTTTCTTGTGAGCCTACCTTCCTTCAACAAGGCTTAAGAGAATAATTAGTCCCTCGTAAGTAGGACACAACGTTGCGCAGCAGGAGTGCTTAGTGCTTTTCCAGTAGCACGCACGTTGTTCGGAGGTGCCAGCGTTGCTGTTGAAGCCAGGTGCTCTTCAGGTAGACGTCCAAAATCTTCAGTTAAGAGCAGAAGCACACTTAATGTACTTCCCAGTTGCTCCGAACGACGAAACTGAAAAGATGTTGATAAGGCTGTGTTGTTCTGTACTCCTTATGCCCTCTGGGCTCCTTAGTTCTTACTGCTAGGCCCGTGGGAGCTGGCCGTGTCAAGCTTAGGGGTCAGTCCGAGTCTGCGGTGATGGTCCTCAGGATGTGCAAGCTGATCCTGAGAGATTTTGAGTCCTTGAGCTGTCCTTCAGCGGGAGGAGAGGTGGGAGATCTCTGAACTGCTGCTTGTATAGCTCAGAAGGCTTCTCTTAAAGAGCCGGTGGGTGCAGTCTGCGTGGAGGATTGGCGAGGTGGTCAGAGGCAGCAGAAACCCCTCTGAGGTCTTGGGGCTGTAATGAGTAGGCTCTGGTTTGTGTCGCACTGTGAGTAACTTGCTAAGGAGCTTAAGAGGCGCTTACTGCAGGTGCTTGGGAAGAGAGCCTTAGGGGCTGCAGTTGTTGTGACATTGGGGGATTCCGGGAAGCTCAGTCACATCACCTCTTCTGTCCATGGCTGCTCTCTGCCCCCTTTATTGTGTCTCTGACAGATAGACGTATTGTTTGGGAAGGCCTGACAGGTTGCTTGCTAGGACAGCAAAAATTACCTGCGTAGGATCAGGCTGTCTGGTTAGACTCCTTCAGCTGTCAGGGCTGTTAGGCAGAAAGCCGTCACCGTTCCAGTCTCGGGACAGTGCAGGAGGGACCTTTGTGACAGGTGGGACCTGTCTGGCGGTGGCTCTGGTGCAGACCACGGCATCTCGGGCTTGGTCCAGAGACAGCAGCGGTCCCAGTGAGTTGTCCGTACTCTTGTGAAGGAAATTTTGCTCCTATGGACAATTCTTTCCAAGCCCACTCCAGAAGAGATGGTTTCCACTGAATGTTCCTGGTCAGCTTTTTGTGGGGCTGGGGGGGAGCGAAGGCGCGTACCTGTGTTCAGGCGGTTGGATTGGCAGTGGGTCAGCTTTCTTACCGTTAGTATCGGAGGGTGGTATGAAGCTGAGCTCTCAGGAGCGTGATGGCAGGCAGTTTCAGAGTGTTTTGGTGATGATTTTTTTGGGTGATTTTTATATCCTGTTGTTCGTGTCAGAGACTAAAACTTGTCCATGTGTCCATCCTGCCCCCCCCTCCAATGTGAAACGGAAGCGGGGAAGATAATGAGGTGGTGTTATTTTTACGTTGGCATGAGATTTGTCTCGCACGACCGATTTCGGCTGAATACCAGTTAATGCATAAATTTGTTTACTGTGGCAACATGCCAAGTCTTCGCAATGAAGATTTCAAAGGGTGGGTGGGTGGGTGGGGGAACCCAGCACCTAAATGGAAGGTGGCTTTCCTTGCAGTTTCACAACCTTCTTGTAGTGATAGGGATCGATCTGCCGGTGTCTCTATTGTTTGTAATGCTGGGGATACGGACCATGGAGGAGAGGAGGGAATTTTCGTGTGAATACATCAGCACCTGTCTCGTCCTCAGAAGCACACTGCAGCAGGAATGCAGGTGTCCCTGCAGCAGAACCTCTGGTGGTGCCAGTCATGAGGACGGTATTATGCCGTTTCAGCAGCATGGGCTGTTACTCTTCTCACTGTTCTCCCTCCATCCCTCCCTCCCTCCTTTCCCCTTTTTATTTAGGTGAGCAGCAGCGAGAGAAATGGAGTGTGTAGTTGATGGGATAAAATGAAAGAAGACACTGTTGAGACGTTCCAGCTGCCAGGCTTCGGATTTCTGCTGAACAAGGCGTTTAGGTTTGGGGAGGGTCACTGCACGTTCGAAAGACAACAGATCTGATTATGTCTCCCAGATAACTGGAAGCAATCCTCACTGTACAGGGGAGAAATGCTGCTGTAAGCCTACTGTAGTAGCTAGCTGGGTAGGGCGAGGGAGGATCGCACGGCTTGTTCCTGTTCCAAAATAGATTTGAAGGAAAACCACCAAACCTGCAAGGCTGAGGAGGGGTAGGCGGAATAGCCCGCTCCGCTTGGCCTCGACCTGTGCGTGCCCTGTCAGTAGGAAGGTGATCGTTATCTCAGGAAAACGGTGCCTTGTGTAAGTGTCCAGGAGGGCATGGCTTTCACACCACAGCTATGCCCTATGAATTAGGTGGCCGTGATGTTCTGTTTTGTCCCCGCAGAAATGGCAAGGCGGGGCCAGAGGCTTGTCTTCAGTCAGGCTTTGATGGAATTTTTAATACCATACGTGATTAATGCTGTGAAGATCTACGTGGTAACGTGGCTCGAAACCTGTTTTAGCTGGGTGATAATTCCACCTGAAAACTGTAACCTTGGGTGAAAAGGCAGAACCATACACTTCACCTAAATATTTAGTTTGATAAAGTAGGAAGCTATTCCCGCTGTTTTATTTCAAGAAGTGTGTAAGTGGATTGCTTTGTCTTGGTGTTATGTATCCGACTATTTTTTTTATCTATTTATTTTCCTCTAAGCTGGCTCCCAGCTGAGAGGGGTTAATGTAATCTGGCAGTGTAAGAGGTGACATTCTGAGGGTAAAAGGCTGTGGTGGGCTGACCCCGGCAGGAGGCCAGGTGCCCCCCAAAGCTGCTCTGAAACTGCCCTCTTCAGCTGGGCAGGGGGGAGAAAATATAGGGAGAGGCTTGTGGGATGAGATAAGGACAGGGAGGGAGTGCTCAGCAATTACCCTCACAGGCAAAACAGACTCAGCTTGGGGGGAAAAAAAAAACCTATTATCAAGAAGACAGAGTAGAGCAATGAGAAATAAAACCAAATGTTGAAATGCTTCCCCTCACCCCTCCCTTCTTCCCAGGCTTAACTTCACTCCCAGTTTCTCTCTTTCCCCTGCTCCCCCCAGCGGCACAGGGGGACAGGGATGGGGGCTACAGTCAGTGCATCCCACGGTGTCTCTGCCACCCCTTCCCCCTCAGGGCAGGACCCCTCACACCCTGCCCTGCTCCACCCTGGGGTCCCCCCCATGGCAGACAGTCCCCCCCCACTGCTCCAGCGGGAGTCCTTCCCAGGGGTGCAGCCCTTCCCCAGCTGCTCCCGTGGGTCCCTCCCCGGGGTGCAGCCCTTCAGGAGCAGCCTGCTCCAGCGGGGGTCCCCCACGGGGTCACCAGTCCTGCAGCAACCCTGCTGCGCCGGGGGCTCCTCTCCCCATGGGGCCCCAGGTCCTGCCAGGAGCCTGCTCCAGCGCGGGCTGCCCACAGGGTCCCAGCCTCCTTCAGGGGTCTGCCCCTGCTGCGGCGTGGGGTCCTGCACGGGCTGCAGGGGAACCTCTGCTCCCCATCACCCCTCCCTGGGCTGCAGGGGGACAGCCTGCCTCCCCAGGGGCTGCCCCACGGGCTGCAGGGGAACCTCTGCTCCCCATCACCCCTCCCTGGGCTGCAGGGGGACAGCCTGCCTCCCCAGGGGCTGCCCCACGGGCTGCAGGGGAACCTCTGCTCCCCATCACCCCTCCCTGGGCTGCAGGGGGACAGCCTGCCTCCCCAGGGGCTGCCCCACGGGCTGCAGGGGAACCTCTGCTCCCCATCACCCCTCCCTGGGCTGCAGGGGGACAGCCTGCCTCCCCAGGGGCTGCCCCACGGGCTGCAGGGGAACCTCTGCTCCCCATCACCCCTCCCTGGGCTGCAGGGGGACAGCCTGCCTCCCCAGGGGCTGCCCCACGGGCTGCAGGGGAACCTCTGCTCCCCATCACCCCTCCCTGGGCTGCAGGGGGACAGCCTGCCTCCCCAGGGGCTGCCCCACGGGCTGCAGGGGAACCTCTGCTCCCCATCACCCCTCCCTGGGCTGCAGGGGGACAGCCTGCCTCCTCATGGGCTGCCCCACGGGCCGCAGGGGAACCTCTGCTCCCCATCACCCCTCCCTGGGCTGCAGGGGGACAGCCTGCCTCCCCAGGGGCTGCCCCACGGGCCGCAGGGGAACCTCTGTTCCGGCGCCTGGAACATCTCCTGCCCCTCCTTCTGCACTGACCTTGGTATCTGCAGTTTCTCACATCTCACTCTGGCTGCAAAAGCTACTGTTTGGGGTTTTTTTCCCCCCCTCTTATCAACTCTGTTATCACAGAGGTGCTGCCCTATTACTGATGGGCTAGGCCTTGGCCAGTGGTGGATCTGTCTTGGAGCCGGCTGGGGTTGGCTCTGTCAGATACAGGGGAAGCTTCCAACAGCTTCTCACCCCGTGACCCCCCTGCTCCCAAAACCTTGCTATGTAAACCCAAAACAGGCGTGAAGTTCTTGCTTTAGTATGGGACCTGCAAAGGGCAGAAAAAAAATGTTTTGCCCTTTCTTATGCTGAGCTGACCCGTGACTAAGGTGAACCAAATAATGCAGTGCGTGTATGTTGGGAGGGCGTTATGGGGTACCTGGGGAATAACGGGTGGTTGGGCTTTCTGAGGCTCCACATGAGTTCTTCACACTTAGTGCTGAAAGCTGCGTATAAAGACTTCCATAGCTCATGAAGGTTAAAACACGATGGGATTACGCATGGCAACTTGTAGAGCTTTTGGGTTGCTTCTTTGTATGTTAGATTTTGGATGTCCGAGTGTAAAATTGATGCTTGGAAAACTTGGCCAGGTTTGCCATGTTCCAAATATATCGTTGCTTTGTTTTTCATGCAATCTTACCTCACCAGTCCCTTGATGTCCGTTGAGTATTTAGATACAAGGTGTTAAAAACACGTAGCAGTCTCGTGCGAAGTGAACTTACCTAGTTATTAAAGTTGGACTTTGTTCTTGCACTGATTGTGGTGTTTTATTTCCTCCTGCGTGTTCCAGTTGCAAGTTAATAGTATAAAAGCTACTGTTTCTGTGTAAAACAGACTCATAGGGTATGCTCATCAAGCGAACAGTGGGGGAGGTAGTTTATTTTAAAATGAAAAGTTGTATGAAAGACGTATGTATATATATAAAACTTTTTTTGCGTGCAGTGTCTGGCAAGAACTTGGAACGATTTCACAGAAATCCCCTAGACTGTAAGATATGATCAGCAAATTCTCGGTGGAACTGGTCAACAGTTCGGAAATACTTGGGGACCGTGTTTCATCCAAGAACAGGCACAAGAAAATCCTGACGGGGTCCTGATCCCAGCCACCGGGGGAGTTCGCAGGCTTGTCCGTCATCTTCAAGACACGGTTTGTGTGCGTGTGAGCCTGGTGCCCCGTCCTGCCTGCCCGGTCCTGCCGCTCAGCCGGTGGGGTGGAAGTGCTGCAGGTCCAGCTCTAATAAGTCGGCGGCATGGGCTGCAAAACCAGCCTGTTGTCTGAGTGAGGTGAAGGACAGGGACAGAAATAATTAGCTGTCTGCCAGTGGAGGTGTGAGAGCTAAAACTGTTGTGGAGTGAAAGCTGAGATTGTTTTGGATATGAGTTGCTGGAGCACCAGGGGAAGGTAGCGGGTCAGGCTCTGCTGCTCACGGGAGGAGTTCCTCCTGGAAATTGGGATTAACTCTGCTCGCTGGAGGAGATGCGTTTTAACTGAAAAAGTGGAGAATCTGAAACTTCCTTGGTCTCCAAGCTAGTAACTCGCCTGTGTAGCGGGACTCAAGTGTATTGACTGACCTGGTAATGGTGGTTGTTTTGGTCTGAAGGTGGCTTTGCCAAACCTGACAGACTTGTAGATCTTAGTTATATTTTATATTGTCCCTAAAAACCTTGTGCTGCTCTCCAAAAATTTTAGAGTTGTGAAAAACAAGACTGTTACAGAGCTTGCAAATGGGCAGTAAATCCTTCTGTATGTCAGTAAGAAATATCACAACAGGACTGTTGGTTCAGGTCTGTTTGAGGTGGTGAAGTTGGCTGCGTAGCAATAGCAGCTAGCTGTTCCCCGTTCACTAGGTTCTTCAGAAGGGCTTTCTACTAGGTCTTGACTGTCGTAGGATCTGTTTGGCACCGTCTGGGTATCGAACTCCAAAGGCCCGAGTGCCAGGGTTAAAATTTAGCGAATTCTAAAATTGCAATTGTTCTCTAATAGGAGGCAAAAGTCATGGGAGTTGTCTGACAAAAGTTGAGAAACAAATCTGCTCGGTTGGATTGTGAGCCTAGAAAATAGGGACCAGCCCCAAGAAAAAAAAAGATAAAAAAACTCACTGCATGGCAAGTATTTTGTCAGGAAAGGTGTGTTTGTGGCTGCCTAAATACTTGTCTGGGCTAGTGTCGTTCCTCAGATCAGGTTTCAGATGCTGCTGTTCATGGAGCTTCAAAACCCTGAGGTTTACAAGGGTTGTGTCCTGTTGTGGCACTGAGTACGCCTCGCTGCTTCGCAGCCTTGGAGATCTTGTTCGCAGCCCAACTGCTAGGCCCTTCAACCGGATCTCACTGTTCAGCTGATACTCTAAGAACCGTCTACTGCTTCTTTTGAGCATGTCTTCTTGGAAGGCTTCAAGATGGATAAGTATTACATTGTCTGGTTATTACAGGCAGTGGCTAAAACACAGCTAGGAGCTGGCAGTGCTTCCAGGGAGGTGCTGCTGGATGTTGGGTGCCGTTGAGATTCTTGGGAGCAAGTGTTTGGGCTGGGTTAATGTCACGGTGTGCCTAACCGTACCGTACGGTTAAGCAACTGTTCGCTGCCCTCCATCCCTGTGCATCGGAAAGGGTGGTCGGGCCTTGGAACGGGTTGCCCAGGGAGGTGGTGGAGTCACCATCCCTGAGGGTGTTTAAGGAAAGGTTAGATATGGTACTTAGGGACGTGGTTTAGTGGGTAATAGGTGGTGGGGGGATGGTTGGACTAGGTGATCCCTGAGGTCACTTCCAACCTTAATGATTCTATTCTATTCTATGTGCTTTCAGATGGCACGTTACAGTCATTGGGTGTTAATTTTTATAATTTGTGTGGAATGTTTCCTCTGTGTTAATGCTGAAAAGCGGTGGCACATAAATACTGTGTGCACGCAGGGTGCCCTTAAAGTAGAGGGCTAGGGAATGCAGTCAGCGCAAGAGGCTCTTGCAGTCAGGCGGGGAACCTCAGACGAAGAGAAGAGAATGACTTTTTACAGCCTTAATGCCTCTGGGTTGTCCCTGTAGCACAGTTGTGATAGAGGAAGTCTGCAAAACAGGGATAAACAAATGCTAGAGATGCTCTCTAATGACTAGAGCTGTTCGTGGCAGCTCGGTGCTGGTTAGATGGATAACTAGTGGGCTTCTGTCATCCTGCAGGAAGGGCTGTAGTAGGTGGTGGATGCTGGAAACGATCTGCTTTCTGCTGTTGTTCATAAAGGAGGTTTTGAATAGTTGCTTTTGTTATTCTCTGCTATTGGTAAAGTTCAGCTCATCGTAAAGTTATCCTGTAATGCTCTGTGGGCACCTGTGTCGATGTGAAGCGTCAATATTCCCAAGGGTTGGGTATGCATGAAAAGAGGGAGTTCGGACACCAAACCACGGGACGTTTTAAAGGTACCAAAGTTGGGAGCGTGACCAAAAGCCTTAGCTTTGCTCTTGGGCTTGTTCGTGGCGCGGCATCAAACAAGATGAGGACTTCTTCTCGGTGACGTTGCACAGTATCGTCAGAGCAGAACTGCGTTGTGGTCAGATATGTAATATCTTGTCATGCTGAATTGCCAACATGTGGCAGGTACTTGTGCTGAGAGTAAGAATCGAGGTGCTGTCATTTTAGGCTCGTAATGTTAATTTGGGGATTATATGCCAATGGCGTTAGCCAAGAGACTTGGCTAGCTTGGTACCTCAGTCGGTGAGGAGCTTTAGAGGAGTTGTTTGGTGCCGAGTACTGGATTTGTATTTCCTAAGTGTAGAAGACACGAAGAGACAGTCGTTTGTGGGTGGAATTTATCTTCCCTCCTCCCTCCCTGGCTTGCTGTAAAAATAAGGAGATGGTAATTTGTTTAGCCTGGTAAGTAGTAAAATAGAAATGAATAGGCGACTGACTTCTCTTCAGATCCTTAGTGCATGGGGGGTTTTTGCGTGGGGGTTGGGGGAACTACGGGGAGAAGTTCATTGTTTGACCTTAGTTTACATCTGTGTGGACTTGGAAGCTGCTCTTAAGGGGCTGTAGGGGAACGTTCGCATCGGTGTGTCCCGGGGGAATTATCCTCACCGCACTTTCCTATGCGGATGGCCTGATGTTGAGAGGTTGGTGAAGTCTCAGTGAGCATCAAGACCTGAATTACATCTCTTGCTGATCTAGCCTCACACCATGGCAGAAGTGGTTCCAGGTAGAGCAGAGTAACTTGGTTTTACTTTTTGTTCTGCTCTAACCTGGTGTTGATGAAAACGTATGTGCAGGATCTAGTGGATCCTAGAATCCTAGATTTGCCGATCAAAATGTGAAATCAGGACATCTTGCAGGGCTGCCTAGACATGAGACCTGGTGGACCAGCTTAGCCGTGGTTGAGATGTCTGCTTGCCCATGTAGCAGATGGCAAAAAGGACTGAAAATGAACATGTTTAGTTCTTGAGGAAAGACGAGATACAGCCCTGGCCACAGAATAGGTCTTGTAAAAAGTTGCACCTCCCCATCACGGGCTGGCGAAGAGGAAATGCCTTGGTGTTCTGCTTCCTACCTGCTTGGGGACAAGGAGAGGAGCAGAGACATCACCCCAAGGCTGGGGCAGGAACGAACGGGTGGGGTTTGAGCCAGTCCCTCAGAAAACAGAGCAAACAGAGCTTGTGGGTCTGTGCGTGCACCCAGCGGCGTGCGTCGTGGGAGCCTGGGAGCGTGCACGGGGACAGGGGGCACGGGTCATGGAGGGAGAGGGCAAGTGTGCAGAACCCGGTCTGGTGCTGTGGCAGAGCTTCGCTACTGAGTAGGCAAGAGCTCATCTTTGTAGTAAGAGGTGATAAAAGCACGAAATGTTGAAAACTTAATTTTCGTTTAGTATTACAATACTTGGAAAACGAAGGATTACTTTTTTTGCCTAGAAAAACAGGACTCGGGACGTGCGCTGAGGTACTTGTAGCGTGAAATTTCCTCGAGGTTTGGATTTACAGACCTGTTAACGCCACGCTTCTCTAAGCCGTTTCTTAATTTCTCTTTGCAGTTGTATTCGGTGCATCACAACTGTAGGTTGTTCCGTGAGAGCAGTCAGCCCGTGGTGATTTTGTTCTCCTTGTTTTGATTGTAGAAGCATCAAGTACGCTAGAAGCGATTACAGGCAAAGTAAACTTGGGCAAGTACAGAACATGAGATTTTTATTGCAGGATGAGAGAGGGGGAGAAATGTTGTAAAAGGCCTTCTGTTGGGGAGTGTCTGAACAATTGGGTTGTGTCAGGGCATTGTGTGGTGGGAGAAATACTGACTGAGAACCCAGATGAACTATTCTGATATGTAAGGTGGAGCATTTGTGTGCTATTCTCCATGTTTCTTTAGTTAAGGGAAATAAAATACGTCTGAAGACGGTTAAAGGAAATGTCTGTTTACTTGGCCTGGTAAATGGAAACGCTTTGTCTTTAGTTTGTAGCCTCTGCCTGTAGAGAAGGCAGTGTTTTCTGAGAAACGAAAATGGAATTTTCTACCAGAATTCAGTTTTAGTCACCACTCATAGACACCACGTCTTCTATCACCGTCGCCCTGTCCGGTGTTCTGTGCCACGCTGAACCCCCTGGAAAGTAGGTCTGCTGAAGCTCTTGGGCTGAAAGGCGTTTGAGAATAGAGTAACTGGAGGACCGAGGAAAAGTTCTGCAAGCCCCGGGTTGAACGTGCATGTCTTTACCTTAGTAAAGGAAAACCAGCTCTATTTAAGGTCATTAAACAGTCATAATTTGTTACTAAATAAGTAAATTTCTTACCATGTTGCTCTGGAATGGTGTAAACGGCAGCACATCATGTAAACATTTCCCAAACTTGATTGCCAGAGCAGTTTCCCCCTGATAACGTGGGGCTGTCTTGGTGCTGTGATGTTCGTAGGTGGGTTGCTGCTTCTCCCGGTTCTCCTTGAGTTACAGTTGTGTTTTTAATCGTACCACGCTCGTGTTCTTAGCTGGAAGGAAAAGGGGAAGATGTTTCCATTTGAAACTTCAACTGCATAAAGGACCTAATTTGAGGGGAGAGAATGTGAGTGGGGGAGAGACGTTTTCCTATTTTGACTTTCTTCTTAGCAAATATTTCATAGTGTTAGGAAGAAGCGTGACCAGCTGTTAAGTATCTCCCTCGGATGAGATTTTTTCAGTTAGTGTCAGTAGTAGGGATTTAGCATGAGTTGGCTGAGCCAAGAATCCTTCCGACTGCTCAGTAGTTCGCCTTGCAGTGGTGAAATCTGTCGCTTGGCTCCTCAACAGCAGAGCAGTTCCTTTCTCTTGCTGCAGCAGGCTTAGTCCTCTGGAAGATGACAAACGGCCAGTCCTCAGATGAACCAGAACTGGACGAAGAACCGCACGGAACAGAGCTGGCAGCGACCAGCCAAGGGGACTGGGGGGGAAAATAGGAGGTGCCTTCAGCAGTAGTCAAACTGGAAAGCTGCAGCCTGCATGAGTTGGAAAAGTAGTGCCAAGGAGCTATGCACAGTACTGCTGTGGTCCTGTTGTGGGCAGTTTTTGACAGCAGAGCCACTTCCATCAGAAGTTGAAGTCATCCCCTCCAGCTTGCCATGTTGCCAGGCTTGGAGGAGAGGAGGGGAGAGAGGCTGCCAAGGAGGGAGGGGAGGCTTCAGAGATGCCCCAGAGATGTATGCTTGAGCATTGCCAAAAGTTGCTTGGCAGGAGATTGTGTCTCTCAGTGGTATCCTTGGAGTGATAAAGTGAAATAGTTTTGAAAGTCGTTCTCAGCCTACCTTCCTAAACAAGCAAGGGGTTGGGTGCAAGCTACCACCTTGTACCATATCCTAGATGGGAGGATGGAGGGAGATCTGTCAGGAGGCCTGAGGTGAACTCCTCACTCTTCTGGTTTATCTGCCCACTTAGATGCTTGGGGCATTTAGCTGCGGGCATCGGAACTCGTGATACTCATGAGACTGCTTGTAAACTTTGGAGACACACATGGATCTCAGGAATAAAATAAATTGTATTTCTGTCTTGATGAACAGTATTCTATCTGGAAACAGATTACTGCTGTCCTACGGACAGTAGCAGCTTTTATCCAGAGGTGGCTGAAGCTTTTAATCATGTGGTAGGAGTGGCTGATGCATGTGGTGGTTTGTCTGCCAGACCTGTGTTTAGATTGATTTTGAGTTTGGTTTGGGATTGGTTTTTCTTTCTGTATTTTGAGTTGTGAAGGTGTGGATTTTTAAGGCTGGGGAGCTTTGTAGGGGGTGGTTAAACTTGGTCTTAAAAATCTAATAAACGGTTCGATGGCCAGTTCCTAGGCTTGGAGGACGCTCATGGAACCATGAGTGGCTTCTCTAAACTACCTGATCCGGTCCTTCTTTAACAGGCAGGGAAACGCAAATGAATGCTGGAGGCTCTCTTTTTAATATACTGATCTCTTCCCCGATTTCCGTGTGTTACACAACCAGAACAAATGGAGAATATAGAAAAGTAGGATCTTAAGAAGAACTTGGACCACTCAGCATCTTGTTTTTGGGAAAAGGCAGATATAATGGGTTGCATATTCCGCAGGTAATGTTTAAAAGACATGTTGGCTTGAGAGCGCTTCTGTGAAAGCCCAGTGGGTTTCATTCCAGTTGGTTATCTCGGGAACATGTTGCTGTTCCTTTTTTTAATGTTGAGTTAGGAGACATCTGACTTGAAAGAAGGG
Source organism: Psophia crepitans (assembly GCA_013399095.1). Lineage (NCBI taxonomy): Eukaryota > Metazoa > Chordata > Aves > Gruiformes > Psophiidae > Psophia > Psophia crepitans. Next base: position 491,329 of record VWZZ01001863.1, read on the forward strand.
AGAGGTGAGAATTTTTCTGCAAGTCAGAAAAAAAAACAGTTGACACTAAAGTAGTGATGACTTAGTTTTTCTGGGTTCGTGTGTAAATAGTTAAATGCCGTTGGAGGCTGGATTACTTCTTTGGGAGATGGCTGGGTTGTTCTGCCTGTTGCATGTAGCTTTCATGCTTTGGGGAGGGGAAAACAAACCAGCCAACCCAAACCAACAGCTTCTGTGGAAACTCAGGGCAGCCACTACCTGTAGGCCTTCTGGAGGGGTATCCGTTGGTTCGCTTTTCCATCCTGTGTTGTGCTGGACTTGTCAACTGTGGTGTGCAGTGTGGATAGGTAAAGTCAGTCTTAAATTTCTCTAGTGTATCGTGTGGCTTCTAGTCACAGAGTGAATGGGTGAGGAGATAGGAGACACGTTCTTTGTGTGTGACTTGGGAAGATCTCGCTGCTTCCGTTGATGAAATAACACCCTTTTGAGTCAACTGAGGATGGTTTGGCTAACCAAGTATTTCAGCATTTGCTTTTCAAGTGATACCTGCGGCTGGTTTCTTTGTTTCAGTATGGTTCGGTCAGTTGTAGCATTCTTAAGCCCTGTCTGTTGTTTTTCAGGTGGAATCGTTTATCTTAGATCAGGATGATCTTGAAAACCCTATGTTGGAAACAGCTTCTAAATTGCTTTTGTCAAGTACTGCCGATGGTGCTGACCTGAGAACAGTAGATCCAGAAACCCAGGCAAGATTAGAAGCTTTACTTGAAGCTGCAGGTAAGTACTCGTGTCCCATACGGGTTTAACCCCGAAGCCCTTGCACACGCACCCGTGCTGGAACTGCTTGCATAAGGCTAATCCGTACGAGCGTGGTACAAATGCACGCTGTCAGGCGGTGTGAACTTGGCGAGGTTGTGCAAGTCGCGGAGGAGAAAGAAATCTGTAAAAGCATTTCAAATTTGGGGAAATCGGAGTTTCAGGTGAAGGCTGTGCTACTGTTCCGTTTCCTCCAACGCTGGGTTTCTAAAAGCCCGAGTAAAAATTGACACTTGACCTTGGCTTGCAGCCTTCTGTCAAAAACTGAATTGCTCGGTGAGACTGTTGTTTGGTAACAATTACTGTATGAAAAGCTTTACTAGTTGCTTATACCAAGTACTGGTCAATAGTTGAAAAATCATGCCTTCTGTAGGTTGGAGGGTTTTGTTTGTGCGCATCGCATCCCAGCGCAGCTTTTAAATTAGTCTTATAAACAGTTAATCCCTTGATTTTTGGAAGCTGTAGTTCATTATGCTTGGAATGTTACTGCCAGCAGATCTCATAGGCTCAATTTCAACTTCTCTGTTTTCTCCTTTTTTGGCATGCGTACCGATTTGTTGTAAATTGGAATGAAAGGAATAGGTAAGCTGTCTACAGCTGACGGTAAAGCATTTGCAGATCCTGAGGTGCTTCGCAGACTGACGTCGTCGGTCAGTTGTGCGTTGGATGAAGCTGCCGCTGCGCTGACCCGGATGAGAGCGGAAAGCACAGCAAATGCAGGGCAGACGGACAAGTAAGCCAAACCTCATACTGGAATTTTTCAGTTGTTTGCTACTTGTAGAAGCAGTTGATCTTGTTGTATCGCTTCTGATGACAGGATGGTGAAACTCTTAGTCAACTGGAATTAGTGCCGTGTTATCTCCAGCGATTCTCCCGTTGAATATTCCTGGACTGTCGGGTCTTGCGGTGGGGAGTGAAGCCATTAATACCGCTGAGAATTCAGAAATCACGCTGTGAATGATTTAACTTGACCAACCAGGGAATCAAAATTTCCAAGCTCTTAGATAGTATGGGTCTTAGAACTGTACCAAAAAATAGCAAATCCTGAAATGGATCGTTCATAGAATCACAGAATGGTTTCGGTTGGAATGAACCACAAGGATCATGTAGTTCCAACCCTCCCGTCATGGACAGGGAGACCCTAAACTAGACCAGATTGCCCAAAGCCCCATCCAGCCTGGCCTTGGGCACTGCCAGGGAGCCAGGGGCAGCCACAGCTTCTCGGGGCACCCTGTGCCAGGGCCTCAGCACCCTCCCAGGGAAGGATTTGTAATGTCCAAGAATTTCTTTCTAATGTCCAAAATGTTTCAGTTAGAGCATGAAACTAGCTTTGGGACAAAACCAAACCAGCCCAATTTGTGTTTTTAGAGAGGTTCAGAGCGCCTTGTTAATTGAGGAAGGAATGCAGTCTTGCAGGACTGGAGCCTTGATGGTGCTCGGCAGCTTTCTGATGTCAGGTAGAACCTTGGGCAGAGCCCGGCCAGGCAGTCCCTACCGCTTCACCGGACTTGGTGGCTTTGTGGCATTAGTGCTACTGGGATGTTCCCAAGGGAAAGAACAGGAAGGCTCCGTTCCAGGCTGTCACTGAGCTTTGACGCAACAGGAGCAGTGTTAGTAGGAACAAGCAAGTGCCACTAGTTGGCAGTTTGTTCCTCGAGTAGTGAGTAGCTCTGAAGAAACATTTCTTGGTGGGATTGGGATGTAAGAGGAGGAGCAGAATAGTTTGGGGTTATGTCCACTTCTGTTCCATGTGTCCCCCCTCTGCCTGGCTACCTCTTGTCTTGTGAATGGCAGCTGTTGCCAAAGTTATTACCGAGACAGAGGATGTGGGACAACAAACTAACTGTGGGAAATGCAGTGAAGAGAAATATTTGAGAAACAATTCTCCGTATATTAAGATTATGTCTGGTGGCACAAATGGAATGGGAGTCCTGGGTACGATATCCAGGCACAAGTTAGCCCTCGCTATACAAATACCCACTTTTACATCTTGAGTATTTTAAGAATTGCTCATCTTTGTGTCAAGTTGGGTGGCTCACAACAGCGTTGTGTCGGCTACCGTATTTTTCCATTCGCTTCTGAGCTAGTTCTGTGTTGATGGGGCTCGCTAAACGGAGAAAAGATGAAAGAGCAGCGGGTGGGGTGAGGCCAGTAGTCTTGGGTTTGTTATCATTGATCCAGTTACTTGGAGCAGAATAGAGAAATAAGCAAGCCTTGAATTTTGATTCTCAGAACGCAGTGACTGTTCTGGGATGAAGGCAGTGTAGACAGAAGGCAGAATGGGAGGGATTGAAGATACACTTCCATAGACCCTTTTTCGACTGAAACAGGATTGGAGTGATAGAAGTGCAGAATTCAGGGAGTGACCAGAGAGCACCAGGACTCTGACTTGGGGCTTAGCGGAACGGGAGAATTTGACATTTTTCTGCTTGGTTGAGTTAGGGCCGCAACTGAAACGTTGGATTGTGTTAAGAAATTCCGGGGTTTTCAGCACAGGACGGGGGAGGGGGGTGAATTCTGTTACAGAACAGTGGTGCGGGTGGTTTGTTGTAGTTTAATTACCAGTTACCGTGCTGAGCAGAAGGTAGTGTTGTGCAGATGGACAGGAGATGTCCGTGCCCTCTGGCCCTGGGATGTAGCGGTTGCTGATTTGGAAAGGAATAGTCACGGTGTTGTACTTCCCGTGATTTAGTCTGTTCTCCTTTCCTTTGAACCTTACTTCAGAAAACGAGCGGGACAAACCCTGTGTTTTCAGACTGGAACTGCAAAGCAGGAATAGGCTGAGACTGTATCTTACGTCATGGTTAGCGATAGAAACCATGAGCGTTTTGTTTGCAGTGCTGTACGATTAGCCTTTCCACAGGGAAAGTTATTACGGAGTTCTCAGATTCTTATAGAATCACAGAATCATTAAGGTTGGAAGAGACCTCAAGGATCATCCAGTCCAACCGTCCCCCCCACCTATTAACCACTAAACCATGTCCTTCAGTACCACGTCTGACCTTTCCTTAAACACATTCTTAAATGATTGGCAGCGAGTTCTTGTACTTCTGTAGGACATAACACGGTGCTGCACATTTAGTGCCGCGGCAGCTAAACGGCCACAGCTTCTCTCACCGTATTCCCTACCTCAGTTGTAGGTAATGCAGCGTTCGGTAACTCTGTGGCCATCCTGCAGGTGCTTCTTTTCTAAACTTCTGTTAAAAGTTAGTTCCAGGGGTGGCTGAGCATGCACATCACTCAATTTTCAGACAAGTTAGGTGGAAAACCTCAAGTGGCGGAATGGCACCTCTTTAATTAGCAGTTGGCACTTTCCTAGTTGCGTTTCCTTTTACGTGGACTGCATCCTCACAGCACGTTGGGTTTTTACCCTGCGCGTAGGGCGGGCGTTTCAAGCACAGTCTGTTTTCACTTTTTAAATGCTTTCTGTCTTTTTATTAGCCGCAGCTTGGCAGAGGCTTGTTCAGAAGGAGATGTAAATGCTGTGCGGAAATTGCTGATTGAAGGCCGAAGTGTGAACGAGCACACAGAAGAAGGGGAAAGCCTCCTCTGTTTAGCCTGCTCGGCAGGATATTATGAGCTTGCGCAGGTTGGTTTCCTAGCTGGTTTTTTAGTATGTGTGTATTGTACAAAAATAAGCGTCGAATTAATGTATTCCAGTCTTGTGCACCTGGAAGGCAGCGTTAAGGTACCGGAAAATATCAGTTAACTGGCAAGTGAAGACCGTGCGTAAGCCGAGTGTAGCGAACGTGTTCTTTGTGCTTACTTCTCTAACGCCAAGCTGTGTGGTGGTGGAGGCTTTGCGTAGCGTTTCAGCCGCCTTGGCACGCCGGTTTGTCGCTTGCCAGCGTTGTTGATCACCCTTCTGTTCGCAGGTTCTTCTGGCAATGCATGCTAATGTCGAGGACCGTGGTATTAAAGGAGACATAACACCTTTAATGGCTGCTGCTAATGGTGGACACGTCAAAATTGTGAAGTTGCTGCTAGCTCATGGTGCTGATGTGAACGCGCAGTCCTCAACAGGTAAATAAGTGTGCTAGAGCTTGTTGAAGGTGACGGACAAGCCCAGATTCGCAGCGTGCGGGAAGCTTGGGGTGAAAATCAGGGAAGGATGGCCCTCGGCCAAGCAATGCAGAATGCTGCTTTGTGCTTTTACTGTTTAGCTTCTGCTTTTTTGTTTTCCATGAGGCTGTAAAACCATCTTTGCAGACATGCAAAGGTGGATGAGGCCAGTTAGTAACTGGAAGGTGTTTATGTGCGCAGGATTTGTTGCTACATAGTACCTTAAGCACAGTTTGGGAAGTTCCTGTGTACATAGGAAATCATTTGGTGTCAGGTCTAGGAAACCAAGGGAAAATAGTAAATGTAAGAAGATGCCCCCCCATTTCCTCTCTCCCGCCCTCCCCACGGCAGTTTGGTAGGCATTTGTGTTGAAGTGACTAAATGGGGAAATTTTCTTAATTTGCGCGGCCTTGAAGCAGAGTTTGTGTGTAATGAGCAGTCACTGACAAAGAGAGTACTGACCCTGAGCGATGAGAGCAGTTGGGATACCAGGAGAGACTTTATTTTTTTAATTTATTTTTATTTTCTTTAGTGAAATAGTCCTGAGTAGTAATCCTGCTTTGACCTTAGCTCGTTTGAAGATACCTTTCAGAAAGGCTGACTCTCGGACCGTTCTGTTCAGATGTGTGTTTGTAGTCGTGCCATGGAGGTTGTTTTCATCTCCTTGTAAAGACCTTGAGCATTTTTTTGAGCTAGCCCTTCAGAGGCCTTTAGGATGTGATTTTGAAGCGGTGGTTCATTCCGCTCCTGGTTTTGAGCCTTCCTTTCCCCAGCATGGTACGTCCCTGCTGATTAACAGGAAAAGGGATGGGTCTTTGTGACGGAAGCTGGGATTAGCCAGGGTAGAAATGGGAAGAGAAGTGCATCAGTACGGTCAGCAGGCACACGGAGATCCTTCTGTCAGCACTGAGCTACTCTGTGTAGTTACTGGCTTCCCTCCCTCCCTGTAGTTACTGGCTGGTATCCTGAAAAAAACCCTGTTCCTTAAGCTAATCAAGTAAAAAAGATGAAAGAGAGTGTAAGTTGAAGCTCCCAGTGTCGCGATGCTATCGAACTCTGTTCTCCAACCTCTTTCTCTTCTGGCTTTAGGCAATACAGCCCTGACGTATGCCTGTGCCGGAGGCTACGTAGATGTTGTGAAAGTGCTGCTGGAATCGGGCGCGAGCATCGAGGACCATAATGAGAACGGTCACACTCCTCTGATGGAAGCGGGAAGCGCCGGCCACGTGGAGGTGGCCAGAGTGCTGTTAGAAAATGGAGCGGGTATCAATACGCATTCCAATGAATTCAAGGAGAGCGCGCTTACGCTGGCTTGCTACAAAGGTACGGTACCGAATACCGTGCGTGTAACAAGGGCGCAACGAGTGCGGAAGAGTATGACAGGTGTGAAGGGTCTTTACAAACCTGTATTTATTCAGCCTGGCTGTTCAGCAGAAAAGCAATTTAAAGGCTGTGAGCAGACCCTTGCTGATGCTTTTATCCTGACTGTGGTACCACAGAGCATCTGTGTGCCGTACGTAAACCGATGGCCAGGGAGGAGAGCGTTAAGTATCGAGACAGAAACCTTTTGTCCCAGTCGTTAGGGAAATACTCTCTGTTAGGTGAATTAGGAGACGAGGAACTAACACGCTTTATCATAGAGTGAGTCTGGTAAGCTTTCTGTATTGTGGCTGTATTATACACGGCACCTCTGCTTAGGTACAGAAATTATTTAATTTGAAGGACTTGGTGCTTGGAAAACATGAGAGATCCAGGACCTTGCCTTCTAGCTGTCAGTGCTTCAGCAGGGGACCTTTCCTGCCTCCCTCGCAGGACTGGGCCGCTCTCCTGCAGCACCCAGGCAAGGGATGGAGGTGTTTGTTTAAGAGGCCAAATGTGTTGGCACAACTGAGCAGTTGCAGCTAGAGTCACTTGGGACGTGTTTTATTAGAGCGGCTCTTGGCATCGTGGAGTAAGTGATGCCGGCAGCAGAGGTACTTCTGTGGCACCGCAGTACCAGATGCTTTCGGTCTTTCTTTTATGTGCCTTGACGAATTCTTGGTCCGCTGTTCCTGAGCGCCCTCGAAAGCCATGGTAATGGTCTTTGGTGGCTGTCAGAGCAAGGCTGCCTTTGAAAGAGGGCAGCGGGACCCCAAAACATTGCCTCCCGGAGAAAATGCGCTCAGGGTCCAAATCCTGAAGTGAGGTTGGAAGGCAGAGATGGAAAATGGAAAGCCTGTGCTTAGTCAGTTGTGGACTGTGATACGCGGGGCAGGAGTGAAATGGTCAGGCGTTTCTGTTGTTCACCTTACACGTTTATGATTTATCTGTGGTGCACTTCTGCCTTGCTCCAAATCTGATGTTTAGGGCATAAAAATGATCTGACCTTCTATTACCTTCATTTCTGACCTTCATTATGTACGTTAGACTCTTTCTGTGACTTGGGAAATGCGCTTTCTAAAGTAGTTGTATCTGTTAAATATTTTGTCCTCCAGGCCACCTAGAAATGGTGCGATTTCTGCTGGAAGCTGGCGCAGACCAGGAGCACAAGACAGATGAAATGCATACTGCGCTCATGGAGGCTTGCATGGTAAGAGGGGTATGGCTTAAGCAGCGAGGCTTATGTACTCTCTCTTCACTTCTGAAGATGAACCAAGTGATTCCTTCTGGTCTCCTTGCGGCGCAGACCCTCACCGCGTGCTGTTTGGATTCTCCTGTGTGCTCAGTGGCCCTTTGGCAGAAGAAATTGGAGGGGGGAAATACCTGGTTGAAAAATAGAACTTCCTAACCCAACAAAATCGAACTTGTTCTTCTCGTGGCTGAACAAGTAGTTGAAGAGATGTCAGCTAATACTTAAATCACGTGAGCATTAGCGGGAGAGCACTCTCAACCCATCCTGTGAAGAAGTGGGTTTCTGTATGCCCAGGTGCTCTCTATTTTTTCCTGACGTGGCAGAAGTTGGGGAGTAGGGCTGTGCTCGTCGTCTCAGAGCAGGATCTGTAGGTGACATCTCCGCGGTGTTACATCTCACTTGCTCTCTGCCCTTCTGATAATCACGGGGGCCTGGTTTGAAACGAGTGTCTTAGTGACCTCAGTTCAGAGAAATTAGTGACTTCATGAGGTAGCCCAAAATAAATAGCAGTAATTTATTCGAATGGAATCTTTTTTGCTTTGTGTAATTTTGCAGGCTTCTGGCTGAGCAACTTGCGGTTTGCCATGGGAAAATCCTTTATACAAGAATCTCCAAATAAAATAACTTGAAGTGGAAGATCCTCAGTGGTTGCTGAGATGCTTTTAACAGTTCTAATGTGCTAAATGTAGGTAGGGAATATGGATATAACCTGGCTGTTGAAGGCATTTCACATCCCTACGGCAAGTTTAAGGTTCTGAGAGCAACTCTGGCTTCTGGATAATAGGGTTTAGCCATGGAGCACAAATACACAGGAAGCTTCCCCTTGAAGAGGTTATGTATGGAAATGTTTTAGTGCTGGAATGGTGTAGGCCTTGAGGTGGCTCCAGGCTTTTGTGGCGAAGAAAACTTGCTAAATGGATGTCTTTAAATAGGTTTTCTGTTTGAAGCCCTGTTAGGCTTGAACAGCTGCGCAAGTCTCCTATATCTGCATCATCTTTAAAGCACGTACCCTGTTTGAAATCTATTTCCTTCCTATTACCCGAGGTAGTAGTATTCAATTGCTTTGGCCTTTTCCCTTGGAGATTTCTTTTGATGGTGGAGTGAATGTGCCCATTTATTCCCTTTATTTCTCCTCCAGGAACTGCTTAGACTTTGGTCCCCCCCCTTAGAGAAAGGGAATACACTGCTCTGAGTTTATTAACCCTGCGCCCTACCAGGTCTTGGCAGGGGTAAGCCGGCAGGGTGGAAAATCCAGCAGGTGTTAGTTGGTGTTTCTAGAACTGCTGGAGAAATGAAACAAAATCATAGAATCACAGAATCATTAAGGTTGGAAGAGACCTCAAGGATCATCCAGTCCAACCATCCCCCCACCACCTATTAACCACTAAAATGGAGCAGAATTAGGCTCCGTTTTTAGAGACACGCACACACACACACACGGTTTTCGTGGTGACCCCGAGTTGCAGTAGGCTGTTGTGCAACGTGTACCGCAGAGGTTTCCCCTGTGATTTTGGATGCATAGCTGCAGCAGGCTTGACTTGGTCAGTAGTTAATTTATACCTTATGCCAACACACTCCAAATCCATTGTCTGAATGTGGAAGTTAAAGGTGAAACTGCGGACTTGTCTCTTAGGTTCCCTTTTTACCCTTGTCTCTAAATAGATTTCTCATGGGTCGGGTTTTTCGTGTCATCGGCCTCGTGTAGCATCACGTTGTCAGTCTGTGGCCGTAGAGGAATGGCGCAAATCCTTGTTTAGTCTTCCCTGAAATAGCAATAATGCTTCTGAAATCAGCCAGATACAGCTATGCAAGGAAGTTAATGGCTTCAGCGCGGGGAATCATTAACAGAAACCACTCTACTTCTCACGAAGTGGTGAGAAGGGCAGGCATGGAGATAAACAGTAGATAAACAGGACTTGAGCTATTGTTTATCTCTCTCTGAAGGCTTCATAGATTAGCCATATAAATACCATGGGCGCTGTCCTTGTGGTGAGTTCCCTGGAAGATGATGATAAAATTATCTTGTTTGATGTTGCAGTAGCCTTCAGATCACAAGTTTGCAGGGAAAGCTGCTACTTCATGGAGCCGTGGAGCGAGCCGCCTTTTCCGTGCCACCCCCTTCCCTCCACCGACAGACGGACAGAAGTCCATTGGACTCGCGGAATTGTTGAGATCCGTTTTTTATAAAGATTAACTGAGCAATAGGAGAAAGACTGGCTCCCTTATTTCTGCAGGAAACTGTTCTTAATTAGGCATTGCCATGCTGCTGCTCGGAGTTGACAGATAGTTGAGAGAGTCTCAGTACCTTCAGCTCTGCTTGAAGAGAGGGAGTGGCTTTCTATAGCAGTACTTCACGTGGTTGCAGTCTGAAATAAAGCAGTGCAGGAGCTTCTCATCTCGGCATATATTTTCTGCGGAAATGGTTGTCGCTTTTCAGTAGCAGAAGGAAGTCACCCGTGTCCTGGGCTGCATCAAACCCAGTGTGGGCAGGTAGGGTGAGGGAGGGGATTCTGCCCCTCTGCCCCGCTCTGCTGAGACCCCCCTGCAGTGCTGCCTCCAGCTCGGGGGGCCCCAGCACAGGAAGGACATGGAGCTGCTGGAGCGAGGCCAGAGGAGGCCCCGGAGATGCTGCGAGGGCTGGAGCCCCTCTGCTGCGAGGACAGGCTGAGGGAGTTGGGCTTGTCCAGCCTGGAGCAGAGAAGGCTGCGGGGAGCCCTAACTGCGGCCTCCCAGTGCCTGCAGGGGCTGCAGGAAAGCTGGAGAGGGGCTGGTTGCAGGGCAGGGAGGGCCAGGCCAAGGGGGTGGGTTTGAACTGCCAGAGGGGAGCTGGAGCTGAGCTGGGAGGCAGCAATCCTTCCCTGGGAGGGTGCTGAGGCCCTGGCACAGGGTGCCCCGAGAAGCTGTGGCTGCCCCTGGCTCCCTGGCAGTGCCCAAGGCCAGGCTGGATGGGGCTTTGGGCAGCCTGGGCTGGTGGGGGGTGTCCCTGCCCATGGCAGAGAGTGGCACTGGGTGGGCTGGGCGGTCCCTTCCAACCCAAACCATTCTATGGTTCTTTGATTCTCCAGAATAGCACTGAACTTGAATATACATTACAGAACTGCTTGTATGTGGCGTAGCACTTGCATACAAGCCAGTAACACTTTTCATCCTTGTCCTACAAAGCCTTCTGGAAGCTGCCTTCTGATAGAGAGCCTTTCGTTAGGCAGCTCCACTATTGGTTTAATGCGAAGGAGCCGTTGGGCAATGTGACCTGCCTTGTGGGAGCAAAAAGCAGGTTTGTCTGGGTTGCGCTTGCTCCTCCTGCAGTAAGCTAACCTTCCGCAGCAGGGCTGGGGACGCATTGCCCGCCGTGGGTGATGTGGTGCCCTTGTGCAGGCTGGTCAGAGGAATTCGGAGGATCTAAGAGCAGTTAGGAGGCTTTTCCTATCTTTTGTAGAAGAGCTGAACAGCACCACCCCATTACAAGGTCTGTGAAAGCATGGATAGTATTTCCCCATGGGGCTAAGCCCCAAGGGTTATTCTCAAGGCTGCCTGGCCCATCTTAGCAGCCTGGCAGCGTAGCTTGTTCCGCCCTTCGCCGTGCTCGTCGTGCATCGAGGGCGATCAGCGGGCTGCCTTGCCAGAACCTGACGGTTGGGGTGCTGTTCTGCGTTTCCCCTCGGAAAGAGTCTTCATGGAGTCTTGGAGTTCTTCCCTAAAATAGTATTGTCATTTCATGTGAGAGAGGTGAATATGTCCTAGTTAATGCCCTAGATATTTTTTGGAGAGGCAGTGATGTTTTGCTGCCTGGATATCAGCACAGGGTATAAAACACTTAATAAAATGAAGCGTAAAAACGCCAGATGCAGTTTGGTGTTCTGTCTCCAAAGAGCTCTTTGGGGTTGTGGTGGTTTCCTGCTCGGCGAGGATGACGATGGCTGCTGTTTGCTGCCCCTCGCTAGTTAACCCAAGATCTAGGTGTGCTTACCTGGCTCAGTGGCTGCCTTGGGGGGTGGCCTCGTGTTCCTGGTGAGCCGCTGGTTTTCCTGCGCAGCCCTCCTGGGTTTTGTGTGCCAGACCTTCCCCCGTTACGGTTACTCCGGGTTGGAACGACGGCTATTTCCTCACGGAGAAAACCAGCCTGGAGAGTCTGTGCTGTTGTTGGACCATGGTGACCAAGCCCATCTCCTGCTTCTGTGCAAGGAAACGCGAAATGAAGTGGCAGTAGGCGCTGTCGTTGTCAGGCCTCCAGTGTAAACATCGATCTGAAAAACCACTTCAAACAGGCCCGGAATTTATGGCATACTGCAAGGATGATGAAGATCATATGCTCAAATATTTTCTTTGTTTATAAAGGAAGAAAGCATACTTAGGAGCTACGTTTTGGTAAAACGATTCGGGCAGCATGATGATGGTATCTGGAAAACCTTGCCAAGATCTGCTGAGGGAAGGCTGCAGTTCAGGTGGCTCCTGTGATGTGTGAGGAACCCCTGACCAAATGGTTTTGTGTTGGCTTTTCTCTCGCAGGGAGAAAGTAAGTCCTGACTCTGCTATTAAATTGAGCAGTGAAATAGTTTTGCAGGAGCCGAGAGGCAAGCTATGTCATCGTGCACGGCTTCTTTTTAAGAGAGGGAGGAAGCAAACTCATTCACCTTAAATCCTGTCCTCTCATCCGCCTCCCTCCCCCAAAGCTGGGAATCTGATGTAAATACTCCAAGAAACGAACAGCCTGTGTGGACGTGAGGACGAGCCGTGTTCCTGACGCACCTTGTTTTAGTAACTGGAATGCACCGCGTGTAACAAATAGTGCAAGCGCCTGTTGAGTTCAAACCAACGTTCCCTCTCTTTGACCGAGTGGGGAGCGTTGGCATCAAGTGGCTTGTTTGCAGCGTAAAGGTTTCGTGGTCTTGAGGGGGAATGTGAAAACCTGTTCTGACATCCAAAAGATTTTTTTATTAATTTTTTTGACTGCAGTTCTCCTAATACTCGTTACTTATTAGGCTGCTTGTGTTGTGTTAGTAGCGAACTTGTTGGCAGAAACACATTTGAGCGGCAACTTATTTCTTAGAATTTGTGTTCCTTGGGTAATTTCGACAGTGTCTTCAGTCTGGAACGAAGAGGAGTACTGGGTGTTACGGGATACTGGTACTGTTCTTGTGGGGGAGGCAAGCTTCTAAAATAGTGTCGAGCTCCCTCTCCGCTGTTTGTGTTCTGGTTTGGTCCCATCGTCCTCATCCCCTTGAACTTGTGCCTGATAGGAGGAAGTTGACCAGCTGGTTATTTAGGCCATCAGCAGAAAAATTTGATCTATGATTCACAGTATTTCAGTGTTGAATTGAACATGTTCAGTCAAGCATGCTTGAGGTTTCTTCTGGTGCCTATTTAATAGTAGATCTTTAGCCTTTATCCAAATACTTAGGAAAACTATTGAGGAAAAGTATTAAGCAAGCTTAATTATGTTTTTGGACATTGTTACTTTTTACTTTCTGTGTCTTTGGAGGGATTTGGAATTGATGACCGCTTAAACTTTGAAGAGCATCCATTTTTCCGTTTTGACGGTCTTTTGACCTTGTTTCTTTGAATTCCTAGGATGGCCACGTGGAAGTGGCAAGATTGCTTCTGGACAGCGGAGCTCAGGTGAACATGCCTGCTGACTCTTTCGAGTCTCCGTTGACCTTGGCAGCCTGCGGCGGGCACGTTGAACTGGCAGCGTTGTTGATTGAACGTGGAGCTAACTTGGAAGAGGTGAACGATGAAGGATACACACCGCTGATGGAAGCGGCTAGAGAAGGCCATGAAGAGATGGTGGCACTGTTACTTGGTCAAGGTAGGTATTGCGGTACCTTCCGTGGACTGCATGTGGTGGAGGGAAGCTAAGGTACTGGATTTTTTACTTCTTCCTTCAACAACTTCTCAACTGCCCCCTTCCTTATGAGCAGCTGGGGAGAGCGTAGCAGAACATCGTTTGCTCTGCTCATCTGCTGTGTAAGCAGTCATTCTGGATTGTTCTGCACAACAAGTTTACGTTTTTCAGATGCGGAATAGCGAACAGTTAAAGTGGGTAGCGTGCGCTCTGCGTGATGGCTTTGGCCAATCCTGAGGTGGTGTTATTGCTGAGAAGCCATAGAGGAGTGCTTTGAGGTCCTCAGAGCGGCTTTCAAGGCGGTTAAATAAACTTGAAATCGTTTAGTGTGATACATGTTTGGTTTTTAGAAGAAAATTTCTGCAGCTCTAGAAGGGAAGTACGTAGTAAGGAGCTGCCCTGTGCATTAGGAGGTGGCTCTGCTGGTGTCAGTAACTACTGTTTTCTGATGGATGTGTGGGTTTGGTGTTTTGTTTTAAGGAGCGAACATCAATGCTCAAACAGAGGAGACGCAGGAAACCGCATTAACTCTGGCTTGCTGTGGAGGTTTTTTGGAGGTTGCTGATTTCCTTATTAAAGCAGGAGCTGACATAGAACTTGGTTGTTCCACACCTTTGATGGAGGCTGCTCAAGAGGGTCATTTGGAGCTGGTTAAATATTTGTTAGCTGCAGGTATGAAGCCGTTTTGTTTACAATTTTGTAGAGATTTAATGTAGCCTTAAAATAAAAAAAATCTTTTTCCGTATTCGTTACGTTTGCATTAGCAGCTTCTTGAAGCTGACTGCAAAGGTCTGTGGAACCTTAAGTACTTTCCTAGTTGAACCCTAATTTTGCTTTTGAAGATTGAAGTTGATATAAACATGCTCGGAACTGAATTTTTAGTTTGTGTTTGTTTATTTTGTTCCTCTAGAGTATGATTAAGTTGTCAGTTTTATAGATGTGGGATTGGAAGGGGCAAGTTAACAATTTGCAGTCTGATCTGGTAAAGATTATGAAGAGACTTGGGTATTTTCTGTAACGAACTTCGTAAAGCTTACATGCTCGTTGTTACCGCTTCAGGGGCTAATGTGCATGCAACAACAGCAACAGGTGACACAGCACTGACATATGCCTGTGAAAATGGGCATACCGATGTAGCAGATGTCTTACTTCAGGCAGGCGCAGATCTGGTAAGTCATCACCTTCTTAAAGAAATGTAATTAGGAAATAACATTATAAATGTTTTTTGGTCCTGGGTTCCTTGCTGAATGCTTAGTGAGTTTGCTGTAGATTTTTGTATTCCAATCACCTTTTAACCTTGTTCTTTTAACTAAGTGAGAATTGGTGGTGCTTTTCTGCATGGATTTTAGGCTCTTGACTTACCTGAAAGCACTTAGGTCAGTGGCAGCGCTCTGGCCGTTGATGTCCAAAGCATTTCTGAGCCATTCGAGGTTGCTTGTACAGGAAAACGGGGGATTGGGTTCTTTTGTCATGTGCAGTCCTGAATGTGGTATTCAGCCTTGAACCGCTGAGCTGATGATGGGTTAGTACTTGTATCTGCACGTTTGTCGTATCCTTTATGCAGCAAACAGTTGATAGTTTTGGTGTGAGCTGTTTGCTGTACGGTAATGGAGTGTGTTATCAAGACGTGAAGCTAAGGGTGACAGAACCCATTTTGTTTAACTAAAATCCCCACCATGGGCTCGAGTGCTTGTTGTCCAGCAGTCCCAGACCTGTGCAAAGGTCGGTAGGTAGTTTCGTCTGTCTGCGGGATGCACTCAGTTCCACTGTTAAGTAGATTTTTATGTCTCTAGAAAATGATCTTCCATGTCTGGTATTTCTCCACTCAAAAAAAAAACAACAAACCCCAAAAGGCTGAATTGCATCCTTTCACGTGCGCTACGTTGGAATTTTGAATTTTAAGCCTTTTTTTATCTGCTCTAGGAGCATGAATCGGAAGGTGGACGGACTCCTCTCATGAAAGCTGCAAGGGCAGGTCATGTTTGCACTGTTCAGTTCTTGATTAGCAAAGGTAAGAGTGTGCAAAGGCTTTGGTTTTCCTGCTGTTAGAAATACTGGAAGGTCAAGTACCCGTCAGTACTAGTGTCACTTCCTTGGCTTTGTTTCAGACGCTTTAACTCAAGCGGGTCGTTGATTCTCAAACTAGGCACATAGCGATCGCCTCTGGTTTCTGGTGAGACGGGTGGGAACTGCAGCTGCTGCTAGCAATGGTTATAGTAAAACCAGCGCAGTGGTAGTGGTTACCCGGTGGCCCTGTGCTCCTGGGGCGGCCTTTGAGCATTGTCTCTTCAGATCTTGAACTTCAAGCGCCTGCTCGTTGCAGAGTTTGGACTAGGATTTGCTTGGTGCTGTCAGAACTCTCAGCTCCAGCCGTACATGACTGTTGAACGCGTGGAGTTGATGCAGAGCTCTTTTCTCTCTTTCGAGCTGATACTGATGGATTTCTCCTGTACCTTCCTTGGATGGAGCAGGACCGGCCTAAAGCTTCTGGCATGGTGTAGCTTGGCCTGGGTAGATTGTAGAGGAAAGAAGCAGGGCTGCAGCCCGTCATCTGCTTGCTGGTGCTGAGATGCATGGGTCCCTGTGCTGGATCCTAGGGTTAGGGCTTTTTTTGGTTGGTGTTTTTTTTTGGGGGGGGGACTGTGTGTTTTTAACAAGAGGCACAGCACAGTTGCTGGCAAACTTAAAAGCAGTACGTCCTCCTGCTATGTGATGTTCCGTACTTTTAACGGAGCCGTTCGAACAGTGAGCTTGGGGTGCTAGGCCATAGGGTTGCTTTTCTTTTTCTGACGTGTTAAATGGTGTTCTGATGATAGCAATAATTGACTGTTTGACATAATTTATCAGTTGTAAGACTGCAGCCATGCAGAACTGCAATTTTCCTCTTTAAGAAAAAAGTTACCTTCCTGTTGCTTCTGGTGACAGGTTGAACTCCCTTGAAAATGATCTTTCCTCCTCTGTTTTTGAAGGAGCAAATGTGAACAGGACCACGGCTAACAACGATCACACAGTATTGTCGCTGGCCTGCGCTGGAGGTCATTTGGCAGTTGTGGAATTACTGCTAGCTCATGGTGCTGATCCTACGCACAGACTGAAGGTTTGTCGCTCACTGACTTATTTTTCTCTGGGTGGTCGATCATTAGTCATAAAACTAATGATACCCCCCTGAGCCAGTTTGCTCGTTTTGTATTCTCTGCAGCCGACCCAAAGTGTCATGATGTAAATGGAAGTGAGCTGCAAGAGCTGGGATTTCCACAAGCAGGCATCACGCTTGCGAACATACTTGGGAAAGCTGGAGGGAGGAGTGCGGGTCTGTTGATTACCGTGAGTGCCAGGGTTGCACTCCAGTTGTGAGGTCGTCATTGTGGAAGAGGAAGGAAAATTTTAAAAAACGGTTTTGGTTTTTTTTGAATACCTGAACAGAGTCCGTAAATTTAGGTGTGGACTTACTGGAGATTGAATGAGCATTTACTAAAGCAGTCTTAATAGATGCTGTGTCGTGTCTGTCAAACGGCTTCAGTGTTGCCGTGTTCTTGGGGGGCTGTTTCCTAATACGGTGATCTTTCCCTCTTTAGGATGGATCGACTATGTTAATAGAGGCAGCAAAAGGCGGTCACACCAGCGTGGTTTGTTACCTTCTAGACTACCCAAACAACTTGCTTTCTGCTCCTCCACCTGATGCAACGCAGCTGACCCCACCATCCCATGATTTAAATAGGGTAAGATTTAAGGGCTGCTTATCTGTGGGTTTGTGGGGCGCTTCTGCGTTTCTTGTTGCAGCTTCCTCATGGGTTTAAGGATGAGAGAGGAGTCAGTCACGTCATTTCGTGAACAGCTGAACTGTAGGCGAACACGCTAAAAGATACCTTTGAGCTGTTGTGAAAAGGGTGAAGGCTCTTTGAGCGTCACTCTGTAGTGCTTCGTGGTTCTTACTGCTCTCTAAATAAAAAAAAACAACAAACAACCGAACAGCAAGTGAAAAGGCCTGCTTTAATGAGGCTCTTGAGAATTAAGTTTGTAGGCCATCGTGGTGTGCTTTTGCTGTACCGTGGTGTAGCACTGGACCGTGCTGAGATGAGCATTGCTTGGCAAGTAATTGGTTAGGTTAAAAATGCAAAGTATAAAGAAATTGGAGTATCTCAAATTGTTAACTGTTGAACTCGGCGTATTAAAAACCGTATTAAATGTTGTTAGTCACCATGAAAGTCTGCTTTTCTAACAGGTGTTGTTTACCTTCTCTTGACGTATAACTAGATTAGAGTATGAGAAAAGTAATCTGTTAGTATCCAACATTTTAGGCTCCTCGTGTACCAGTGCAGGCGCTGCCCATGGTCGTCCCACCCCAGGAGCCTGACAAACCCCCTGCTAATGTCGCCACAACCCTTCCCATCAGAAATAAAGGTCAGTCTTAGTTCTGGAGCTTATTTTCTAAATATCCTTCCTAGGTAGAAGATAGAGGGTTGCACTTCTAGCAGAGTAGCTCCTATGAAGAGCGTTTATGGGATTCAGTCAAGGCAACTGCAATTTATTATTTTTATTTTTAAGGATTTGCTTATCGGCCAAATACGAAGTATCAGTCATCTAACCCTGTAATCATAAAGCGTCAAGAAATCTGCCTAAGTAAACACGTTAAAATACATACTAGTCTGACGTACTGGACTAAGGCAAAATGTCACCCAGAAGCCTATTTAAATTTGATAATGGAAGTTGTAAAAACAATGTTAATCTCCATACCGTAGTTGGTTTGATAACTTGCGTTTACTTAGGAGAGTAGTCTTGGAGTGGGTTTGACGAATTTTGATTGAAGGCGGAATTTCTTGTGCTATAAAACACTTAGTCTGATGTGGCTCAGGTCCTCCTAGGACTAAATTTGCATCTATTTTGATATCACCTTTTTGACACGTAACGCTTTCTGTGCTTAAGAATTTTCTTCCAAAACGATTTTTTGTCGAGGATCAGTAGTGCAAATACAGGCGTGCATGTCATAAAATTAATACTGTGTGTACACTTGTATTGTTCTGGAAATACAGCGAGGATGACTGGAAGAAACTGGGCACCTCCACTGACTCAAATCCTGAGTTCTGATTTGCCTTTCGCCCTTCAAAATTAACCGATTGTTCCTCCTCCAACCGGTACGGCAGACCATGTCAGCTGTGTTACTGTGGACTTCTTCATAAAAGATGAATTGCATTAGTCCATCGCTCATTCTTACGGGAGGGCTGAAATATTTGCCTTGCCTGGGCAGAGAGCCGAGTTTTGACGCGGGCGAACCCATGCCTGCTACGGATAAAGCGTAGTGGCTAAACATACCCTGTTAGATCACGTTAACCGTAAATGACTAGCCTGGGTTCTAGCGCTGTTTGACAACTGAGCAAAGCTGGATACCTGTAGCGAAAGGATTCAGTAGTCCTAGAAAGCGTAGCGCTTCCTAAAATGCTCCGAGTTACTCGCAAAGCTGGTGGCCTAGAACAAGTCACCTGTCCTCGAGACGTTTTTGCATCGTTTCGGCTGTGCTTTCAGGGCTGTAACCATACGTTTATGTCTCTAACACGATACCAGACGCAAAACGCCAAGTAAAGAGACAGCCTGTCCTTTCTTTTGGTTTCCATTTATCTTGTAGCACCACTTGATAACAGACAGCGGCTCTTGAGACAATCGCTCCATTTGGCAAAAGGCTAACAATTGTTGGAGTAAATCTGTCAACGTAGCGCAGGGTTATTTGGGACGTACGCGCAGTAATCTGTACTGTTAAAGTGCAATCCGACTGCTGTGTTCAAATTGATAGCGAAAGGTGCGGTTTTCTGTGAGGGCCTTACAGTACACGCTGACCTTCTGTGGGTGCTGTGTCTTGGTGCGTAACCGGCCATTTAGCGTCCCCGCAGTAGCTCTATAATGAGGATGCCATTCATGTGCACTTCCATTGGTTCTGAGGGGGTTTCTTTTTCACACAGCTGCTTCTAAACAAAAGTCCAGCAGTCATTTGCCAGCAAACAACCAGGATGTACAGGGTTACATCACCAATCAGTCTCCAGAGAGCATTGTAGAAGAGGCTCAGGGCAAGTTGACAGAGCTGGAGCAGAGGATAAAAGAAGCCATAGAGAAGAACGCTCAGCTGCAGTCCCTGGAATTGGCACACGCTGACCAGCTCACCAAAGAGAAGATTGAGGAGCTGAACAAAACGAGAGAGGAACAAATTCAGAAGAAACAAAAGATTTTGGAGGAACTGCAGAAAGTGGAGCGAGAGTTACAGCTGAAAACTCAGCAGCAGCTAAAAAAGCAGTATCTAGAGGTAAAAGCGCAAAGAATTCAGCTCCAGCAGCAGCAGCAGCAGCAGTCTTGCCAGCATCTGGGACTACTGACTCCCGTTGGGGTAGGAGAACAACTCTCAGAGGGAGACTATGCACGATTACAGCAAGTGGACCCCATCTTGCTTAAAGATGATCCTCAGCAAGCTGCTGCGCAGACGGGTTTTGCACCAATTCAGCCTCTGGCGATGCCACAAGCTTTGCCTCTGGCAGCAGGTTCCTTACCTCCAGGGTCCATCGCAAATCTTACAGAACTGCAAGGTGTTATAGTTGGACAGCCAGTGTTGGGCCAAGCACAACTAGCAGGGCTGGGGCAAGGAATACTGACAGAAACACAGCAAGGGTTAATGGTAGCCAGCCCTGCTCAGACGCTCAATGACACGCTGGATGACATCATGGCAGGTGGGTTTATATTGTTATGAGCAGGTGTAATATTTGCTTGACCAGTTGAGGGTATGTCCACTTCTTTGTGTGTGTGTGCGTGTGTGTTTGTGTACTCCTGCTAGCTTTACAGCAAGTACCGCTAGCCTACTGCTCCCTGTCTGGAGGAGTTCGGAAAACTAGTCCTAACTTTTCACTTTGCAGGGCTGCCTTGCCTTTTGTTGAGCTAACTGGGGCCTGTTTGCCAGGTTGGTATGTCGGAAGCAGCATTTTTAACTCTTCGTAGTCTTGGGGGGGCACGCGCTAGGGTCTAACGGTTCTACTTCGGCCCCTTTGTAGCTCAGGACCAACATCCTGACGATACTGGTTAGCTCTTGGGACTAGCAAACCGATAACTGGAACTGACTCAGAATAGGTGTCAAGCAAGTATAGCACCGCAGCGGGCCTGGAACGGGTGAGGAACCTGTAGGCTTGTCTTTTGGGTGAGAGCTGCT
The DNA here is from genome assembly GCA_013399095.1 of Psophia crepitans. NCBI lineage: Eukaryota > Metazoa > Chordata > Aves > Gruiformes > Psophiidae > Psophia > Psophia crepitans. The sequence continues at coordinate 511,816 of VWZZ01001863.1, forward strand.
CGAGCTGGCCTCGAATAGATTCCCTGTTGGAAGCTTTTACTCCTCTTTGGAGAGGAAGATGATAATCCTATGACTTTTAAAGCCGACTGTCCGTACAAAAGGCCGCTTTGCTGGCGCAAAACCCAAATTGAGCCCTACCAAGTTGTTCTTAATCGCTTGGGGGAATCCTTTGCCTGGCGAGATGAGTGCTGTAGAGCCTGAACTAGGAAAATAGAAAGATGAAACGTGCTTCAAATACGGTAGGAAGCGTGAGTTGTTAGTGTTTGCTTTACAACCGCTTCAGTTGCGCTTAATCCCCTTTCCATCTTAAAGGAGTCGCTGCAATAGTCATTTTAACTACTTAGCTGAATACGGATGAACTGTTAGGATGTAGGATTTAAAAAAAAAAAAAGAAAAAAACAACCTAAAAATGATGTCACTCAACGAAAATTCACTGAGGTGCTCTTGGCTAAGCTGGCGCACTGTGAGGTTTAAAAGCGCTGTCTGTTTTGATCAGCCTGCTTTGTAAAGCACGTTAGGATGAGGCGCGTGCGCTGGAGGAAAGCTCGAGCCCGGAGTTGCGGAGGCGTGGAGCTGGTCCTGCCTGTACTGCAGGAGTTACTGCAGTGCGATAAAGGTGCGGAGCGAACGGAGGGTAGGGTAATGGTTAAAAATGCCGGGTGGTGACAGCTTAAAATATTTGGAACAACACTTTACAAATCGGGCACCTAATGGGTAACCTGATGTTCACTAAAGATTACTGAAACTTAGAGGAGCTACAGGGATTCTTTTCCAAAAATCTGGTGTCAGAGTTAAAGCCTAGACATCCAGATTGGCAGCTGTCAGTGGATGAAAACCAAACTGCTTGAATGAAAAGGTAGATAAAACTATGTCCATCATGGATCGGTAGTTGTGTGGAGCTGCTGGGATGCATCTGGGTACCGGGCAGTCAGTTCATGAGATGGGATCGTTACAGTTCTTGGTACTTAGGAAGAATCTGTGCGATGCACTTCACTTAAGTTTAAATATAGCTTAAACTCGGCGTTAGGATGTTCATCATGTGTTTAACTGCATATAACATCTTGAGAATCAACTCCTCAGGGTGCCCAAAGCCCCATCCAACCTGGCCTTGGGCACTGCCAGGGAGCCAGGGGCAGCCACAGCTTCTCGGGGCACCCTGTGCCAGGGCCTCAGCACCCTCCCAGGGAAGGATTGCTGCCTCCCAGCTCAGCTCCAGCTCCCCTCGGGCAGTTCAAACCCACCCCCTTGGCCTGGCCCTCCCTGCCCTGCAACCAGCCCCTCTCCAGCTTTCCTGCAGCCCCTGCAGGCACTGGGAGGCCGCAGTTAGGGCTCCCCGCAGCCTTCTCTGCTCCAGGCTGGACAAGCCCAGCTCCCTCAGCCTGTCCTCGCAGCAGAGGGGCTCCAGCCCTCGCACCATCTCCGGGGCCTCCTCTGGACTCGCTCCAGCAGCTCCATGTCTTTCCTGTGCTGGGGCCCCCCGAGCTGGAGGCAGCCCTGCAGGGGGGTCTCAGCAGAGCGGGGCAGAGGGGCAGAATCCCCTCCCTGGCCCTGCTGCCCACACTGGGTTGATGCAGCCCAGGACACGGGTGGCTTTCTGGGCTGCCAGCACACACTGCCGGCTCATGGGGAACTTCTTGTCACCCAGCACCCCCAAGCCCTTCTCCTCGGGGCTGCTCTCCGTCCGTTGATCCCCAAGAAAATTGTACTCTGGAAGGTGTTTGTGGCAAGTCTGTTAAAAGCCGTACAGATGCAGTTCCATCTTGGCTTTTCTGAGGGGTGGCTTATTTTAGGGGTATTTTTTTAAGCAAGGGCAGGCACAGACCTGAGCGCACAGCTTAAGTGCCAGCTTGAATCCACACATCAGAATTTATTTCGGAGGTGAAATGGGCTCACTGTGACACACGACATTGAAGCGGCAGTGAAATGTTTGATCGGTAGCTTTGTGTATGGCTTTAGTAGGAACCCTCCAGAGGATTCCCAGGGATTTACACCGCTGAGCCTGGGATGACTTGAGTTTAGTTCCACCACAGAGCCGTGACTTGCAGCACAGGTTACAAAAACAAAGCTTCACCTTGAGAGCGTGAACTTTACCTCACATCCATCTCTGTGCTTCATTAGTTGCCAACAACGAGTGTCATTTTCCCGTTTTAAGTACTTGTTTACATCAAAGCCAGGTGTGCAAATGCCGGGGTTTGCCAGAGGCGAGTGTAAGACGAGGGTATTGCTGGAGAGGTCAAGGGGGTTTGGTAGGTGGGACTTCAGAGTAGGCTTCCTCTTATTAGAGAAGCTCATGGGTGTCACCAGAGCTCTACACAGCATGCCTGGAAACGCAGGGAGAGAATGTACCAAGTTAGAGGGTTTTTAGAGAAAGAAGTGGGAGAAGTTGGAAAAAGTCTTAAATAATCTTTCAGTTTTAACTTGTGGCTCCTTTTTGACCCTGCTGGAATTGATGGCACAAGCAAAACGTTTGCTTTTCTGCCTCAGATGTTGGGCAAGTTCTTTGCTTGCCGTGAGTAGAAGGGTATTTTAGAATTACTCGTGTACCTCTTGAGTGAAAACGTTGACTACGTTCGATGGTATGTTAATGACCTAAAGAAAAGCACTATCTCTGTTTTGAATAGCAATCTTTTATTTAAGTAGCAACTTTGAAAGGGTGATGTCTGGTAACAGGGCCTCACAGAGAACTTCAGGAATCTCCAAGCACTTGCTAAGATGAATTCCTGGAAGCTACCTTGGGGGATGAGTCAGTTTTAACTGTGACGGTCTAAATTAATAAGTAAGAGTGAGCATGCACTGACTGTCAGTTCTTCACAGAAACTCCATGCTGAACAAAGAGCTGTAGAGAGCCAGCATGACAGAAAAGTCAGCAGCTTCGGTCCGCTCGCGACCTGCGCAGGAGCCGCAGAACACCGAGCTTTTATGCACTGGTGTAACTACAAGCGGTGGCTGGCAACGGTGACACCGTGCTTGTAAACGGGTGGTAAATGTCTTTAGACCTTTGCTCTTGCAATATTCCGAGAGCCCATCTATTTGCTGGGCAGCAGGTTCGGTGTGGGACGGAGCGTGCCGCAGTCCACCTTTCAGCCTATCAGTCACGGAGGCTCCAGGTGAGCTGAGGTTGTTGGGCTTCACCCAGGGAGCTGTTAGTGCCTCGAAGCAGTGCTGCGTGCTTGTGGTGGGATTCAGAACAGGGCCTGGACTCCTGTCGTTCGAGGCATGTTACGCATCTCAAGGGTTCTGTGTGGATTTTCAGCATGTGTGGCAAGGCCTTAGTTTCTATAACGTGAGATACTGCGGGGAAATTGGGGGCAGAGGAGAAGAAACCGAGGGGGAACAAGCCTGTTGAGTTGGCTTGAAACAAGCTAGAAAAAGCTGAGGTGTCCAACATGTTTCTTGTCACCTCTTTCCCCGATCCCTCATATCAGCTTCTTGCAGCGTAAGGTGAAACAGTTCTTTCCTACGTCTCCTGTTGACATCACAGGAGATACGGAATAAATAAATGAGCGTGAGCAACACTGTGCCCACAATCAGATGACACTAGTAACAGACTTCATGGCCGACGTAAGGATGCAGTGCGATTATAAAGGTGCTTGGTTTCTGTGACACCTTGCACTTAGTGAAAATGCACAGCGTTCAGGGAAGCTGCGGACGTGAACACGCGAACAGCCCCAGGTTCCTTCTCACAATATCGGGCTTTTTTCCAGGTGCACGTTTTGATTTAGGACACGTAGATTAGGGCGGAGAAAAAATGCTGTTGGCTCCAATGTTAATTACCTTGTGTTAGCTTTCAGGTGTTTTAATTTGCCAGCTTGGCTGTTCCCTTTCCTCCCCTGATACTCGCGCTGCGTTTGCAAGCCGAATGCTGCTTGGGTGGTGAGGCTGTTGAGCCTGGGGCAGAAGGTAGCAGCGCTGAGGATCCACATTTTTTTGTTTAACTTAAACGAAGAGTAAGTTGAGATGCCCAGAAACAAATCACTATGATGAGGAGCCGTGCTGCTGATAACACCAAGCACAAAGCTGGCTGTGTAATATCCGAATAAACATGGAAGATGCTGACTAGAGCAGGCAAATAGCGCTTGGGGTGATGGGTGCTGACACAGAAGCTTGACTGCGCTTCATAGCGTGATGGAGACTGGTAGCTGGTCCCGTACCAAGGCACATACACACTAAAATATTCCTATAGTGAACTGGCTTTGAAGACGTTGCCATCCCAGGCATGAAGTAACGATAGTTTAATATTGAAGTACAGACTTTTTAGTGAAATTTTGCCACTGGTCCATTAGAGTAGAAGGAGGGGCAGAGGGAAAGATAAACCTTTGGCTGTCGGTGCATTTGGATCTGATGATCAGGCTCACGGGTTATTCTTTTCACTGCTCAAGACTGTTGTGAAAACCTTTTGGCTTGTTGAAAACTCTTAATGCTTTTGTTTGGACCTTAAAGATTCTGTCAGTTGCCCTTGGCATGTTCCTTACAAATTTGGACTCTGCACAGGTGATGTTGAAATAAATACCGTCAGTCATTACCCATGAAAATTAGTATCTTGTCTCAATGAAATGTGCCGTAGGGATATGAGCTAGATTTGTCCGTGAAATACTGGTGAAGCACACTTGAAGTATATTTAATAGAACTGTAAGTCAGCGTGCATGTTCTCTACCAGATGCATAAAAACATGGATATGTGGCTTGTACAATAAATGCTGGCTTCCTTGGGGCAAGAGGGGTGTTGGCTTTTAAACATGTCTCCTTTTTGTTGGGGTTGGTTTTTCCCTCCTCCTCACTGCAACACCACTGGTATTAAAATAAAAAAAAATTAAAAAAAGACTTCACCTAAATTGGGACCCTCCTAACTACCTTGATTTATACTTTTTTAAGCCTAAGAGCTTTAGTAGTGTCTACAGTAATGCCCTAGATGCTCCCCAGCCTCCCCTGTATTGAGACGACAGCAGCAATTCTTAACATGTGCTTCTGTAGCAGGGCTGGCGTGTTCCGGATGCGCGTCATTTGATGAGCGTCCCTTTGTATCATCCGACTGCAGCACATGTGGTTAGTTTCCAGTCCATTGTACCTTCCTGGTCAGGTTCTCCTGTAGTCGATGTGAGAGTCAAGAACCGTGATCCGTTGTAATTCATTCCTGTTTTAAGCTGCTTTAACTTCCTCTTTGACCTTACAGAAAGAGGGTAAATAGGTTAGTTTGTCCAAATAACTTGTTACGACTGTGTACGTAAAGAGGGGCGCAGGAGCGGGAACAGGCAACTTCTTAATTTCCTGTGTGAAACCAATTTCAGGGGGTGTTTTTAGGTTGTATGTCTGATTTACAGTCAGAATAAGGAATGGGACACGTTTAAATTAGATGCCCCACTGCATGATACTTCATTACGATCTTTGTTTAGTTCTCCTCTCTACAGAACTCCCTTAGGCAGCAGTTTTTAACCGTATATCCGAGTATTCTGGCTTAGCTTCTGTCTGTTCCCTTTAATCCATACCTAGTGTGATGTGTCTCCTAAGATGAGAAAAATGTTCAAAAGGCACTCCGATCAAGGGAGGTTGAATCTTGGTTTCCTCCAAAATGTAAGGTTACTCATGCTTTCTGTCTTACGAGTCGAGGGTTGTTTGTTTCCCTCCGTGACATTTATTTGCTTCTCGGCTGGGATTTGCTCTGGGAAGTCCAGAAATGAAATTAGTAATGGATGAAAAACATAGCTGCCTTGCAGAGAAAGGGGTATGCAAATGGGCGTGTTAGGGCCAGTTGTTGTGGTGCCTGTTACAAAACTTGACCGCTTCAAATTAAGCATGGGAGCTAATTGCCGAAGGCTGGCAGTTAGGGGTGGATTACCTCTGTTTGGAAAATGAACAGGACTTGAAAAGTTGGGGCTGAAGGGGCGTTATTTGGGTGTTCCGCGGCGGTGTGTGTTCATACCGTGCCAACACTGGCGGTACGTGGGAAACGCATTTCCTTCGGTTTGCACTTAAAAGTGCTTGCGCCAACGGGACGGGGGAGTTGTGCGGCACCGTGTTTTCTCCTTCGCTGGTCGCACCTGATAAAGACCTGCAGGAGTACTGGAGAAAAGCTGGGGGGGGGACACCAAATCTTTGAGTTCTTTTCCGGGGGGAACCAACAAACCCCAAAAGTAGCAAGATGGGAGGTTTTCCCCAAAGGCTCTTTTGGATTCCAGTTTGCTCTGTACTTTAAACGCGACACGTATGAAGGAGATTTCAGGGAAGCGTGGCGGCCGGTGCTACTTGGCGTTATGTCGATGCGCTGTCGTCATCTGTACAACAATACTGCCCTTCGCTTATCCTAACACCCTTGGCCAAAGCTGCTGCAAAATGGCTGTTAAGAAGCTTCTGCTTCTCTGGTTTCAAGGACTTGTGCCACGTGAGCCTCCTGACACCAGCACTGTTGCTTTTTGTTGTCTTTATGGGGGCTGGGGGGTGGAGGACTCAAGGTTGGACGGACTTTTATGAGAATCTTTGGACTGTTTTAAGAAAAAATTGCGTAGCTACCCACTGATTGGACTTGTTCTGCAGCGCTGCTTCTAAAGGTACGGAACTCCTGGGCCAAATGACGGCTGACTTGTTGTAGGAAAGATCTTTGTTTTTTTTTTTAAAAGAAAATAATAATAATACTTCTTTTTGTGTGGTGGGCTTCTAGAAAACATGCCAGCCTGATACTTACCTTTGAATACAATTAACCTTTTTCATAGTTGTTAAATTCAAAGAGTTCAAGGTTCAGAGATCGGGTTAAATGTGTGGAAAATGTGTATTTGTAGAAAACAGAGTTTTTGGGGAGTCGTGTCTGTTGGTGGGAGTTCCGTCCCACCGTCCCTTTATTGTCACGTGAAACTGTTGCAGTCCGGTGTTTTGCTTTTACTAAGTGTAATTGTTCTGTTCAACAGCAGTGAGCGGAAGAGCATCTGCAATGTCAAACACTCCTACCCACAGCATTGCAACTTCTGTCTCCCAACCGCAGACGCCAACTCCGAGCCCCATCATTTCTCCTTCGGCCATGCTACCGATCTACCCTGCTATAGATATCGATGCTCAGGTAAGCCCGCAGCGGTCGCCGCCGCGCAGGCGCGTGGAGCTCCTGTGCCGCTGCAGCCCCAGCAATGCAGCCCCAAAAAACAGCTCTGTTTTAGACCGAGGTGGGTTCTGGAGACTCGGCTTGCTGCTTTTGGAAAGGCTGTCCAACTCCTGAGAGTCGCAACCCGCTTTCTTCTGTGCTCTTGCTGAACAAAAGAGAAGGTCCTTGAATGGCTAAACGCGAGGCTTTTGTACTTCTGTTGTCGGAGTCGTTATGAGAGACAGGGAAGGTGTTTTCTGACAGAAATGAAATCTTTTTTCTGGCCTGATAGCCTAAGACAAAATAAACCTTAAAATGTTGCACACACATTTTATTTTTATTTTTTTTCCGGTTGTGCTCAAAGTTGTTGGCCAGCGATCACCTGGCTTGACAGAAGTATGAAAGTACTGAAATTAATAACTTCTGTAATGCTTTTAACAAGAGGAAATAATCCAAGATCTCTTTTCCACTAAAGAAAAGGCATTTCTGTATACAGAGGGAATTTAAAAAGGGCTACTTGAAGCTAGCTGGTCAACCAGAAGAAATAAGCACGCATACACTACCTAGCGTACGTATATGTGTAGCTCCAGACTGTGCCTAGCATGGCTAAGGCGTGGGGAAGAGGTGTGAGATGGCTGTGGAGAAAGGCAGAGGAACCTCTGGAAAAGCCTCCTGGGCTACTTCAGCTGCCTGTGGCACTCGGCTGGGTGCCTGCTGTCACCGTGGCCGGGAGCTCTTGCCGTAACCTGTCCGGCTGCCTCGTTTGCTGTAGGCACCAGTGCCGATCAGCGTTACGCTAAGTTTCCAGCTACCTTGGGTCATAGTAGGGTAAAATAAAGTTCTGTTAGTAGCTGGGAAGCGTGTGTGTAGGGGTTTTGGGTGGTTTGATTGTGTTGGTGTTTGCTTAAGGAGGGAGATGACGTTTCGGTCAGCCCTGTGCTGTACGGAGCAGTGGCACTGGTCCTCGGATCATCAGTTGCCTTTTCAAAGAGATGGTGGCCACGCGGAGAAATGAAACACGTGTTGTTTGGTTGCGGGTTGAATCCGGGCTGACACGGGCTCCCTGCTCGTGCCGAGAGCTAAGTACCGCGGGACATGCTGCTCCCTGGGAGGCAGTGATCCAGAGGGGAACAAACTTGAAAGCAGAGTGTAAGCTCAAAACTTGTGTGTTTCACTTGTTTGGTTCCTTGCGGTTACTGCGATTTGTGGGCCCACTGTAGCTGACTTTACTGTTCAGAGGCTGCAGCAGCAGCCGGGGTCAGATGGGGAATTTTTCCCCCGTTGATTTAACGGGACAGTTAAGAATTACAGACCGAATCCTTACCTTCATGGTACCATCTGAAGGTCGCAGCCAAGCAGTGGTGCACGAGTCGGCCTAGTTAGCAAAGCATAGATGGAATCTCGGTTCTTGCCAGGAGTTGTTCTCACATCACCCACCAGAGCTGCCTTGAGAAGTAGGATCCTGTTATCAACGTGAACGCAAAAGAGACTGTGAGCACATTGGTAGACATGTCTTAAGCTTCTTGAAGCTTTTTATGTTGTCACAGGTATAGTTGTGCTAATAGGTGATGTGACAGGGGTAGTACTTGGAAAAGGAAATACTCACCTCGTGTTGTGTACACCACGTCTGTTTCTTTTAGACCGAGAGTAATCATGACACAGCATTGACACTTGCTTGTGCCGGTGGCCACGAAGAGCTGGTGCAAACACTGCTAGAGAGAGGAGCTAACATCGAACACAGGGACAAGAAAGGTGGGTATCTCGCCTCGGCAGTATAGACCCTCTCTGGTTTGCCAGTTTGTGGTGCCAATTAAATGCGTGAGCATGGTCTTCACATGAAGCTTCTAGGCTTGTTCTTCTGGTGGTTTGACTGTGGTTGCTTAAACATCAGCTACCAATGTGGGCTCTTCAAAACATCCTTTTTCGTTTCAGGGTTCACGCCACTTATTTTGGCTGCTACAGCCGGCCACGTGGGTGTTGTTGAAATCTTACTGGATAACGGAGCTGATATTGAAGCCCAGTCTGAGAGAACGAAGGACACTCCCTTGTCTTTGGCTTGTTCAGGAGGGAGACAAGAGGTGAAGTAAAGCTCGAGTCTTTGCAAGCAGTGTGTGGATGACGGATTGCGTCGGGATACCGAAGCGTTCTTCCAGAAAAGTTGCAGTAACTTCATTCCCCGCTCTATTTCACGTTGCTGTGTTGTAAAAAGAAAATGCCAAGACCTTCGTGTTTTCTGAGTTGCAGTGTGTCTCGTATAGATTGCTTTTTCTCCGTTTATAAGGTGGACAGGTACTCTGGAGATGACTGCATGACCATAGTGGCTCATTATGGGACTTAATTATGCTGACTTACCAGCATAATTAGATATGGACAGGGAAGCGAATGTGATGAGTGTTCTTGTTGAGAAGCCGGAGTTAGACGTGATCAGCTCCCTGTATGAGCCAAGAGGGTTTTCTCATGGATTCTGTCCAGGCCATAGGATATCGTAGTACTGCAGCTGACACCAGTGTCTCTGCCTAAACAGACAACACCCCGTGTTTTTCAAACAATTGATCAAAAGTAAATGTTAGGGAAAGTTTAGGGTTTTTTTGCCATGTTATGTCAAGCAGTGTATTCTCTGACTTAATTATGAAACCTGCATTTTGATTTTTTTCCTTATGGTTGTGTTTAATTCCGATGCTTCTACTGCGTGGATGGCAAAAGCCACAGCGGTTGCTGTAGCGGCTGGTGCGGAATCCCCTTCCCCCGAGGCCATGTGGAAAGTAAGGAGGTGGGAGACACCTCTCCCGCTTCCGCAGGCTGTCTTAACAGCGACACTGTGGCACTTAAAGGGTGATTACCTGCCTAGACAGAAACCTTACTGCAGACAGGGAGCGCAGGCGAGTTTACACTTACCTTGGAGAGGTTTGGTGGAGCGGTGCTTCTCAAGCAGTATTTCTTGGGGCGCACCGTGTTCTCTCCCTTCTATTTTTGGGAAGAACACAGGAGAACAGGGGGCTTTGGGCAGTAGGGATGACGGCGGGATGCCCTCCCGCCCCGGTTTGTGTGTTTGGCGGTACGTTTGTCCTGTGATTTCACAGGAAAACAGTTGGATTGGAAAGCCCTCTGCTTCACTTGGGCGGGTCTAATTTTAAACATCTTTTAAGCTTGAAAGCTGGAAGCAGAGGAAAGGAAACATTGCCCTGGAGATGACACTGGGGGTTTGCACCTCCGTGGTCATTTGGGTTTTACGCTGCTAGACAGTTTCTTGTCAAGTCTTCTGCAGAAACCTCGTTACAGAACTTAAGCTTCATGTAGAACGTGGCAAGACAAGACTTGTTTGCATTGTAAGGAAGGAGTAGTAGGGTGGTTTAGTTAATGCATGGAGAAAACCAGTGAGGGACGCAACTGTAAAGTTTTCTAAGGGTTTTTGTGTGTGATGTCTGTGTCCGATCTGCACAGGGTTCGATGTAGTGGTGTGAATAGAGAAGGCAAGATAAGAGCACGCAACTGCTTGCTTGTTTGCTCTGCAGGTTGGGTTGGAGGCTGAGTTGTTAACTTGATAGTGAACGGACCATTAAAATGAGAGAGGACAAAAAGCAAGAGTACTTAGTATCCCGCGTTCAAACCGCATCTCTGGTTTTGGTGGTCTTTAAAGGCTGCTGAAACAATTGTCAAGACCTCAGTTTTTTCTGCTGTGCTGTACAGTTTGGTGCGAATGGTTTAAGCCCACTAATGAGCCATCACGACTGGTTTTTAAAGGAAGCTTTACAGTGGCTTTGGAGACGCAGAGCAGCCTCGTCTGCGCGTGGAGGCAAGGTATAGAGAAGCAACTGTGTAAAATCGCTTTCTTACTCTGGGAAGATGTCAATGGTATATTTAGGCTTCAAAAACATTTGCCCTGGATAGATATGTACGTTCAGGAGAAAACCAGATGTTATTTCTTAAAACACTGCAGGTGGTGGAGTTGCTGCTTGCTCGAGGGGCAAACAAAGAGCACAGGAATGTTTCTGATTACACACCTTTAAGCCTCGCTGCTTCTGGTGGCTACGTGAACATTATCAAGATCCTGCTAAATGCTGGGGCAGAAATAAATTCCAGGCAAGTTCCCTTTTCACCTCTTCTCTCGTGGTTTTTGTAGCGTACTGAGTTTTCCCCCTTGCCAGAAGGATAACTTGACAACTGCGTAGAGCAAAACCTTACTACTCTTACGTGATGACAACCGGTGCATTGTTTAATTTGTAGTAGCCTTTTTTTCCCTCTTAGTTAGAAACAAAAGGTTTTGGCTGTGTGTTTCTAACGCTCTTCTAACTTCATCTCCCTCTGTGTATTTTGTTAATTTCTTTATCATATGATCAGTCTTCTTTGTCCAAGGTAGAAATCTTTCTCTTTGCTCTGGTTAGCCTGCTGGGTTGAAATTAGTTCTGGTTTATGTGAAGACAGCCTGTGTATGTGTGTGTTTATCCCTTTGTTTTCCCCGTGTAGTTTCAGGGAAGCTCTTTCTGTGTGCGTACGCACGTGTGCAGTGCCTTTGCCCCCATGGGGAGGTAGAAAAATCGCCCAGCTGTGTCCTGCACAAGCCGAATGAAAAGCCAAGTGAAAATTAGGCTCCTCATAAGAGATCCCTCAAAATTTAACAGCAATTAAAAAGTAGCGTGTGTGGTATCTCTGAAGTAGAACTGTTTGGCCTAAACAATGCTGCTGTGGAGAACCCGTTGGAGTTTCAGTAATAGTTGCTGTGCAGCTGTTTTTTTCAGTCTTGGATAAGTACTTTGCCTTTCCTACTTGTGTTAAAGTCCTCTCCGAAATGTGATTATGATTTAGAGTGGGCTTTTTTTTTCTATTTTCTCTTTCAGAACTGGTAGCAAATTGGGCATTTCTCCCTTAATGTTGGCAGCCATGAACGGGCACACTGCTGCTGTCAAGCTGTTACTGGACATGGGCTCTGATATAAATGCCCAGATAGAGACCAACAGGAATACGGCGCTGACCCTGGCCTGTTTCCAAGGGAGGACTGAAGTGGTTAGCCTGCTGCTTGATCGGAAAGCTAACGTGGAACACAGAGCTAAGGTAAGGAGGGAACAGCTGAGTATGTCTCCAAAACACCGTGCTTGTTAGTCACCACTTCTCTGAGTGGTTTTCTTGCCTTTTGTACAAGTTGACTTTTCTAGTTGACCGTGTATATCTGTATATTGTAAAGAAAAATTAACGGCTGTGCTTAAGGGCTGGTGTTTCGGGGGTTACACAGTTTGTCAAAACCCAAGTGTTTCTTCTCAAGCCTGAATTAATCATCAGGTGCTTACAAGCATAACAATTAAAATTCATTAACTTAAAAATAGAAGGACTTAATGTATTGGAAAAGTAGCTAGAATTGTGGCCTAGGTAAGCTGGTGGCCTAATCTTTTCAGTCTGATCAGCTGCTTATATCCACGATGGTGATGCAGAATTGAAGGGGGATGGGGGTGCTTGAGAGTCTCAGTTGACCCCAACTCCTGAAATGGGAGGGAAGGCTCTTCACGAGGAAAATGGCTGGAATATTGAGGGGGAGGAGAAAGATACACCTGCCACGAACGTGGCGTTCTGTTCTGCCTCGCCTCTGGGCTTTGCGGCTGCCGCAGAGCAGCCCAAGAGGACCTGCCCGGTGCTGTTAGGCATTCTTCTTGCTCAAGTTAGCTGTCCCCTTGGGCTAGCCAGGCGCTTTCTGGGTGCTGCTGTGTACCATCTCGTAACGAAGGTAGGAAATGTGATTTGCACTGTCCCGTATAATAACCCGGGCGCTTGATGGGACTTAATGCTGGTCGTTCTCACCCGTTCAAGGCTGGCTGGGGTAGTTTTGAGAAACTGCCAGCAGTGGGCTCCGAATCCTGGGCGCTGGGCAGCCGCAGAGGGCCACTGGGTGCTGTGCTGCTCAGTGAAAGCTCTTCTCGAGCCGGCTGAAGACGGGCTCGCCTTCAAAATGGTGCAAAGTCGTTAAGAAATCGGCCAGGTAACAATTGGAATCTGTACACCAGAGCTAGAAATATGGTGCTGGAAGTTGAAATAAATCCTGCATTTCAAGTGATAAACCACCTCTGATCCCCAGCTAACGGCTCGGGTTTTTGCTTGCTTGTCTTAGACTGGTCTGACGCCATTAATGGAAGCAGCTTCTGGTGGGTATGCGGAGGTGGGCAGAGTTCTGCTGGACAAAGGTGCAGATGTAAACGCTCCGCCAGTACCTTCCTCGAGAGATACAGCTTTAACCATCGCGGCGGACAAAGGGCACTACAAGTTCTGTGAGCTGCTCATTAGCAGGTATGGTACTGGCAAGTGTGCTGCTTGAAGAGAAACATCTTGAATATGTCTTCACTTAGACTAATTTTTTGCCAATATATGCAGTAATATTTCCCAGTATACGCAACAGGGTAGGAAATGGGAAAGGTTCTGTGTCTGATGGTTACTATGTAGTTAGATTTATTGACAGCGATCAAAGTAAGCTCTCCCTGCTGTTAAGAGTGCTTGCTCTTGCCCGAGTGGACTAACTCAGTTTTTCCTGTCTCACTGAATTGTGACTGTTAGGAGTAAACCATTTCTTCTGAAGTTTACAGGTGGGGTACTCAGTCGTGACACGCAGCCGTTAGGTAGCGGTCAGTCCCTGAACAACAGAGGATGCGCACGAAACATCCGTCTTAATGATTTATTCTTGGGTTTAGATCAATCATGAAGCACGTTCGGTGTCATTATGTTTCCCGGGTAGCTTTTGGTTATCTCATTTTCCAAGCAGTAGCACTGGTTGTTGCCTTGCACTTGAAATGCTGTAAGTTGTGTCGAGTTAAGCTGATGAAGGATACGGTTTGCTGATGGATGGGAGCTAACGTAGTAATTAGAGAAGCTGCAGAGGCAGCTGACAAACAGCATGAATCAGAGCATTAAAAATGTTTTTGGGCCGAGTTGAAGTCTTGACAGCATCAGAAGAAACAAAACCACCAGTTTTGGAAACCTCTGTGAATGCATATGTTTGATGTAAAAATGAGTATGGAATTTTACCCTGTTGTTTTGACTGAAAGCGTTTGTTTTTGTAGAGGAGCTCACATTGACGTGCGTAACAAGAAGGGGAACACTCCCCTGTGGCTGGCGGCAAACGGAGGGCATCTGGATGTTGTCCAACTGCTAGTTCAAGCTGGGGCTGATGTGGATGCTGCTGATAACAGGAAAATAACTCCGCTGATGGCAGCCTTTCGAAAGGTAGAATATGAAGTTCCGCATTGGACTTGGCTTCTGTTGCCTGGATCATCCCTACACAGTTGTTAGAAATAGAACGTAGCTGGCAGAAGAAACATATTTGACAAAATATGTCAAGTAATTCTAATACTTGGCATTGAGTCTTCAAAAACAGCCACGTGTGCCACCTGTATAAGGTCTGCACTAGGTTCTAGTAGGAATTTGCTTTGTAGGCACTTGACTGAGGCTGGTTCTCCTGGGTCTGTTAGGAGGTGAAAATGTGTTTGTGCAGAGAGGGGGAGCATGTGACATCGGAGGGGGGAAATGGGATGGTTTTCTTAAGCGAGAGAGGATGAGCGATTTGGCCCAAAAAAAGTGCAGTTTAGCCCGATTAGAGATAATTGTCACTAGCAAGGGAGTGCAGGTCACCTGCCGCGGCACTTGGAATCCGGCTGTGAATGACTGTAGGAGCCTGGAGGTGAAGGGGCTCGAGCCGGGCGTTTGAAAACTACCGAGACAAAAGGCAGAACACGGCTGGAGTGCGGGCAGCTTGACCACAGGTACTGAATTGCTTTGCCTTCTCTTACATCATAAACATGAAGAAACATCCCTCAAAAGTGTAGGAAGCGATCAAGTTTTTAAACCCACCTAAGTGTTGAGAGCGTCATTTGAAAGAGTTGAAATAAATGTTTTGCAGTGAGTGCTTGGACAGAAGTGTTTCTTGGCACACCAGGAGCAGCTGGCCTGATAGACAATGCCATCCTGGAAATTTCTTTTTCAGGGTCACGTAAAAGTGGTGCGCTACCTAGTGAAAGAAGTGAACCAGTTCCCATCCGACTCGGAATGCATGAGATACATAGCAACAATTACTGACAAGGTGAGGCGGTAAGAAAGAAAAGGTTGGAGAAGGAACAGCGCTGTGACTCTACTCGAGAGTTGATGGTACGGGTGGCCTCTGGCTTCCTGGCACACCAGATTTCAGCCACACGATGAGTCCCATTGGAATTTTTCAGAATAAAAAAAAGGCGAAAAATAGGAACAGGCGGCCACGGTAAGGTGGTGCAGCGTAGTGCTGTGCGAACAGTGGGACAGCCGGTGTTAGCTACTGTCCCTGCTCATTTTTTTACAAGCACAAGGAGGGCCAGGCCAAGGGGG